>JARHVA010000443.1:3855000-4455000 GCA_037957365.1 Torreya grandis
GTGAATTATAACAATGTTTCTCAATAGTGTATTTGGAGATAATGATTTACATGCCTCAAGTGGGAAAGAATAAATATGCTCATGGGATATGTAAATGTAGATGTATATCATCATGTAAGTTTTATGGAAAAAATAAATGATATTCATTAGAATTATGGTGAAATTTTTACCCTAAATTAAATTAATGAGTTATATTAATCTATTTAAAATTAAACATTCAAATATAATTTAGATTAATAGATATGGAATTCAAGCATACATCTAAATGTAAATGTTTTAGAATTGATTTTTATAATTTGATAAGGTATTATAATAAATATATAAATTAATAAAAATATCACAATACTTAGATTTTTTTGTTGATTGTTTGACTATGACTATATTCTAGAATTAAAAATCATGGATAAGCACATCTCTAGTTTGTTTGGTTTGGGAACTAATCTATTATCTATGATAGGCAAGTTTCATAGGATAGGGTTGGTATCTTTGGTCAATATTAACTTACTATTTGGTATTAATCTACACAAAAGTGTGGCACATTGATTGTATGTTCAACTATGACTATTTTTACGTGTTATGTGTTTATGATCCTAAACCCTAATGATGCATGTAGATCTAAAAATCATCTTCTACCTTAAAAATCCTAGATGTGCTTTTGAGTGCTAAAAACCTCTAAAAATGGTGGAAGTGTAATGGGCTGAGCTTATACCAATTGTTATGACCAAATTTTTACATGAGTGAAACCACACAAAAACATGCCAAATTATTGTTTTGTGAATGTATAATGCACATTCTATGTAGCTTACATTACCCATTTTTTAACCATTTGTTCCCATTTTTTAACCATATTCATGGCACAATATGCATAATGTGTCGATATAAATATCACATGTCTATATGGCATGAATATCAATGCACAAGTGGTAGCATAATCACTATGTAACCATGTCAACCCCAATTACCCATGTTGACCATCAAGCCCTCCATTGGCTTACAATTTTTTATGTAGTCTAGGTATCCCTTCAGCCAAAGTTATTGACTAAAAATTATAATAAATGGATGTTATTCTAATATAGTTGACACATAGGCTAACAACCATCAATTTGCTAAAATATTAGTTATAAGGTTAAGAAGCCTTCACATCTAGTTTACATAAAAATTTCCTTCTCATACAGATGATCCTCAAAAAATGTTTTTAGCCTATCTCAATGGTTTGTGATATCACAACCCCAACCTAGGCTAATACCTAAGACCTTATGCCCCTCAAATCAGTACCTTACATATTCATTCCTTATAATTAGGGATAAATGTAGTTCTCCACTAGAACATGTGAAGGTCTCCTCTTGAGACATAATCACTAATAAGGTTTGTAAATCTAATATAATGAGTGAAGAACCCGTGTAATGCTAATAGGTTATATATCAGCTCTAGACAACAATAATCAAGACTAAACCACACACTCTTAACAATCCCTTATCACCGTCATTTCCTAAGGTGTGAATGCTAACCCAATGGTATTATCTCACAAGACTACATGTGAGTATGATAAATAAGACCCACATTCCTTTGACCTAACTAGGATTATAAGTCTCAACAATATTTACAATAATAAAATCAAAATATCACTTTTTCATTACCACATTAAGGTCTTACTATCATATCTAAACATATTCAATATGTTATGTAAAGTATTCATGACAAGTATTACATGTAATAAGGTACTTATAACATAACCCCCTAAGGGTAACTCATTATATGATAGAGCCTAGATTACAAATAATTTTACTCCACCTATCATATACTATAGGTGGTTTATATCACCCATTTAAAATGTAAACCATACTAATGTCTTATCAAAGAAAACATATTTTTCCATAAGTGTCATAATTAGGATAAAAATAGACTTGCATATCACCATAAGATAAGTATTACAATCACAATTAAAGACTTTAAAAATCATTCATGTGTTAACATACTCTAAGTTTCTCTCAATTTATAATATAGACCATCACCACCACTGTGTTATAGTCTATGATCTACCCAAGTTTTAAAACACTTTAAGCAATACTACCTAGATTTGCATTTCATTTAATCAATAACTATTGTCACATTATCTCATATAAGTATCTAAAATCCTCATATCAACTCTATTAATATAAATTTAAATACCCTATTTAAAAATTAGATTTTAATATCTTATTATTAAAATAAATAACACATAATCTAATTTTCAAGGACTGCATAGCCATTCAGCTTATGAAAATATTTTAAATTTAAGCTTAACTGATCTAAGTGAATTTATCCTTCTCTCTAAACTTATCATATAACTTAAATGTAATATCATCTATCTTTATAGTTGTAAACCAATTCATTGTTATCTCAAAAGGGTTACACCATGCACTTATACATATCACTAAGATTACAATAATTATTTAAGTAGACACTAAAAAAATTATAAAATGGTTTATCAAAATCTAACATTCCTTAAACATTGTACATGGATCTTAAATATTAATTATCTAATGAATTAATAATTATTAATATCTCAAAGAAGCATTTCATACACTTGAAATTTATAATATATGATTTATAGACTCTAAATCCATGATATATAATACAAACTACTATAAATCTCAATATTCACAATTATTACATATATAATATATATTTTAAAAATATAGTATTAATAATTTTTGGATTCGTATCTTTATGAATTGGAAAATATATAGTCTCGTGTGTTAGGAGGGAGGTTTCCCAAGTAGGTTTTTGAAGGATGTGAAATGGCATAATGATGAGGATCATGTGAAGCATAAAAATCATGTGAAGGTAGGTTGTTATTTAGTCATTAGTGTCAAATGGGGAGTTTAATTGTGAAAATAGATATGGACCACTAATTTTGTTATCAATATAGATGGGGAATTGCTCAAAATCGAACCATCGATGGTTGAGTCATTGATGAAAGATTCATAATTATGGGAAATCATCCATGAAGGGGGTCTTTTGAATTTCATCCAGTGGATAAAAGGTCATGACCATCATGTCTCAAAAAAAATTGTTAAGAACTAGAAGGATAGAATTATGGTTATCAATGGGGATTCCATTGAAATCATAGAAGATCTAATAGCCCAAGCCACTACTTTGAATATTGAGTCTACCAAAGCATATAAGTCTAAAAAATATTAAATGAAAGAGAAGGAAAAATTATTACTAGAAGATGAAAAACTTTAAACAATTCTAAAGTGGCTTTTCTAAAGAGGATCTTCCTCACCCATATTAAAAGGTTCTAAAGTGGATCATGTTGTTTATAAGTTTGTCTTTTATATTTTGTGTTCCTTGGAGATCTTTATTCTTGAAGTGAATAAGGGGAATAAAAAACATTTTTTACATCAAGTTGTGATCTTTTATATTTTCAAATACCATAAATCCATTAACAATGGCCTTTTTTACATCCCTAGCCTATGGAGTAAATAGAGGATGGCCAAATTAGGGATGAATAATATTCTTAGAATCTCTTCTAAGAACAATCAGAAAAATAGGAAGTTGAAAAAAGTTCTGGGAAAGGCATCATATATGTGAGTCAATAACTAACATAGAATATGTATCTAATGTTAAGATCTAGAAGGACTCAAAGGAATAGATTAAAGATGTTGTGTCTAACATAAATCTAATAAAAACATCGAGTGAGGGAGTGTTGGAAAATACCAAAATGGAAGATAAGATGAGAGAAAAGAGGAAGTTAAATTCTGAATTTGAAGAAGTGGTAGAGAATCTAAAAGTCTATATTAAGCTAAAAAATATGCAAGAGGAGGTAGATATTTATATGGCTTTACTCGAATGGTTTATGAATGATCACACATCCTTGAAGGGAGCCTTTAGGAAACTCAAATAGGAGGGAAGAGCCCTAACTATCAAAGAAGAGTTGAATGAGGTTGTTATCCAAGTTAAAAGACTTAAATATAAAGTTAATAGTTTAGAAATGGAGAATTAAACTATGAAAGATAACCTAAATATTTTAGTTGGGTTCATCAAGGTTTCAATGTAGAACTATATTACTAGTATGGATATTCTTAGATATTTATTCAGAGGAAAAAAAAGCAAGAAGGTGCTAGTAACTATAACAATAAATCTAAGGGATTGGCATCGACCAAGGATGGTGATAAAGATCCTAGAGTGGTGAAAAACATGGACAAAGCCTTGAAGAGTATTATGGTCAATTGGGAAAAGGCATTCAAATGTCACAAGAACTAATGACTCTTTTCTAGTTCCTTATTTTGTGTGTTATTTTCATGTTGTATCATTGTTGTTTTATAGCTTTTTGGGATTAATTAGCATGACTTAATGTACATGTGGGATCTTTAGGCCTTTTATATTTGTTTCTTGTATAGTTTTAGGTCTCTATTTCAAAAAACCCCACTTTACCAATAATATAAAAAAAACATATAAGGGTATTCCAAAGGCACCATGTGTGAATCAAGTAAGTAAAACATAATCAATGAGGGTAAAACTCAAGTTTATCATTGATACATGTAATTAAATAATAGCCAAAACTCATTTTTTACTATTTTATATGTGGTGAAATAAAGATAGATTCAAAAAATGAGGAAGGTATATATTTATATACCATTCAATAAGGAAAAAGATAATGTGAACATCCAAAGTGCAGTTTAGAGGACCATTTTTAGATTTAAAACAATTCAGTTACCTAGTATGTTGTATCTTATTTGGAAAAATGATATATTTCAAATTAAAACACAATCAAAGGAGTTTTATGTAGTTTAAATCCATCATAAAATATTTTATTGTATATTAAACATATGGGTATAGTTTTTTAAGGTCAAAATACAAGTACAATATATTTAAACACATCTAATAGGCAATCGTTGTGGTAGAACACAGTCTAAAAGATGCAAAATGTAATCTAGTAGAATATTGTAGCATAATTATGAAGAATAAAAGCCCATTTCATTTTTATGAAAGATAAAATTTTGTTTTTAAAAAATCTATGAGTTTCATGTACTCTAAACAAATAAAAACTTAGAGTGAGGAGGTCATTCATATCCCAAGATTTCATACTAATGCAAGAGTACCTCAAAAAACTTACAGTCTGGTCTATTTCTAATTGGATGAAGTTTTGAAGAAGAAATACATAAATTTGATGCATTAAAATTCAACCTAGTATGATTTTAAACCATTTTTTACAGATGAAACATAAATTAAAGTGCCAAAATGTCATTCCTAAGGTAAGGCATAGTGATTCAAAACTGCAGGTAGTTATATTAATGGCCTTACACAAATATAGGGAGATAATTTTATTTTTTGCCTATTTAAACACAATCCATACCAGTTGTAAGCAATTCAATAAGGAAGATTTTAAGTCTAAAATTGATAATTATGAGTAGTTTATAATGTATTAAAGACATAGTGGACATACCCAGTAGAATTTTTCTTACATCTTCTTCCCACAAGCTCTTCCTATATGGTGTCCTCTTATTACTTGGATTCCTTCTACTCGGTGATCATTTTGTTGTTATCAAGAATGCATCTTGATTCCATGGCATTCTCAACTATCCTCTTCTTTTGGAATTTGTCTCTCTTCTCATGACATGGTATTTTTTTCCCAAGGAAAATGTGTCTTCTTCTTCTTGTTCCTCCCCCTTTTGTTAACCAATGCATCCTATATGAATAAAATTTCATCTACAAGTATTTATTTCACTCTATTGACTTCCTCCTTCCAAGGTGGGTGTATTTGGTAAAGTGTAATTGTTTATGTGTGAATGTATTAAGTTTTAAGTTGATTTTTATTTTATTTCAAACTCTTTTATATCTCATGTGGCAAAAACTTCAAACATCTCATTTATTAACTAGTCAACATATTCTTGAGAGTTATGTGGTTTCAAACAAGCTAAATTTTAATATTTTCAAACATATGTTTTAATAAATAAATAATTTATTTAATTTTTCTTCTTTTTATTAATAAATATAAAAATGTTTGAATGGGAATGTTGACTAACATAACCATGATCCAAATTTTACAAAATAAGTAGGGTCGACCAAGGCCTAAATTTGATGGTTGTATGAAAATACAATTAGTTTTGACCGTATTAGATGCAAGATAAAAAACTATATAAGATGATACATATATATATATATATATATATATAGATAATGTTTCTTCCTCTCATTGAATAAAACTATTTGTGCATAGAGAATCTAATGAAATTTTCAAAAAAAAATCAAGAGATTCAACAATAATAAAAAGGTTTTATGATCAATTCTACAAATTCAACAAGGACATTAAAGTATTTTTTATCAAACAACCACATGAATTGGCCTTCTTGTGGAGCACCGAAGGAAAAGGAATAAAATGCTTAAATTACCTTAATCCAAAGTTATAAACATACCTTCCTTGTCATTAGGAAATAAAATAAAAACTTCTTATACACACATGTTTAAATTTATTACCATCTTCACCAATTTCAATGGATTGAGGACAAGTGACATCAATCTAGATACATTACTATCTCAATTTAATATCCAATGTATGCCAAATTCATTGTGGTTTATATTTTTAACCCAAAAAAAATAGACTTGAAGACATTGCTCATGATGGCCAACATGCATCACAAACAAAAATCAAGCACAAGGAAGTCCTATAATGCATCAAATGTTATGGATAAGCTAAGATCAACAAGGGGTTAATAGCATCACATGAGGGGTGTTATACCAATCACCCCCATTTTATGATTGACCACTATCTACATATCCAATACTCCAAGGAGGGAAATTAAGCCATATATGGTTCTCCCACCTAGAGTGATTATGAATTTGTGTTCCTTCATTATGTGTATGTAGCTAATGTTTGATCTTGATACTTTAAAATTATTGATTTAACTTGGATTTTGAGTGATTCAGACTTTCCTTGTGATTAGTCCTAATGATAGGTTTTTAAATTGGGAATATTAAGGCAGATTTTCTAAATGTGTAATAGTGAGTAGATGTATAATAGATAAGTAATAAGTGTCTTTTTAATGAGACCTTAATTTATATATATATATATATATATATATATATATATATATGGATATAATTTAATAATCCCCATACCATAGATATCTTAGGATTATGGGCCAACCCTAAATATGGGTTTAATTTAATAAAATAGTCATTTTTAGGAGTGGGTTAGTTCTTACCAACACACGTTATTGACTAGAAATAATGATCGTAACTGGTAGAACTAGCCCATGTACAACTGAACTCAACTAAGAATCTAGAGATGTGTGTGTAGGATATTTAGAAAGATTTAAATAGATAGTGAGGTTATTATTGGTTTAAAACAATCGAATGGAAGGTTTGACTCATAATATAACATGAAAGTGTAATAGGATAGTGAATTAGGACCTTGTTTGAGTGCCCAAGTAATGTGAGGTAAATGTGTGTCAATTTTTGCATTATTAAGTACCAAAGAATAGATTTTAGTATCTACAAAAACATAACATTTTTAGAAATTTTAGATAAAACTGATAATTATTTTTGTAATAATATGCATAAACTAGCAAAATCAATCCTTGTACACATTTTAAATTCTATATATTCATCAAAATGTCTAAATTCTATAAATTAAAAAATTTCCCTTTATTTTAACTAGATATATAAAGTAAACATTATAATGCCTTCAAGCCTAATAATTTACAATTATTTTTATTTCTTTCTCATCATGCATAATCTAAAACTATTAAATTTGAAGGGATTTATATAGCCACCTAAATTTTTTGAAAGTATGCAAATAAACTAGTATTTAATTCAAACTCTAACGCACTTTGACAAGGCCAAATTAAGGAATGACTTGACTCCTATCCTTTTTACATCATTAGTTGACTTCCCTAGGCACCCTTGAGAAAAAGACTCCAACTCAAACCAGAGGTAGCACCAACAAGTGAGGTAAGGTAATGTGGGTAAAGGGGGAAATGGTAATCTCAACTAGATGACTTAGCCTATTAACTTACATAAAATAAGGGGCTACCACTAACATCCAATCCAATATTACACATAACCACCTTAATAAAAAATTATTATAAAGTATATAAGTGAGACATAGTAGTCATAAAATATTTCCAATACTTAGTTTGATTCAATTTTTCTAATTATTGATGAGAATTACTATTCTCCACATTATGGCGTGGGAGAAGGTCCCATTTCCCAAACCCTTCTCCTTTTACATATGATTACTTTGGAACATTAATATTCCAATTTCCTAAATCCTATGTGATAGATCCATGTAGGAGGGATTCAAACATATTTCCCATGCCCAACCCAAACTCAATGAAGGCACATATCATAAAAAAAAAGCTAAGCAAATTTGGGTATCATAAAATTACAATTTCAAGACAAAAAGGGGATTTTAAAAATATAAATTAAATTATAATGGAATATTAATCTCCATGCCTCAAATAAGGTTTAAAATAACAAGGTTTTTATATGCTTAACCATGGTAAATAATAATAAAAGGGGGTAAATCCAAGTGGCCATGCAACCCATTGAAAACTTAAAAATAATAGGGAATAAGAATTTTTTTGAAACAAAAAAATTAAATGATTTCATATAGAAGGCTACTTTGGTTCTTGTTATATCCCAAATTTTCACCCTTGGAATGTAGTTCAAGCCTTCCAAATTTGGGATAACATGGAGATAATCCTAGGTTTTGGGTGACCTTTATATGGATTGAATCTCTAGGTTATAGGGCTAGCTCTCCTTAATGTATCACTTTGGCTCACTCACTAATCTATAAACTTGTTAGGAAAAGGGATATAATTATACTCCAAAGGAGGTGATGCACTAGAATAGTTTGACCAGTACTAACCAGTTGCATGTGCACATCAACCATGAGGCTAACTTGAAAAAAATACTACTCATAATCTACCTCTCTACATCAACACTACATTTTGGAGGTAGTGAAAGATGTTTGGGCTAGGAGGACTAAACAAGAGGTCATAGAATGACACTATTGAATATACAACACACTTAACCTTCACACTTCACCTAGACACTTCACAAGACTTGAAAATAAGATTTCAAACTGAATATCAATGCTAGAAAAGGACATGTCAAGGAAGCTAGTCTAATCAATTGACAAGAATAACTAGTCATGCACACACATTGAACCTAGTCAAAGGAAGAGGTAAAATAGTAGTTTCTCATTGATCAAAGGCTTGAAAATGGGTAAGTATTTACCATACCAAGGTGGAGGATGTCTTAAAATTCCAAAAGAGGCAACATATATAGAGAAATGAGGAAGAGAGAGAGAGAGAGAGAGGCATAGAGAAGGGAGATTACCAAGTGTCTACAAGAGTTACAATCAAGAAATGAGTTATGGAATAGTCCCAAAAGATCTCCAAATATATGTTTTCCTCTTCTAAATATGTTTCATCTTCCACATGGCATAGGAGTTTCATTCCTTTCTTGACACCTTGGTCTTCTTCTTCAAAACTACCCCTTTAGGCATGAAAAGAGTGACAAATTGGTTTCTTGATCATTAGTTCATCATGAACTACCTTAAAAAAAATTATTTGACACCTATAATGTATTTTTAAACTCCTTTATTCTAACACTTGAGGGGCAATATCACACAACTCCTTAGATGTCTTGAAACACCTTTGTCTACTCTACCTATCCTTGTCCAAATGGCTCAAAACTTGATTTCTTTTTCATCAAGGCAAAAATTATCTATGAATGTCATATTCATACCTTATTATACTTTAATTAATTTATTTGGGTCCATTGCATAACCCCCAAGACTTTATCTTGCACCCTAAACTCTCATTAGCCCTCAAATCCTTATAGTCTTAAAAACACACAAAGCTCCTTTTGTGTAAGAATGTAGAGATGATCTTGGAAAATTAAGGGTAGTTTTGAGTACCCAATATCCATTTAAATACCTATGCCAAGTTTCATGACTTGAAACCAATTGAAAGTGTCTTTTTTGTTATTCTCTCTCTCTCTCATTAGGTCTTATTAGGCCTCTAGGCCTAGAAAGCTCATTTTTTTGCTCCAAACTTATCCCACACATGTGAAACCACCAAAAAAGTGTTTGATTCACTTTCCATAATATAACCATCCTCCATACCAAATTTGATATTTTGAGACATTGTGTAGATAGGAGAACAATGAAATGATCTAAGAACCTAGCCTTTCTTAAGCCTATTTTTTTATATTGTGGATCCTATTTCCACATTACAATGTATTTAAAATATTGTACATTAAAATGCATTGTACACTCTTAATGTATTCTTTTTGGGCCCCCAAAAAAAAATCAAGATCCCCCTTTTTCTAGGAGTATAGATACATGGTTTATTTATACTTGTATATGTGTGGTGTCATCACCCATGATTAATGGGGAACCATTATGGGTTGACTTGGCCCATGGTTTTGGTACCCATTATTTTGTAAAACCGCTATGTTGGTTACCTATTGATGTAATTATATATAAATAGACATACATTAGGTAAGATATAAGAAGAAATAAGTTTGAGAAGGTGAACAGAGTGTGTGAATTCAAGTGCAAATTTGCGAGAATTTGTTGATCATGGCTCCAAACAATATTTATGTATTTTAATTGTGAGAATAATGATTTGAGAGTGGATTGTATTCCTATTGGCTTGTAATAATATTTGATCAAGTGTTTCTTGGTGGATATATCCCACATTGGGTGAACCACATTAAATATTATCTTCTTGTTGTGTATTTTAATTTTTTTTATTTATGTATCTATGTTCATATCTCTTGTTATTATGATTCTATGAAATTATTATGCATTAATTTCTATTTTATTCTTAACATTTTTTAGACTGCCTTTAAAAACTAGACCTGTAAGATCACTTTCAAGGTGTCATGTATATATTTTTGGGTTTGATGAGGTATAATACACCTCAATCCATTCTTACCAATATTTTTCAAGTGTTAAATTATTTAAAACCCTAAATTTCACCTTAAAACCCTAAAAAACATAGCATTAAATGCATTTTATACAATTGTAGGTAAAAGCAAAGTAAATGGTGAAAACCTTAGAACTACCTTCAATGACCCTAAATATCATATAGAGGTTATGATAACATTAGAGCATCATTTCATGTTATTTTTTTCTTCCAAATTACCTCTTATCTAATCAAACAAGTAGGCATCTTCACTTGACAAGGTAGGCCTGTAGGTACCAAATTGACTGTGTATGTAGGGTTCAAGTGAGTCTTATTTTGATCAATCTCATTGCTCATTATTTTAGGTTTGAAATAACCTATTTGTTCCAATATATCTTTCTTATCCATTTAGGACTCAAACTACCATGTAAAACATTCCACTTCTCTTTATGCATTTACACAGACCTGTATGACCCTTTAGGCCTACTAGGCTTGAATGGCTTCTCAAATTTTAAACTACCTTCATTCATTGAATCTAAACTCATAAAAAAAAATTCCTAGGTTTTATGAAATTCTCTAAAACACCATACAAAAAATTACATCTTCTTATAGGACACTTGAAGTTAAATTAGAACTCTCAATAAGCTTGACTGTAGGTTTATATGCTAGCATGTGTGTTACCATTTAACCCTCTTAGGCATTGATTTTTTTATCACACTTATTCCATTATCCTTAGGATTTTCCAATGGAAAATATACTTCCTTATTTTCATCATGATTCCAACTTTAATGCACACAATTTTCTCTCATGTTTTCAATAGGCATGTAGGTGTCATTAGGTTGTAGGCATCAAGTATGATAGATTAGAGATCAAGGGTGAGTATCCAACTCACTTTGCTCTTTCCATTTAACTTAAAAACATTATATAAATGTTTAAAAATATTACTTATGATTAATTCACCTTTTAAACCATACTTATAAATCATCATTTATCATCATTTTGACTCACTTATATTTTTAGCAAGCCTATATACAGTCTTTAGTTATTGAACCAATCTTTGTTGCTTGGAGCTAGTGTAAAGGAACTCAGTCATGTTAGAGAGTTATGAATGAAAAAACAGATGATGTGATGTATTTTATAATACAAGGATACACTATCAACCTTCCATAGACCTCTAAAAATGTAGAGTTAGACCTTTCAAACCATTGTTATGTAGTCAATTTACACACAATCTTCAAACTAGGAGCATGAATGCCACTTAAAGGAATGTGTAAAAAATGATCAATCCTATTGGAAAGTTTTTGATGAGATAATAAGATGTGGAAAAAATTAAAACATCACCTATATTCATTTAAATCTATCGACCTCTCCAAAACTTTCAAACTTTGAAGTGGAAACCTTACAACCTCACTTTCCATGAAAAATACCACTCGTGGATAACCTGCACAATATGAAAATGCTTGAAAATTATATGAGAATATTTATAAGACCATTTGGAAACCTAAAATAACTTCCTCCAATAGCTATGTGTTCAAAAATTTACCTAAGAGGTCCAAAATCAACCCTATCATGGTTTGAGAGGTAGTCTTAGAACCTTGGAGTATTAAAAATTATTAATAAAGGAGAGGGGATGTATCTACAAACCAATGCCACAAAAATGAAGGTGATTAAGACCCCTAACATTTCCCAAGATCTTAGCCTCCAACTTTCTCTCTATTGGTTGTACCATGCACATGAGAACTGCCTTTGTGAGCTTGTGAAGAGAGTGATGGAGGTTTTGAAGCATCTTTTGCATCTCAAGACCTAAAAATTTAGACCAAGCATGGATTTGAACTATGGGAGTTGAAAATACACTCTTGAAACCATTTTAACCTAAATATGAGCTCTCATATCCATACAAGTGACTTAAAACTACCCTTTTTGGAGTGATTTCCTTACACCTGCTTTACATGGCCAGTCATTTCGGGTTGCAAGGTCCATCTTCAGGGTTCGATAGCTCCGTTTCAGAGCATTGGCTCATTGGCCTAGTTCGTTGGCATTCACAGTAGTGAAAGGCAGAGTCTTCAGACATCCACAAGAGGAGAGGGAAAAAATGGAGTGTTTAACACTTAGGCAAAAAAGAGGGCAGATAAAATGCAGAGGGCAGCAAAATCGCCGCCCAAAACATGGGTGGGTAAAAGGAGACCACCTACACACATGCAGAGGGCAGCAAATTTGCCGCCCACAACACAAAGGAAAAAGAAAAAGGCCGTCGACATCGGCCGACATTGGCAAAACTACCACCGTCGGCATCCTACATTGACCGACGTCGATAGAACTGCCGCCATCAGCAGCACAACAGACGGCGGGGAAAATGAAATGGTTGCTCGAAGGTGGTGAAAATGAAACGACTGCCTGAAGGTGGCAAAAATGAAAAGCCCACCCAAAGGCGGTAAAAACGAAAAGCCCGCCCAAAGGTGGCAAAAATGAAATGGCTGCCTGAAGGCGGTGAAAATGAAACCCCCGCCCCGTGGCAGGGAAGGAGAAAACCACCGCCCAGAGCACAATACCATCGACGTCGATAGGTTATTGACCGACGTTGGCAAAACTGCTGTTGTCGACAGGTTATCAGCTGACGTCGATAGAAATCCTACATGCAGTACATACAGCGGGCGGCAAATTCACCGCCCACAATAGATGGCGACAAAAATCACCTACAGTGCACAAGAAAAAACCCGCCCAGCCACCGGAGAAGACCAGCACGCAAAATGAGGCAACAAGCATGGTTTTGGTAGAATTGTGACATTAGCTACAGTGTTTTTTCACTCTTCCCAATGAAACTTCTATTGGCTCTTCTGATATAAATATACAGACTTAGTCATTTATCAGGATCTTCTTAACTTTTGTAAAGAGCACTGCTCTGCCAATTCTCCACTTGAATCAATAAAAATATAGTTCTTGCCTCCATCTTGGATTGATCTGCTATGTATGCCATGAGTATTACTTTTGTTTAGTCGTTAGCTTTCACAGGTAATATCAACAGACCAGCTATCTACAGGCACCGATTCTATAGCTGATAGGAGAAGAGCAATACTTGAGAAAGATAGAACAGAGTAAGTTGCTTGCAAGTGTGCATTCCACAGCACCTCGGTAAACTTCTATTATGTATTTTCCATTATAGCCTCCCCCTTTGTCTTAGCAGCCTGGTTCCTCTACCAGATGTGTAGAGTATACTTGCATTTTCCCTGATTCTGAGAATGGATCTGGAAGGTCACCCCTTTATTTTGGTGTATCACCTCTTTTAGAGTAGGTTATTTGCTTTCCTACACTTCCTTCCCTTTTCATCCCCCCCAGTATACCTATATACCTATATTTTTGCGCTACCTGAAACAAACAAGATACATCAGAGGGAACTAGCCAATATCTAGAGACTCTCCTCTCCTGCTTCGCCGTCCCACAAGTGAGAGAGGGGTTTCCATGTTGCGGGGAGAGGGCAGGAATCTATTTTCCTGCTACAGGGTGCACTTTCCAGTGTCAACAATTTTGGCATGCCTGGTGGGACTGTAGTTTCTAATGTAGTAGTATTTCAGGGTTGATGTTGGTCCTGCTACAGTGATTTTCAAATATTTCTAGCATCTAGCGACTCCACTGGTAAGAGCTCAGTGCTTTATTTTAAGACCAGTCACTAAACTTCTATGCCAAAGGTTACCACAAGGTTAGCTTCAAGAAGGGTCCCCTTTGAGTTCATTGAACTACCTTTAAACTCTGCTAAAAGGCTCAGATTTGAAATAACTCACCCTTATCCACTGGTAAATCCTCCTAGACTTGTGGCTAGGAACACCAACCCAGCTCAGCCACAAATACAACCTGTTCCAGCCATGGCATTGCCTTTTGCAGCTTTTCATGGTGAGAGCCCCTTAAACCTCCCATGCTATGATTCGATCCCCAAAATAGCTCTAAAAAATGTGCCCTCTTTTGATGGAGTGGGACCTATTACAATTATTGAGCATATAAAAAATATTGCCAACCTTTGCAATATTCACAATATAACAGAAGAAAATATTGTCATCAGATTGTTAGCCTTGTCTCTGAAAGGGAAAGCTCTTGATTGTTACGGCACCTTGCCTGTGAATTCCATACATTCCTAGAACGAATTGGGCACCCATTTGACTGATCATTTTGGGGAGAAAAGTGACGGCCTCTCTCTTGCTGAGCAGGTGACAACTATAAAAAGAGCTCTACATGAGTACATGCAGGACTTCAACATGCGGTTTCAAAAGACTTGGGATAGAATTCCCATCCTGGTAAGGCCAACCCCCAGCTACGCTTTCTTGTACTATCTAAAAGCATTAAATAGTGACATTGCTATGATGATCCAATCTATGGGGGGACACATACTGCCAGCTGCATATGACATAGCCATTGCAGCCAAAAATTGTTTAATTCAAGCCGAGAAAATCACCCCTAGACCTCATATGCCACTTTTCCCAGAACCGCTCCCCCTAATTCAGGCTGTCGCTCCCACAATTGCTCCCCTACTTGTCATTGAGAAGCCAGCTGCTTTTCCATCCAATGAATTAAATGAAGTTAAGGGCCTGTTGCAGAGCATGTCAAATGAACTTGTTGCCCTTAAAAGGCAATAAGCTCAAAGCAACAAGCCAAACTAGGGTTATCAGAATTATGGCCATGCCCCTAGACCCCCCTTTCAAAATTATAACCAAAGTCAGGGGCAGCTCACTACAACCAGGCCTTATCAAAATTATAACTCAGGCCCCTCTTCATCATCTAAAGCTATGGTGCCTACTCAGAATAATCTAGTGCAGGAGCAGCCAGGTTGTTCAACCATGGGACAAGGTCAAGAGCAAGCTGCCCACATGAATGATATGTTGAATTTTTTCCAAAATTTAGAAAATTAGGCTGCTAATTTCTCTCAGTTTTTTGAGTTCCCATCACAAGTAACAATCAAACTCAGCTAGATTCTACCCTGATAAATCACGAAGAGGGTGAGCTCTATGTAATTAATCATGGAGGTGCTACAAGCAATCATGCTGATTGCATTGCAGCCAACACGAGATTTAAAAGAAGAGCAGTTGGAGAAGCGCAGGCTTCCCCTCAGGCAGCAATGAATCCTCCACCACACCCTTTTCAAAAGGCTCCAATTCCTAGATAACCATTTGCACCTCCAGCTCCTCAGTCTACAGCTCCAATCGGGATCAGCCCAAAGGAAAGCATGAAAGGGGTCAGTCCCCAAGTTAATATAATTGATCAAATGAAGAAATTGCATGTGAGCATTTCTCTATGGGATTCGTTGTCCCTCCCAGGACAAAGGGACATTTTGAAGAAAGAATTGCATGAGCTAGATCGCCAGGCCATCCCAACAGACACTAATAACATCTTAATGATGAATGGTTAGCCTTCTGCTTCAAGTCAGGTAAAGAAAGAAGAAAAGACTCCCCCTTTTTATGTATCTGTGATTATAGGGGATTTCTTAGTACATAATTGCATAATTGATAGCGGGGACAACACTTCAGTAATGCCTAAGTGCATTGTTGATAAGATGGGGTTAAAGTACGAAGCAATGAACAAAAGAGTCTTGCAACTAGATGGGATGCCTGCAAAGACAGTCGGAGTCCTGAAAGGATTAAGTTTAACATTGCATGCCTGCCCGATATTCTCAATCCCCCAAGATATAGTGGTAGCAGACGTTCCTCCATATTTTGCAATCTGTTTGTCAAGGGACTTTACGTCCAATATAGGGGGCTATCTAGCAGCAAATTGGTCATACCTAGTTTTCAGAACCAAGTACGGAACTAAAGTGAAAATCGAATCCGAACCACTCTACAAGGACCACCTAGAGCCCTATTCACCCAAGGCAGTGAATGTCAGTTACACTATCATTGATCTAGAAGACTCTCAGACAGACAAATCTTCATCTTCTGCTCTTGAAGGAGTCGTAGATCTACTCTTGGATGAGTGGGGAAGTGATAACTTCGAGCACGATCCTTATAAGTTTATTGAGGAGGTAGACTTTGGCATCTATTGCTTACATAAAGAAAGTGCCATCATGCCCAATATAATGAAGGAGAACAAAGAAGACCTTGGCCTGTGGCAGTTATACTTCGATGGTTCCAAAAGCAAACTGGGTGCTAGTGGTGGGGCAATGTTAATCTCCCATTCTAAAGAAAGGTACTTTTTAGCTTTTCATTTCCAGTTCTCTTGCACATGTAATGTTGCAGAATATGGGTCTTTGATTCATGGACTTGAGTGGGCAAGAAAGAGAGGGATCAAGAAATTGCAAATCTTGGGGGACAATGAACTAGTAGTGAACCAAATAAGAGGCCTAAACCTAACCAAGAACTCTTTGCTGAAGTCTTACAAGCACAGGGTCTGGGACTTGATGGAGGATTTCCTTGCTCTTAACATTACCTCGATTCCCAGGGAACAAAATAAGCAGGCTGATAGGTTGGCAGCTGTTGGTGCCCAATTTGATGTTTCAAAAGAGATAAGCAGGGGTTGTGGTTCGCGCCATTTAAAAGTGGTGGTTCGGCCTTCGATTCCAGACAATGTTACAAATTGGTAGGTCTTCGAAAGTGATCAATAGATAGCTCTCTTCCTGAAGGAAGAAGCTGAGTTCGCGGTCCACAATCAAGCAAAATTGTAGCAATAATATGGAAATCAGATTGTTCAATTGAAGAACAATAAACTCCCTAAGGGTCTGGTCACACTTGAAAATATTTTCAATGGAGAGGACCAGCTAAGAGATGACAAAGCATGCATCACTATCAGAGAGGAGAATTATGAAAAAGTTGAAATCTTCAAGGACAAGTTGCTGGCACTCGGTAAGGTCTGCATGTTTCAAGAAAGGCAAGCTTTCATTCTGTTGTGTCAGGAGTTCACTGACGTCTTTGCCTGGAACTATAGCGACTTGAAAGGCTTCGATCCAAGACTCGTCCAACACACCATTGAATTAGATGAAGGCACAAAGCCAGTCACACAAAAGTAGAGGCCTGTTAATCCAATGGTCAAGCTCCTTATGCAAAAAGAATTGGTCAAGTTGATTGAGTCCGGCATTATATTTCCGATCAAACATTCTTCATGGTTGGCTAATTTAGTTCCAGTTAGAAAGAAAAATGGGGAGATTAGGCTGTGCGTTGACTTCAGAGACCTTAATAAAGTCTCTTTAAAAGATCATTATCCCCTTCCAAACATGGAGCAAATCTTCCAAAAGGTAACTGGGTCTGAACGCTTCTCCCTCCTGGATGGTTATTCGGGATATAATCAGATTCTGGTGCGAGACTCTGACCAATACAAAAAAGCCTTCACTACTAAATGGGGGACGTTCACCTATCAGAAGATGCCTTTTGGGCTATCCAATGCTGGTGCTACTTTCCAGTGAGCCATGGACATGGCTTTCAGTGGTTTAATAAATAGGAACATGTTGGTGTACCTCAATGATATAACAATTTTCTCCAAAGAGGTAGGACATCATATGAAGCACCTCAGGCAGATTTTTGAGAGGTGCAGGGAATTTGGCATCTCCCTAAATCCAAAGAAATGTGTATTTGCGGTTCATGAGGGGAAACTTCTTGGCCACATTGTGTCCAAGGAAGGTTTGTCTATTGACCCCGAGAGAGTCCGCTCCATTCTGGAGATGTCCCTAACAAAGCACAAGAAAGGCCTACAGAGTTTCTTTGGCCGGATAAATTTCATTCGGAGGTTCATTCTGAATTTTGCTGAAATAGTTAAACCCATAACCTCCTTGCTAAGGAAGGGTGAAGAATTCAAATGGATAATGCCAAGAAAAGATAGCTTTGAAGCTATCAAACAGGCTTTGACCCAGGCCCCCGCTCTAATCAGCCCCAACTTCAACAAAGACCTCAATCTCTATACCTTCAGCAATGGAGAAGTAATATCTGCTATGCTCACCCAAGCAAACAATGATGACCTCGAGCAACCACTCGCCTTCTTCAGCCAAGGGTTAGAGGATTTCAAAATCAGGTACACCTACGTAGAAAAGCAAGTTCTAGCAGTGGTGCGTAGTTTGAAGAAATTCAAATATATGTTGTCAAACAGCAAGATCCATCTCATGGTTCCACATCTTGGTGTCAAGGATTTCCTGACCAATCGAGACTTAAACGAGAAAAGAGTAGGATGGATCACCAAAGTGATGGAGT
Source organism: Torreya grandis (assembly GCA_037957365.1). Taxonomy (NCBI): domain Eukaryota; kingdom Viridiplantae; phylum Streptophyta; class Pinopsida; order Cupressales; family Taxaceae; genus Torreya; species Torreya grandis. The sequence continues at coordinate 3,874,061 of JARHVA010000443.1, forward strand.
ATGACATAGATATCAAAATCACCAAGTTGGTGAGAGGAAGGGGCCTATGTGAACAGCTAGCTGCAGATTTGAGACAAAGGGGTGAAGACAGTTTGCTGATCCATGACGCAGCCACTGCAAAAGAACTAGCTGTCGTAAGAGATTAGACACTAGACATGAGGCATTTCCTTCTTACGGGCGAATGTCCATAGGGTCTCGGTAGGGCCGGAAGAAGGTATTTTAAACTTCAGTCCCTTCCCTATGTTTTGATTGATGGAGTATTATTTAGGAAGGATCTCTCTGGGGTTCTCTTGAGATGTATTGACTCCAATCAGGCTGACAAGGTATTAGCTGAGTTTCACGATGGGCCAGTAGGTGGCCATTTTGCCTCTAAGACCACAGCAGCAAAAATAATGAGAGCTGGCTATTTCTGGCCCACTCTCTTCAAGGATACCCATGCCTAGGTAAGAAAGTGTCAGAAGTGTGCACTCTTTGATGGAAAGTAGCGATTGGTTGCCATGCCCCTATAGCCCATTCAAGTTGAGCAACCATTCATGCAGTGGGGCCTAAATTTTATAGGGATGATCAATCCTCCCTCTAGTGCTGGACACAAATGGGTCTTGACTGCTACAGATTATTTCACCAGGTGGGTGGAAGCCATTGCTTTGAAGGAAGCAAATGAAAGCATATTTCTGGATTTCTATGAGGACTTAGTGACACGTTTTGGGGTCCCAGCCACTATAATTTCAGACAATGCCTTGGCTTTTCTGGGAACTAGAACTAGTGAATGGGTGCTAAGGTATGGTATATACCTCAGCACTTCGTCAAATTACTACTCGCAGGGAAATGGGTTGGCTGAGTCCACTAACAAAAATTTGATCAGGATTATAAAGAGGACCTAGGAAGAAAATTAGAAAACTTGGCATACCAAGTTGAAAACAGCTCTATGGGCCGATCGAATCACTCCGAAAAGATCAATCAAAAATTCTCCATATACGCTTGTGTATGGAAGGGAAGCAAGGCTTCCTATCTCACTCGAATTACTAGCACTAGACCTCACTCATAGCTACAGTTGGAAGAAGGAAGCAGCATGGAGGTTAGATTGTGTGAGCTAATGGAGCTCTAGGAGGTAAGGAATCAGGCCATGGTCTCTATGACGAGTCACCAACATCAAGTGAAAAGACATTTCGACAGGAAGTCTTCATCAAAAGGTTTCACCGAAGGAGACATTGTCCTAAAATGGGACGAAGATAGAGCTAAGCCCAGAAAACATGCAAAATTTGATGCCCTCTGGAGCGGTCCTTACATGATTACTCAGTGCAAGCAGCATAACATGTTCTAGCTCTCCAGGTTGGATGGCGAAGAATTATGTATCCCAGTCAATGGGATACATCTGAAGCATTGCCACTAAATTTTGGTTCAGCTGTACATAGTTTCCCTTGTTTTCTTCCCTATTTTCTCTAAGTGCAGTTTGCATAGTTAGTTGTTTTTAGTCTTGTGTGTTTCCCTTTGCGTGTGGGGGTAAATTCTGTATATTTTGATTCTGGAATCTTTTGAGCTATTGTGAACTCTCTTCAAAGTCACCATCTGACTCTGCACCCAATGGATATGCAAGGCAACTGGGTTCTAAGCATAGCAGGCATGCTTCCCCTCTGAGTCACCAATTTGTTGACCCAATTTTGCCCCTCAGGCAAAATTCTGGTCACCTCCTACACCTGCTTTACATGGCCAGTCATTTCAGGTTGCAAGGTCCATCTTCAGGGTTTGACAGCTCCGTTTTAGAGCATTGGCTCATTGGCCTAGTTCATTGGCATTCACAGTAGCAAAAGGCAGAGTCTTCAGACATCCACAAGAGGAGAGGGAAAAAATGGAGCGTTTAACACTTAGGCAAAAAAGAGGGCAGATAAAATGCAGAGGGTGAGCAAAATCGCTGCCCAAAACATGGGCGGGTAAAAGGAGACCACCTACACACATGTAGAGGGCGGCAAATTTACTGCCCACAACACAAAGGAAAAAAGAAAAAGGTCGTCGACATCGGCCGACGTCGGCAAAACTGCCACCGTCGGCATCCTACATCGACCGACGTCGGTAGAACTGCCACCGTCGGCAACACAACAGCCGGCGGGGAAAATGAAAAGCCCACCCAAAGGCGGTGAAAATGAAATGGCCGCCCGAAGGTGGCAAAAATGAAAAGCCTGCCCGAAGGTGGCGAAAATGAAAAGCCCGCCCAAAGGAAGTGAAAATGAAATGGCCACCCGAAGGCGGCAAAAATGAAACCCCCACCCCATGGCGGGGAAGGAGAAAACCACCGCCCAGAGCACAATACCGCCACCGTCGGCAGGTTATCGACCGACGTCGGCAAAACTGCCGCCATCGGTAGGTTATCAGCCGATGTCGGTAGAAATCCTACATGCAGTACGTGCAGCAGGCGGCAAATTTGCCACCCATAATAGATGGCAGCAAAAATCACCTGTAGTGCACAAGAAAAAACCTGCCCAGCCACCGGAGAAGACCAGCACGCAAAACGAGGCAACAAGCATGGTCTTGGCAGAATTGTGACATCAACTACAGTGTTTTTTCACTCTTCCCAATGAAACTTCTCTTGGCTCTTTTGATATAAATATACAGACTTAGTCATTTATCAGGATCTTCCTGACTTTTGTAAAGAGCACTGCTCTGCCAAATTCTCCACCTGAATCAATAAAAATACAGTCCTTGCCTCCATCTTGGATTGATCTGCTATGTATGCCATGAGTATTACTTGTGTTTAGTCGTTATCTTCCATGCTTTCACAGGTAATACCAACAGACCAGCTATCTACAGGTGCCAGTTCTGCAGCTAAAATAGGAGAAGAGCAATACTTGAGAAGGACAAAACAGAGTAAGTTGCTTGCAAGTGTGCATTCCACAGCACCTCGGTAAACCTCAGTTATGTATTTTCCATTATAGCCTCCCTCTTAAGTCTTAGCAGCCTTGGTTCCTCTACCAGATGTGTATACTTGCATTTTCCCTGATTCTGAGAGTGGATCTAGAAGGTCACCCCTTTATTTTGGTGTATCACCTCTTTTAGAGTAGGTTGTTTACTTTCCTACACTTCTTTCCCTTTTCATCCCCCCAGTATACCTATATACCTATATTTTTCACTACCTAAAACAAACAAGATACATTAGAGGGAACTAGCCCATACCTAGAGACTCTCCTCTCCTGCTTCGTCGTCCCACAGGCGAGAGAGGGGTTTCCATGTTGCGGGGAGAGGGCAGGAATCCATTTTCCTGCCGCAGGGTGCACTTTCCAGCGTCAACAGTATGACAAAGATTTTAATAATACTATATGACATAACAAACAAAAAAAATTATACTATAAGTTGACCTCTTGACCTTGGGGGTCAAAAATGGTCAAAAACTTAACAATTCAAGGGGTAGCATGCCTGTAATGTTTACTAGACCAGTAGCCTTGTCCTTCTATTTGAAAATGGAGTCATTTGCACTCAACCTTAGACCTAATCATACTTTTACCAAGACAAACAAACTAGCTTGATCTGCAACCACACATAAAATAAGGACAACACATAAAGCAAGGAAATAAGACACACACATGTGTTAGTTAAGCACTTAGGGAAAATAAGACACAATAAAGTAACTAGTATATACAACTGACCTTATCATATCTTCTTCCTCTTAGATTAAAGTGGAAGTTTGTAAGATATTTTTCTCCATGATGTGAATAATAACATGAGGCAAGCTACCTCTTATATCTTAATCTTTTTGGCTACATCCTCATGTTTATTTCCAATCTTTTTAGCATGCTCTCAAGTAAAGTAACAATAGCAAACCAGTCACCTATGAAGATGAACTCATATTATACTTCAAAATCCTTCTCATTATGCTTCTTTATGTTTGAACCTACCTCAAACATGACCATCTCTTGGCTTATAGGAGAAACATCATTATTAAATTCTAGGGACTCCATGAAATGAGGTATTTAATCTTGAATGGTCTCTTGAGGATCCCCACATTGTTTCTCAAGCAAGAGAGCAGCCTCAAAAACATCCTCAATCTCTATAATAAGAGCTATATACCATTGAAGATCCTCAAATTCATTTCATATGTTTAGGTATTATATCCACAAGTCCTCATCATTTTCATGACATCCATCTTGAAGAGATACAATCTAAAGCACATCCTTAGAAGCTTCTTCTTCTATTGTAGCAACTTGATCAACCTTCACTTATTCAAAATTCCCTTTCACTTCATCCTTAAAAACTAAATTTCCTTTTTCTTCTCCAAGTGGGGTACCAATTAATATCTCTTCATCAAATTCACTTGAATAATCTTCATCACATTCTCCTTGAAATTCACTTGTAGTTATAAATTCCTCCTCTATCTTCCATAGAATAGGCTCCTCTTCAAGAAGGCATATGGTGAGAGGGTAATGAATATGTTCATGAATTTTTAGAGGATTATAAGACATGGTAGGTTATTCATTACTAGGATTGGGGATGGAATATCTTGAAATAATTCTTAGAGGGAGAGTAAATTCAAATGTGTTATGAATGTTTCATACTTCTCAACAACCTCTTCATTCTTCTCATAGCCTTCTTGAGGCTCCTTAAAAATTTCAACTTAATATCCAATCTTTTCAACTAGTACCTCTTTCTTGTTTTGAAATCCTTATTGGATAGACCTCCAAGATGCAAAATCTTGAGGTTCTTGAGGAAGGGGAAATGGGGCTTGAATAGGCACAAGATCTTGTTTGGCTTCAAATTCCAAGTCTAGGTTTGATTCAGGCTCTATGACTTTCAATTCCAAGGCTTCAATTTTCTTGTCTATAGTCTCTTGGAATAGCTCTTCTTAAGGGTCATCAATGTCTTCATGATGATATGGAACATAATAAGGATAATAAATAATATAAGAGGGCTTTTGAAACACCTGATCAAATTCACTTCATTGTCTTTCCCAAATCTCCACCTTGTCCAATACAAATGTACAAAATTCATTCCTCTCTAATGAATCATTATGTGAAACTTAAAACCACCTAATCCCTTCCTCATATTCAAAAGTTGAACAAACTCTTTTTTCACATTCTAGTACCTTTCTCTCCATCTCATCTATTCCATCTTGATAATCTTGGAAAGCTTGTGGAGGAAGGGAAGGGGGATAGAATGTTTGAAGGCAAGGTTGTTCAAATGCATTAGCATAGCCATATAGGGAAGGTATAGGCTGATCATAAGACTGATATGGCTCACAAGGTGGATAAGTGTGATACTCTTGATAGTAAGGAGGATAACAAGCTTGATAAGACTATTGAGGCATATATTTAGATTCACATAAAGGGAAAGTGGGATAGTCATAGCACTGATATGAATCATCAAACTACTGATAAGGATCATGGTGAGGCTGATATGGATCATTATAGGATAGATAAGGCTCATCATAGGGCTGATAGGGAATACCATAGGCTTGAGATGCCTCATAAACTTATATGAAACTAAAATTTACTTCAAACTCAACCATAACAACCTCATCAAGATAGTGAATTGAAAACACAACTTACTTTGAACAAATGTCTGGGATGCATATACCAATAAATTGAGATCAGAGTCACAATTTATGTTTTGAATGCCTCTAAAGGCTAATATGTAGAAATATAACACCAATAATCCTTTAACCATGTTGGATATTAAACCCACTGGGTGTGCCAAAACTGTTATAGTCCAAATTTGTACCCTTACAAGGTAGTTCAAGCCTTCAAAATTTAGTATAACATGTAAAAAATCTTAGGTTGTGGGTGACCTTTAGATAGATTTAATCTCTATGTTATAGGGATATCTCCCCTTGATGTATCACTTAGGCTCATTCACTAATCTATCAACTTATTAAGAAAAGGGATATAAACCTACTCAAATGGAGGTGATACACCAAAATAGTTTGACCACTACCAACCAGCTGCATGTGCACATCAACCATGAGACTAACCTAAAATAAACACTACTCTCAATCTACCTCTCTACACAAGTACTTCATTATGGAGGTAGTGAAAGATGTTTGTGCTTGGAGAACTAAATAAGAGGTCATATAATGACACTAGTGAACAGACAACTCACTCAACCTTCACACTTCACTTAGATACTTGACAAGACCTACAAATAAACTTTTAAACTAAATATGAATGCTAGAAAATGACAACATGCCAAGGAAGCTAAGCTAATCACTTGACAAGATCAACAAGTCATGGACACACATTTAAACCAATCAAAAGAAGAGGTAAAACAATAGTTTTTCATTGATAAAATTCTTTAAAATGGGTAGGGTTTCACCATACCTAGGTGGAGGATGTCTTACAATTCCAAAAGAGACAACATAGAGAGAGAGAGAGAGAGAGAGAGAGAGAGAGAGAGAGAGAGAGAGAGAGAGAGAGAGAGAGAGAGGCGGAGAAGAGGAAAATTTCCAAGTGTCTATAAGAGTTAATAATAAGAAAGGAGTTATGGAACATTACTAATATATCTCCAAGGACATGTGTTCCTCTTTTGAATATGTTTCATCTCCCATGTGTCATAGGGGTTTCATTCCTTGCTTGACACCTTGGAATTCTAATTTAAAACTACCCCTTTAAACATGAAAAGAGTGACAAATGGGTTTATTGATCATTAGTTCATCATGAAATGCCTTTAGAATTTTTATTTGACACCTAACATGCATTTTTAAACTCCTTTATTTTGACATTTTAGGGGCAATCATCACACAACTCAGGTGTCTTAAAACCCCTTTGTCTACTATGCCTATCCTTGTTCAAATGGCTCAAAACCTATCCAAATGGATCCAACCCTAATTTATTCTTCATCAAGGAAATATTTCTATATGAAATTAATATTAATACATTATTAGACTTGAATCAATTCATTTAGGTCCATCAAACAACACCTAATACTTCATCTTGCACCCTAAGCTCTCATTAGCCCTCAAATCCTTATAGCCCTATAAACACACAAAGATCTTTATGTGGAATAATGTACATATGATCTTGGAAAATTGAAGGCATTTTTCAATACCTAGTATCCCCTTATATCTCCATGCCAAGTTTCATGACTTGAAACCAAGTGGAAGTGTCATATTGTTCTCTCTCTCTAATTAGGTCTATATTAGGATATATGAATATTCACTTTGGCTATGGTGAATGGTTCCTACCTCCAAAAACTCTTGTACCATTTTTTAAATTTCACTCTTCTTGAAATAAGGATATTTTTATGGTCTGATGTTAGGTGGCATACTTCTAGGAATGAGTCCGATGGCCTGATCATGGGGACAGCTAGGAGGAAGACCTTTTGATATGGGGTCAAAAACAACCAAATGTTCATCCAATATTTATTGTAAATCAGGATATGTAGATTCCTTAGTTTTTTAAACATCAATGGAAAATAAGTATGCCAAAAATCCTTTAACATCTTTGTCATCTGATGTGAACTAACCTCTTATCGAGATTTAAATCATAATCCTCACAGTTATATTATCTTACCTTCAGAATGAAAATGCATAAATAGTTTTTGGAAATTCATCTCAATAGTACCCAATGTGGTAAGCCATTCGACTCCTAAAATAATGTCATTCCCACCCATAAGAATAGAAAACATTGGATAATCTAGAAAATAGTCCCCCATTGCTAACTTAATACTATGATATTTTCCATAGCAATTAACTCTACCACCATTTACAATCATGACTTGAAATTTTGGTACTAAGTAGATGAAACAATTTAAATGAGTATTAAACTTATTTTTGATGAAATTATATGTACTTCCTAAGTCAATCAACACTATGACCTTTTATTTCTTAAGGAAACCCACCACCTTAAGAGTTTGAGGAGTAGAGATACATATAAGGGCATGGTAGGAGATAATAGGTTGAGAATCTACAACTTCATCCTCAAGTTCTTCAAAACCCCTATTGGAAATATTGTAATTAATGTCAAAGGTCTATCATTATTGGTGATAAAGGCCCCATTGCATTTAATGTTATTTGTAATAAATATATCTTGGCTAATATGAGTTAATATTTATTTAAAATTAATGAATATATTTTTGGTTGCATATGAGACAAAAGAAGGGCCCATGGAGAAGTCAAAGAGCCACGAGATAAAGACAAAAGAAGGATGGGATGAATTTTCCCATGAAGAGTCATCTTGGGGAATTCCAAGAGTCACCAAGTGAAGACAAAAGAGGAAGGGCGCAATTTCTCATGAAGGGACACTTTAAGCAATACAAAAAGTCACCAAGATGAGGACAAAAGAGGGAAGGACTTTTTTGATCATGAAGGGTCACCACATGACTTTTCAAAGGCTTGAATATGAAGGGTCATACAAGTTTGGCACCATTTTCCATGAGGATTGAACGGTCACAAAGGGGGAAGCCAAAGGTCATTTGGAAAGCTATAAATAAAGGCTTGAGAAGCCATTTGTAATATGAGAGATAGAGGTTGATTTGATATTGTAATATCTAGCTTAGAAGAACAATTGTGAGAGATGAATATAATTTGTATTTGTTATATCTAGCTTAGAAGAGCAAAGGTGAGAGAGAGGAAAGAGATGTTGTATTGATCTATCATTTGTTGAGATAGCAACATTGAGAGATAGGTGTGTGGTATACACAAAGGGGTTAGTGCTCCTATAGGTTGGTGCTCTCGAATTATTGCTAGGTTGGTGCTCGGTAAGGGGTTGGTGCTCCTGTGGGTTGGTGCTCACAAATAGTAGCTGGGTTGGTGCTCAGAAAAGGGGTGTGGTGCTCCTATGGGTTGGTGCTCAGTAAAGGGGTTGGTGCTCTTGCAAGCCTTGCTTGAAAATATTTTTTGGGTTGGTTCTCATTCATATACTTGAGATTTTTCTCCATGGTTTTTCCCACATTGGGTTTCCACATTATATCTGGTGTCTCTCTCTATCTTGTGTGGTGTTTATTGTTTGATTTTTATTGCATATCTTGAATGTTTGATTAAGTGGAATTTCGTTAAGGAAAAGATTTATAAGATATATGATATACTGATTCACCCCCCCCTCTCAGTATATCCCATGCGTAACAACCCTCACCAGATGCCTTCACATCTTCTTCATCCTCATTGGCCCCTTTGATGTAAAATAACTTCTTTTCATCACATCGATGACCTTTTCTCCATTTGATGTTGCAACCATAACACAACACTTTAGCACACTTCTCAATTTTTTGTGGTGTCAAATTGGTAGGTTGAGGTAGTGATGGAGTTGGGAAGGTATATTCCTAGTTAGTAGTGAAAAGATGATGTTTACTCAGGTATTTTTATTATACTAAGCATGCCCTTAGTATATCTTTAGATATAGTTGTGGGGTTAAACATGTGAACCTCTAATTAAATACTACCTTTTAGTCCACCTAGAAAAAAGTTAGTCAAATTTGCCTTAGTGATGTCCTTTACACATAAGGATAGATTATAAAACTGATGAATATAATCCTTTAATATTATTTTTTGTCATAGTTTGGCTAACTAGATAAAGTAGGTTTCAAAAACATTATCTTGATAGTGAGATATTAGTTCATCATATAATATTGATCATGTAATGGGAACACTAGTCTTTTTTTTTAGCACATAAGCAATGATACCAAATTAATGGCTTAGGTTCTAGATATAAATATGTCATGACCACCTTTTGAGAGAAAAGATTTTGGTGTAGATCAAATATATTCTCTATTTGAGTTACCCCAGTTAGTGGATTCTTACCATCAAACTTGCACAAATCCACTTTTGGAAACATTAGTTTCACCCCCATATTGGTGATGTTAGTGTTGAGAGGAGGACCAAAAGGAAAAAGTGGATGGTTTTTGAGTGGAAAACAAGATGAAATAGTAGCAATTTGTGTCGCGATCTACTACAACTGATTGTTCATTCTATTAAGATCCCCTTGCATTACTGACATTTGAGTTTGGACTTGCACATATTTCTACTTCAAGCCTTATAGATTCGACTATATTTGATAAATCATATTTGAATACATCTTATCAAATGTTTAAAACTCCATGTCATCCCATAAAGGAGCTTATGGGTGTCTTACCCTTTCCCCTATCTGTAAGTGTTAGGACCATCCATAATAAGGCTTGACATTGAACATTATATTGCCCTATTGACCTAACTTTGACCATGATTATTTTTAAATATGTTGGCCTCAAATCACAAATATCAAAGAATAAACCCAAACTATTTTTTTTAAGCTTTCCAAAAATGTAAAAAAAAATGAAAAATTCTACAAATTTGAGCTATGGAGCGAATTTATGAAAAAACCTAAAATGGGGATAACTTTTGAAACACAAATCCAAATGCATTGAAATTTTAATGGAAGCTTACTTGAATGTTTCAAATCTTTATTAAAAAAGTTGTAGATAAATTCATAACCATTTGCAAGATATAGCCAAATTTCAAGATCTAGGGTTTTTAACCTGATTATGGCCCAAATCAATGCTCTGATACCACTTGTAATGATATTACTTCACCAAATAAGTATAAATATAGAAGTATATCATAATGATATGAAAATATAATAGAAAATATGAATACTAGATAAGCCACTTTGAGGGGGTAACCTCCAAAATAATTGCAATAAGAAATGAATACTCTGATATGATGATGAAAAACTAACCCTACCTCCTATATATAGTCTACCAAGGCCATGGACAACCCATAGGCTAACATAATAAGCATAAAAGTGCATAGAGAAATGTAAAATACTATGCAAAAGGGTTATTCAAGCCATAAGTCAGCTACACATATCCATATACATGCCAATGGTTAAGAGCATATTAATTTAAGTATGAAGATACTTTCACCATCTTTGAAAACCAATATACCACATTAAATATGTCAAGATCACACCAAGCACTAGAAGGTCTGGTTTGAACTACCTTCCTGCACCTAATGAGCTCAAGGAGGTATCATAAGTAAAAATAGCACTTTACTTGTCTTGTTCTACCTATGAATACCTCTCTATGGTTTGTGATAACATTTTTGAACTCACAATGCCCTCAGGTTCTCATTTCATCTTCATCAAACAAACTCTCCACTACTTTACATATGCAGGCCTCTATAGTATGCAAGCCTAGGCCTATTTGGTCTAGACAGATATTTCAAGCTTAGATCTACCTTTAATGACCCTAAAGATCATATAAAGGTTATAATAAAAGTAGAGAGTCATTTCAAGTTGTTTGTTTGTTCCAATAGTCCTCTTCTCTAATCAAAACAAGTAGGCATTCTCACTTGATAAGGCAGGCCTATAGATACCAAATTGACTATGTATAAAAGTTTCAAGTGAGTCTTATTTTGATCAATCTCTTTGATCATTCTTTTAGGTTTGAAATAACCTAGTGGTTTAATATATCCTACTTATCCATTTAGGACCCAAAATCCCATGTAAAACATTGTACTTTTCTTTATGCATTTACATAGACCTATATGACCCTTTAGGACTGCTAGGCTTGAATGTCTTCTCAAATTTGAAACTACTTTCATTCATTGAATTTAAACTCATAAAATTTTATACCTAGGTTTTATGCAATCATCTCAAACACCATACAAAACATTACTTATTCTTATAGGACACTTGAAGGTAAGTTGGACCTCTCAGTATGCCTGACTATAGGTGTATAAGCTAGCCTATGTGTTACCATTTATCCCTCTTAGGCATTAGGTCCTATGATTGTACTTCCTTTATTTTCCTTAGGATTTTCCAAGGGTAGATAACCTACCTTGTTTTCATGATGAATCTAACTTCAATGTTCATGATTCTCTCTCATGTTTTCAATAGGCCTATAGGTGTCATTATGCTATAGGCATCAAGTATGATAGATTAGATCTCAAGGGTGAGTATCCAACTCACTTTGATCTTTCCATTTAACTTAAACACATTATTTCAATGTTTTAAAATATTTTTTATGCTTCATTCACCTTTTAAACCATACTTCCAAAGCATCATTTTGACTCACTTATGTGTTTAGCAAGATTATACACAGCGTTTAAACATAAAACCAATATTTGTTGTTTGGAGCTAGTGTAAAGGAAATCACTTATGTTAGAGAGTTTTGAATGAAAAAAGAGATGATGTGAGACCTTTGATAAGACAATGAGACATTACCAACCTTCCATATACCTATAAAATTGTAGAGTGAGACCTTTTAAACCATTGTTATGCAGGTAATTTATATATAGTCTCCAAACTAGGAGCATGAATACCACTTAGAGGACTATGTACAAAATGACTAGTCTTATTAGAGAGTTTTTGATTATATAAGAAGATGTGGAAAAAATTCAACCATCACCTATATACATTGAACTCTGTCAACCTGTCCAAAACTTTTAAACTTTGAAGTGCAAACCTTGTAACCTCACTTTCCATGAAAAATACCACTCATGGATAACTTGCACAACATGAAAATGATTATAAATTATCTTATAATACTGATAATAAAATTTGGTAACCTAAAACAACTTCCTCCAACATCAATGAGTTCACAAATTCACTTAAGAGGTCTAAAACTGACCCTGTCATGATTTAAGAGGTAGTTTTAGCAGCGTGGAGTCTTAATACTTATTCATAAAGGAGAGGGGATGGATCTAAAAATAAATGACACAAAATTTAAGGTGATTATGATCCATAACATTTCCCAATATCTCAACCTCTAACTTTCTCTCTCTTGGTCGTACCATACACATAAAAACTACCTTTGTGAGCTTGTGAAGAGAGCAATGGAGGTTTTGAAGCATCTTCTAAATCTTTGAGACCTAAAAATTCATAAAAAGCATTTATTTTACCTATGGGAGCTTAAAATATACTCTTTAAACCATTTTCACCTAAATATGAGCTCTCATATCCATACAATTGACTTAAAACTACCCTTTTGGAGTGATTTCCTATAAAACTGAAGTGGTTTGACATCTCTGACATACATGTAAGTTATATAACTCCCCAAATAACTTATAAAAATGTATTTTTATTAATATTCACTTTTTTCAAATTTGATACACGTTAGGGTTAGCCAAAAACACCTTTATTTTACATAAAACTTCCCTTAAAATTTACAAAAGAACCTTAACCCCTCCAAATAAGTTTGACATGTTTATAAAAGGTGATTAAGACAAGAATATGACTTTGAGGTGAACATAATAACCTATGACACCTCTTGGACTCATGCTTTTTCTCACCATGACATGACTAGGCTAGTACAAGATCAAAAAAACTATTACCTTAATTTTAAAATATTAACCTTAAACTTTGCTAATAAGTTTTTAGGAAGACCTTTTGAAGACCACATAAGGCATTAAAAATATTTGAGTAAGACTATATGACATGACAAAATAAAATCATTCTAATGGTTGACCTTTTGACCTTGGGGTCAAAAATGGTCAATAGTTCCTCAAATTGTTCCTAAACAATAAATCCTCCTACAAGTGTCTTATTGCAAGTAATCTTCCCAAAATACAAGATCGTCCTTCTCTACTTCAAGTTCCTTCCTTCCTCTCAAGATCTAACTCACTTATCTAAATTAAAAATTACCAAAACATTCTTCTAAGTAAATATTTCCATTTGCTTATATAAAAGGAACTAAAACTCAATAGCCAATGGGAAGGTAACACTTGTGCCTTCCCATTCCTTGGCCCTTTTCAAAATGTTTTCCCCAAGCAATAACTCTTCTTACAAACTCATGTGGGCAACCAAGGCTCTCCCATGTTCATAAATTTTTTATCTTTCCCATGTCATAAAATTCACATGGTTTATCTTAAAATTTATTTAAGACTCCAAAAAGGTCTAATTCCATCAAATTGGTTAGAAGAGGCTTAAATACACTTTAAAAAATATATATTTCACTTTTTACCAACTAGAAAACTTGGCTATAATTTTCCATCTAATATTTTTGGTAATTAAAAAATAAATTAGGTTTCTTATTTAACTTAATGACTCAAAATAAGGTTTAAATAACTTATAAGGTATGGAAAATGGGTGTGAATGGTGTCAAGTTAGTATAAAATCCAAATACTCAAAACTAGATAACAAGAAATAGATAGGATTAGATTTTAATTATGGTTTTCATGTAGGATACTAATCATATAATACCATTGGTAATTTCATTATTGTAATAGTGCTTATTCACCTTCCTATCCTATTGTATACTACACATCATTCCACCCATAGAATTGTTCTATCCTAGATAGCCAAAACAACTAAATATAAAAATATCAAATAACATGTTAAAACACATAATGCATACATAAAAATATCAAAACAGTCTTCTTGTCTCAACTTATCTGTGAAGCAATATAAATTTATAATTATCCATTTTATTTAACAACATGATATTAGTGTAAATATACTATAAATTTAGTTAAATATGAAGTTATAAATTGGGCCTTACATTCCCTTCCTCTTATTAGAATTCCTAGTGGAAGTTGTTAAAATGTTTGAAGTATAGTTTCAATGATGTAATAACAACCTTAATTAATTATATTTACTCTATTCAGCATTCTGTCTAATTTGATTGTCTCATATTTAAACTAATAGGTCATAAAGTGCAATAACTAATGCACTAAAATATCCATGGTTGAAGATATGTCAATCCACCAATGGGTGAGTCGCGCTCCAAGGAATAATTTGAAGTTTGGTTAATTAATATTTGGTTTCAAATTTATGAGAACATATAATTAATAATGATTTACTTCCATTTAATTTTCACTTAATGGTAAGCGCTTGTATGAAAAATGTGTTGATTAATCCAATTGACCCTCCCAAGAAATGAACATTCTGAGAGGTCTAAGGGGAGGCAATATGTACATGGGATGAAATTTTCACTAAGTAATTTTAGTATTGATGTTGGTTTAATCCAAGGATTGTGTAGTTTAACCCATTTTAATTTTAGAATGATAATTACTACCACCAGACGTTCAATGATATGAGCATTTATATTTATTAGCTCACTTACTTGTTAATTATTTTCCTAAGTCTTGTTGTTTGCCTTATTTAATTTATAAATCACTTAAATACTTCTTCACTACAATTCACTTAACACCCTAGACTAAGGAAGATCTTCATCAAAAAAACATAAAAGAGAGAGAGGGTATAGCAAAAAAGAGGGGTTTGTCCCTCACATAAATAAGCTTATTGATTCTAAGGAACTGAAAGCATGCCTGACCATAGTTATAACACTTTGTGTTAGGTCTAGATACTGAAAAAGCATGAGCCACTTATTGGGAAAGCTTCTAAGAGTAAATGTGAAAGTCATTAATCTACTAAACTTATTCTAAATATAGTCTAAATGACAATCTATAGTTGTTGTTTCTACCTCAAATTTGCTTTTCAGACTTAAGAAAAAGAAGAAACTAAAAAGTAATGGACAAGGCTTGGGAAGTACCTGGACTAAAGATTGCGCACCGTAAATCCAGACGTTTGTGAGCACTCCTCTTTGGCTGTGGAGGAATGACACCTGCAAGAAAAGAAGGAAACTTGGACAAGAGAACGTTAGATGGATAGGCAGTGGGTTGCCAAGCAAAAGCTTGTTCCCAGAAGTGTAAAAACTTCCTTAAGGGAGGTCAACCCACTGTTTGATGAGATAAGTGACTGATAAAAGACAGAATGCCAGAATACAGAAGTGACAAAGAAGTGAGAAAGGAAAGAAGAAAACAAAATGATTACCTGAAAGAGTTGTTGGGCTGAAGACAGTCGCCGAGGTCGGAAATGTCACCAGCGTCGGTTATCTGATCTGTCGGCATCGGCTATCCTGTCGACGTCGGTTGGGGAAGTGACCGGCGTCGGTCAGGGTTGTGGCCTGTAGTCGGGTCTGGGTTGCTTTATGGACTGTGGACGGGTCTGAGACTGAACGGGGACAAGTTTGGATGGATTGGGGAGTGGTCTGGTTCGGGTTGGGTGCCTGATGCAAGGTCTTCTTGGCAGAGAGATGGGGAAGAGGAAGAGACACAGAGGACAGGGAAGAGGAGGATTCACAGAGGACAGGGCCTGAGAAGGCTTTGCAGCCTCTCAGGAGGAAGGACAGAGGGAGCAGAAGACAATAGAAGATAGATGATTAAAAACTAAAGAAATGAAATAAAAAACCAGACTAGCTTACCTTTAGCTTGCTGAATGAAGAGAGAAGAAGATGTTGCTGGAGCCACAGAAGACTTGCTGCAAGGAGAAGATACTAATCCAGAGCCTTTTCACCTGTTGCTGCTGTTGCACGAGGTCAAGACAGAGGAGAGATGAAAGCCAATGCGTCAAGAGAATCTGTTTGCGAGCTCAAGAGTCCAGGGGGGTTGCAACGGATGCAGAAAGGGATAATGAAGGCTGCCGACGCCGGCAGTTTCACCGACGTCGGCCGAGGGGTCGCCGACGTCGGCGGTCGCAGGATGGGCACAGAGGCTAAAAATAGCCTCTGTCCATTCTTGCACGCCGCCGGGCGAGGGGTCATGGGAAGAACGGTCACAAGGATGCCAAAATGGGCGTGGGGGGATATAATGGAGAGATTTGGCCTAATAAATGCTAGGGGGAAGGTGGAGGGATTCAAGGGAGGATCCAAGGTGGCAAGGGTAGGGTGGAAAGGGGGCCTTATTTAATTAAAAATAGATGTTTATTTCTAATTAATAAGACTTAGGTGGGTTAGGGACCAAGGAGGACTAGGAGGGAGAAAGGACCAAGGGGGAAAACCAAGGTGCAGACACGTTTGCGGTGTCTACATTTGCCCCTTTTTGTCTTGTTGGTTGTTCTAGACGAACTGCAAGACAAAAACAGGAGTTGGTTGCCCCAGAAAAAGGATGAGGTGTTCCCCCCTCAAAGCGATAGTCGAGAGAAGGGAACCGAAGATCGAGTGTCGATTTGACAAAGAAATGGATAGAAGAGAGTGAGTGAAAACGCTGCCATAGTCGTGATTGCGCGTAGTCCACTTCACGAGAGGGTCAGGTCAAATTGTCACATGTCAAGGGTCAAGGAGTGCCAAAATTGAAGTAACCGGGCCCCAGCATTTAGTCATCTGCTGATCGGGTCACTCAATCTAAGCTGAAGCTCCAAATGGTCGTCGTGTCCCAGGTATCCAGGGCTCAGGAAGTGCTCCCAGAAACACGAAAAAGCCACAAGTAGTAGGGATCAACTGGCTCGCGATCCTATACTTGTGAAGGGTCAAAAAAAAGTCTGCGAACAATTCTGCTAACCAGCTGTGGAATAGCATACACGCAAAAACAACCAAGGCAACACGCTGTCTTGAAAGTGGTCGAGGTCGAAGGAGATAGGCATGATCTCCAATGGTCATTGGTCAAGAGGATGGATGGACGAAAGGATGCGGCCGAGCTAACCCCAGAAGACCCCATGTCAACTGAGTGCTGCCTACATAGCCCTGTCGATAGGGCCTCAGGCCGATGTAGTTCTCCCTAAAAGGGAGGGAGGGTCAGAGGGATTGATTGGTCTTGGTCAAAGTCGATGATTGGTCTGGGACAAAGGTCTTGGTCAAAGTTGATGAAGTTGGTGTGATAAGAGTCAAAGAAGAGAAGGTTTGTCCATCATAGAGGCGAACAAACAGGGGTGGTCGAGCTAACCTTAGAAGATGTGGTATCTGAGTGCTGCCTACATAGCCCTGGTCATAGGGCCTCAGACCAATGTAGTTCGGACAAAATAAGAAGAGCGTCAAAATGGTCGATGATGAGATTGGTCATGTGTTGAAATGACGAGGGTAAGATGAGGATAAAAGGATGCTACAGATGGTGTATTCTGTAGAATTGGTCGAGAGTCTTTCATCTCTAGCAAGTTTCCATAGTCGTGATGGATGTATGCTAAAAATGAATGAAGGTCTATTTATGCTTCAGCAAGTATTGGTTTATGCTTAACATAAATTGGGTCTGGTCGGTAGTTTCCATGCGTATTGGTGTCCATAGAAACTATGTGAAATGGTCAAGGATGATGCCTGATGTCATGTTGAAAATGTCGAGGCTGGTTTCAGCTGAAGATGATGAAAATGGCTTGGTTTGAGATGAGTCGATAATTGATGTGGCCAAAGCGTGACCAAAGTGTAGAGAAAAGGTGAAAGGCAAATTGCTCTTTCATTGACAAGGACCAGAAAGGAAGCATAGATAGGGGTTATTAGAACAAAAGCCCCATTCATGCATTGCGTCGTTGACCAGTATGGTGTTAGAACGGTAATCGAATCATTTTGACATTAAAGTGAGCTCGAAGTCCCTTGAGCCGGTGATAGGAGGAGGATAGGGTAACCCAATTTAAGAGCAGGAATATCCTTGCCCTTTTATAGGAGACCCTGAGACAACTACAAGCCAATGTCCGTGACTCGTTTTTTTTTTTTTTTTTTTTTTTTTTTTTTTGCGCAGACTGATCGATGCGGGAAGCCTGCATAAAGATGTCACTTGATGTAATGGTCATGTTGCGAAGCTGATCAATGCGGGAAGCTTCTAAGAAAAGTTGCTGTTTATTGCCAGAGTAGTCATAGCCATCCTTCGAGGGAGTGGTCTATATTTTTGCTTAATAATGTTTGAAAAGTTGGCCTAGATGTCCTTCAAGGGATCAGTCTAGTAATACAGCAATGATAGTACAGCTGTCCTTCGAGGGATTAGTCTATCTTTTTGATTTGACTTGATTTAGTGACCATGGATATGTTTTGACATCTTGATTTGGATTTATTGATAGAAATTTGAGTCACGGACAAGACTGTAGAAGTTCAAGGACGCCCCTTTTTATTAGGACAAAGCATCACTGCATCCTAAAAGGGTTGTAGAGGACTTGTTAAAGGGGAATAGGGTTGAAAGGAATGAGGATCAAGAGGACAAGGAGTGCTCAAGGGACGAGCTCAAGTTACGTGTCAAGTAGATGAGTACTCGACTAGCAGAAGAATGGTCGAAGATGCAACGCATTAAGAGGCTCAGGTTCTGGCCGTCCGTCGAGGGAAGACAGACGATAAGTCCCTGACCCATAATTGTGCATGATGATAAAAGGTCCAAGCCAATTGGGGGCGAATTTGCCTCATTTACTTCGCTCCATATTGGTCACGTGCTGATTCTCTTTGAGGACAAGGTCTCCGATGTTGAAATCTCGTTCTCGCAGATTTTTGTCGTAGGCCCGCTTTATGCGACTTTGGTAGACATGGAGATGATTAAGGGCAGCCAGACGGCGCTCGTCGAGTAACTCAAGTTGAGCTAAGCAATCTTGACGAAAGTCGTCGTTGGAGAGAATGTCATGCAGGGAGATACGAAGAGACGGGATCTGTACTTTGAGAGGTAAGACAGCCTCTATTCCGTACACGAGAGAGAAGGGAGTAGCACCCGTAGAGGTTCGGATGCTAGTGCGGTAGGCCCACAAAGTGAAGGGGATATGAACGTGCCAATCCCTTCCTGTATCGTCGACCACCTTCATGAGAATCTTGGTGAGAATTTTTTTGGAATCCTCGGCCTGCCCATTTGCTTGTGGGTAGTAAGGCGAAGAAAAGCTGAGTTTGATGCCAAATGAGTCGCATAGTTTTTGGACAGTCTTGTTTTTGAAGGACTTGCCATTGTCGGTGATGATTTTGTGAGGGACACCGAAACGACAGATGATGTGGCTGCTGATGAAGTCGATAATTTTGTTGGCTTTTGTGGAGACAAGAGGAACGGCTTCCACCCACTTGGTGAAATACTCAGTGGCAGTGATGATGGACTGATGACGAAGAGACGAGTGAGGGTTGATCTCACCGATGAGATCCAAGCCCCACTGAGAGAAAGGCCAAAAATCCTGAGCGACTTGCAAGGCGTGGCTGGGGAGATGAAGCAGGTTAGAGTGCTGCTGACACTTGATGCAACACCGAACATAATCGCTACAGTCTTGATGAAGGGTGGGCCAATAATAACCCAGGTGAAGGATGCGCTTGGCAACCGAGTTTCCACTGAAGTGTCCACCATAAATCCCGTCGTGGACTTGCTTACGGCATGAGAAGCTTCAGCGGCGGTTAGACAGCGAAGAAGGAGACCGTCGAAGCCTCGCTTATAGAGAAGGCCTCCTAGCATGGTATAGCGGGCTGTGCGCTTGATGAAAGCTCGCCGTGCATTGCTAGAGAGGTTGGAAGGAGTGACAGAAAGAGACAAGTAGTCCATAAGTTGCTTATACCAGTCATCTTGTGGGCTAGAATTGATAGTGTTGATATGGTCGATGTGAGGAGAGATGTATGAAGGCAAAGGTACACGATGCACTGTGACAAAAAGGCGGGATGATGATGATGAAGACGGGATATGCGAAGCAAGAGAAGCCATGGTGTCGGCAAACTTGTTCATAGAGCGTGGAACAGTCTGCAAGAGGTAATGGTCGAAAGATGCCAAAAGAATGTCAGCACGATTCTTATACCTCTGTAAAACTTCATTTTTACAGAGATATGAACCGTTAACTTGATTAACGATGAGCTGCGAGTCACCGAAGATGTTGATAGACTTGATGTGGAGAGAAAGGGCAGTCTGAAGTCCCAAAATTAAGGCCTCGTATTCGGCCATATTATTGGTACAATCAAAGTCAAGCTTGAAAGATAGAGGCATGGGCTCCCCTTCGAGTGGGATGAGGATGACCCCCACACCCCCACCGAGTTGACATTTAGAGCCGTCAAAGAACATAGTCATCTGGTAGACGCTGTCATCGGTGGAAAGGGTAGCGATAGACTCGTCAGGGAACTCACACTGTGAAGGTTGGTTGTCGGGAAGAGGGGCATCCGCCAGTTGGTCAGCGATGGTTTGCCCCTTGATAGATTTCTGTTGGATGAATTTGAAGTCAAACTCAACAAGCAGCATGAGCCACCGAGCCATACGTTGATTCTGATATGGCTTGGAGTGCATGTACTTGAGAGGGTCGGTGTGAGTGACGACAAAGGTTTTGTGGTTGAGAAGATAGTGGCGGAGCTTGGTAGCGGAAAAGACTAATGCCAAATAGAGTTTCTCGGTATGAGTATACCGAGTTTCATAGTCGACTAGTGTTCGGCTGATGTAGTAAACCGCTTGCTCGCGATGATGCTCGTCTCGGTGCGCGATCATGGCACCTAACGAATGGTTGGTAGCAGAGATATAAAGGTAGAAGGGTTGGTCATCCTTAGGTGGAATGAGGACTGGTGGAGAGACCAGATAGCCTTTGAGGGCTTTAAAAGCCTCTTGACAGCCCTTATCCCATTTAAAGGAGACATCCTTCTTAAGGAGGTGATGAAAAGGTTGGCAGCGGTCTGAAAGCTGCGAGATGAAACGACGAATGGACTGGAGCTTCCCTTGTAGACTGCGAAGCTGCTTGAGATTGGTTGGGGGCGGCATTTCGAGAATAGCGCGGATCTTGGCGGGATCTATCTCGATACCACGGAAGGAAACGATGAAGCCGAGAAGTTTGCCTGAGAGGACCCCAAAGACACACTTCTTGGGGTTAAGGCGGACATTGTATTGCAGAAGACAAGAGAAGATGATCGTGAGAATGGTCAGGTGGTCGCGGTGAAGTTTGGACTTGCCGAGAAGGTCATCCACATAGTCCTCCATGATTTTGTGGAGGAGGTCGTGAAAAATGTAAGTCATGGCACACTGATAAGTGGCACCAGCATTTTTCAAGCCGAAAGGCATGACTCGATAGCAGAAAGTCCCCCATGGGGTGATAAAGGTAGTCTTGTGCTGGTCTTCCGGTGCGATCAGGATTTGATTGTATCCTGAAAACCTGTCCATGAGAGATAGCATTTCATGGCCGGCCGTGAGATCAACAAGCTGGTCAATGTTAGGAAGAGGAAAGTCGTCTTTGGGACAGGCTAGGTTAAGGTCGCGGTAGTCCATGCAGATCCGAATCCCCCCAGTTGCTTTAGTAACTGGGACAATGTTAGAGACCCACTATGGATAATCGATGGGTTGGATGAAGGAGACAGAAAGAAGGCACTGAAGCTCCTCTTTGACAAGAAGCGCAACGTGAGGATGCATCTTTCGAAGCTTCTGCCTAACAGGCTTAGCCTCTGGTTTGGTGACAATGTTATGGGTAGCAATGGTGGGGTCGATGCCAGGCATGTTGCTATAAGTCCAGGCAAAGGCCTTGCTATGGTTGGAAAGGAACTGGGCATAGTCAAGCTACTCCTGAGCGTCTAAAGATTGGCCAATCTTTAAGACGTGAGGAACATCAAAAGAAGAAGGGAGGTTGATGTCAATGGTGGATTCATTTAACATAACCTGGGTCTCGAAAGGGAGGAAACGCTAGATGAAAGAGTCATCGGCACCCATGTAGGAAAGGATGGCGTCATCGTCAACGCAGTGGACAGTGTGAATGGTTGCCGACTCATCCTCTACCATGCTAGGAAAGATGAGAGGGAGAGACCTGGGCACCCCATTGAGCTGATAGGTCAGGGGTTCCAGGCGGATGGTGTTTATGGAAAAAAAAAACTAGGAGGGATGGAAACCACCGACTCCGTAGGTGACGAAGGAGAAATGGGTGAGTCTGGAAGAGATTGGTCAGTGGTTGGTTCGGGACAAAGGTCGGAAGGAGCCTGAGTGGGGTCATGATATCCCAGGCCATACCGTTTCTTGGCATCGTGATCATTGAGCGGCTCGATGGGCTGATGGGAGCCCTGCTCATAACGTCCGAAACCAAAACCCTTCCATGCACACCTGTGAAGGTAAGTGTGTGCAAAGGCAGGGTTGCCAAGAAATGAGAAGTCAGATGTGAAAGGTTGGGGTGAAGAGAGGGAAGTGCCGTTGGTAGGAGCTTGATTAAGCCCCCATAGACAAAGTTGGTTTGGAAGTGAGGAGGACCATAAGGTACAACTGTCCCAATCCGATGGTCATAATTAGGACTGAGGTGAAGGCGTCCATACTCTTGTGGAGTTTGGAACATGTTGAGGGTCAACAAGCGATATTCCCCAAGTGATAGTCGTTGGAAGATGTCTTCCATGGGGTCTTTGGTCGGCGCTTGAAGAGGAGGGGTGAGGGCAACCGCCGATTGCGAACTGGTCGAAGCTTCCGCAGATGGAAGCGGTGCCGGAGTGGATGGCTTGATGGGAATGAGGGCGTCGTTAGGACGATAGGTGGTGTTGCAAGTCTTGAAGGGTGAAGGGTCAGCGGGAATGGTGTGGACTTGCCCGTCATGCTCGAACTTCACACAACGGTGCAGGGTGGAGGGTATACAGGCCATGGCACGGATCCAAGGTCGGCCTAGTAGAAGGTTGTATTTAAACTCTCCTTCAATGATATAGAAGAGCTCTGGGACTGTACGTGGACCAACGCAAATGTGGAGGATGACTGTGCCAATGGTCGTGGCGGTGGTGTCGTTGAAAGAGCGTAAGATTGCATCAGTTTTGGAGACGTAGTTCTTGGGAAGAGCCAGCTGATCAAAGGCATGGGTAGAAATTATGTTGATGCTAGCGCTGCCGTCGATTATAATGTGTTTAATGCGTGTCCGATCAACATAGGCAGTGATGAAGAGGGCGGCGTCCTGATCTTCCGTGTTAGATGTGGGAATCTTAGAATCGCAGAATGTGATGGAAGCGACAGGAGACAAGGAATGAGGGCAGCGAGTGGTTGGGGGTCCTCGGGTTGGACCTCCGCTGCCTGCAAGGCTTGGATAAGGGCTTGACGGTGCTGAGGCGAAGTTTGGATAAGGTCATAAAGAGACATCTTCACAGGTGTCTGGTGAAGCTGCTTCAGCATGGAGTCGTGGATTGGCCCAGAAGAGGAAGACGAAGAAGGTTGGGACGCACCAAGGATAGAGATTTTAGGCTTGGGCACAAGGGGTGGCTTGACGAAGGGATAGGTCTAAGGAATGGCAGCTTTTTCCTTGGCCTTGTCCTTTTGCGATCTAGTGGTTATACGGATGGCATTGATTTCGAAAATGGGAGGCGAAGAAGGGGTCATGTCTTGCTGGTGAGATGTTGATGTGTTTGAAGAGGTTGGACAGGAAGGAGTCAGGGTCTGGTCAAGAGTGTCCTCAAGGAGAAGAGTGTCTTTCTCCATGTGGCGGTGAATGACGGCCTTGAGGGCACAGCAAGTCTCGGTGTCGTGTCCTGGTGTACGATGATATAAGCAAACTTTCGTATCATCGAACCAGGAGGGCTTGGACCCGAGAGGTTGGAAAGGCTTGATGGGCGGAAGGGTTATGTCAGAAGTCTGGAGAAGTCGGCGCAGTATCGATGAGTATGAGCCCAATAGAGGGTCCGTGCTATTTGATATGCGCGAGGTTGGTGACTTTTGCTTAGGCGAGGTTAGAAGAGGTTTTCGTACCACCTTATGGGTTGATGGCGCGGTGACAGATGGAGACGGCTCTTTCTTGATGATTGATACCGCCTTTTTAGGAGAGGGACGACTGGAGATAGGCAGAGGAAGCAAAGGAGGCAACGAGTTTTGGTTGAAGGTCGGAGTGGGAAGGATGCTAGCCAAGGTCGAAGGATGGGGGCCCAAAATGGATGGCAATGGTGACAGAGAAGGAGGCGTTCGTTTTTGTGGTCTGGCAGTCTTCTTCGCCTTGGTTGGAAGACTACTACTGGTCGAGGTCTGGCCTAGGTCCACCTTCACTTGCGGGTGAGTGAGGGAGGAGATAGGACGAACGCCAAATGACTTGATGGGTTTGGACGAGATAGATGCAGGCTTCGGTTTGGACGGGTTTGGTTGAGGTTTGAGAGTCTGGTCTTTGTCAAGAGTCTGACGAGATTCTGCCTTAGGAGGATTAGCGGCATGTGATGAGAGGGCGCGGGTATGTTGAAGGGCTTTAAGATGCTCCCACAACACCTGAGGCGTCACTTTCCTCAGAGGGAGAAGTTCAATCTTCTCCACTAACCGGGAAAATGGCTGAGAGGAAGATGTTGATGGTTGCGAGGTTGAAGACGAGATGGGAGTAGTGGTCTTAGACGCATGGTGTGGTGAAGTCATGACAGATTTAGATGAAGATGAAGGGGAGACAGGTTCTTCCCTGGGTGGAGAAGAAACTGGGGAGTGAGGCTCCTCCAGCGGGTAAAGGGCAGGGATGACGGTGCCCTCCACTTGCGGCTGAGGAGTAGGAAGGGTCGGGTCCTCCAGAGGCCGCAGAAAAGAGGATGGCGAGACTGGAGGTGCTGATAAGGCCGAGGCGTCCTCCAAGATGAGAGAGGTCAATGGAGAACTAGCCGGGGAGAGAGGCTCGTCCACATGTGACGGACCGATGGATGGACTAACCTCAAGAGGCTGATTGGGGACGAAAGGAGAGACCGTATTGACTGTCCGAATATTGTGCTCATGATTGTCGTCAATTAAGGTCTGGACATTGTTCTGAGTTGGTGGATGATTGGGGAAAGGTTGTTTGAAGATGTCAATGGCCTGATTAGGGGGTGCGTTTGGATTGTCTAAGATGAGATCCCCCTTTTCAAGCATGTCTTGTATTATGTTCTTGAAGGTCTTGCAGTTTTCTGTGTCATGGCCCTTAACACGGTGGAAGCTGCAGAAGTCTTGCTCCCTATACCACGCGGGGATGGCGTGTGAGGGATCAAATTGCGGAGGAGGTCAGGCTTGAGGGAGATTGAGGGCCCCCTGTTTAAGAAGCTTTTCCAGCACAGACGCATATGATTCTCCAAGAGGATTATATCGTCGATGCACGTATCTTTGCTGGAATTGCCGAGTAGCGCTCTAAGATGTAGAGGGCTCAGGTTGATTGGTCGAAGAAGATGAAGGTCTGACAACCACGGCATTAGCTGAAGCCTTGGATTTAGAATTGGATGATAATGGCTTGGCAGAAGAAGAGTCATTGGTCTTAGAGCTGGGATTCTTACTCCGTAACTTGACTTTGTTCTCCTCGATGGCACGTAACTCAAGTTTGCGGGCCATCGTGAAGGCCTCGTCAAAAGTGCGGAAGGTTTGAACCCTCAGGGTGGAAGAGATATGTCGGGCACAGGCTTGAGAAAAGAGTTCAATAAGCTCGGCCTGGGGCAAGGAAAAGGAGAGTTGGTTGATAAGGCCTCTCCATCGAGCCACGAAGTCGGCTATGGACTCGTCCTTGAATTGCCGAATAGAATAGAGGTCCGTGATTGAGACCTTCTTGGTTATGTTGATGGAAAAGTGATCGAGGAATAGCTAAGCCAATTGTGTGAATGAGAAGAGAGAATGACTAGGAAGGGAGCTGTACCAGTCAAGTGCAGCACCTGAGAGAGACATAGGAAATGTGCATAAGAGTAACGCATCGTCATGACCAATGAGGTAGCAGGCGTGTCTGAATGCCCGCAAGTGTTGTTGTGGGTCTTCCTTGTTTTGAAAGCGAGAAAACTTCAAAAGCTCCCACTGGCTAGGATATGGTCTGATTGGGACGGAAGGATGAATGGGCTCATTACAGATCTGCTCGTATGAAAGAGTGTTGCGCGAGCCGGAAACAGAGGTCTCAAGACTGGTCATCTTGTCCATCAGCATCTTGATGATGTCTGCCGACGGATTGACGGGTTGCGCACCCCCTAAGTTGTAGGGTGCTTGGAAGAGGCTAGAGGAGGCGTGCGACATAGTCGGTTGTACAATATACGGATGACTAATCGCAGGGGCAGAGGTGAAGGCTAGAGGTGGTTGGGTAGAAGACATAGCTGGGCCCGTTGTTGCCACGAGAGGTTGGACTGTGGTAACGGGGGCCAAGGGATAAGAAGCCACCCTGGTGTTGATAGGGGCCAGGGTAGGCGGGATAGAGACGACAAGGTTTTGAAAAGGAGTGGATAGAGGTTGAGCGGGTTGGGGTTGACAAGGGGCCAGAACCCCAGTGGAAGTGGGCCCAATGATAGAGGGAGAGGCCACACCTGGAGGATTGGTCAAAGTCTGGTCAGTGGTCAAAGCGATGGCTTGAGTGTCTGAAGGTTGAACTATGGATGTTGTTGATACAGCCGTAGTCACGACAAGGGAGGTCGGCATTCCGTAGATCGGATTGCCCAAGGAGTCCCGCATTCGGCTATGCACGAGATAGTGTTGCAAAGCCTTGACATTGAGGTCCAAGAATCGCTCAAAGTCTTGGTCCCCTTCTTGGACAATGGGAGTCTGCGGCAGGGTTGGACGGGCAGGAGTTCTTTCGGTCTCCGAGTTGAACTCCATTGTAGGCTCGGTCACGGATGGGGTGGATGGAAGTGGTTGACGGCTGGCGTGGTCGACAAGAGCCTTGGCTTGGCTACGAGTGAAAACCATGCAAGGCAAAGAAGGTTCAGGTCTCAAGAACTGTGTTGCTCAGTTTTAGAAGACCAGGATGGAGTCTTTGACAGAGAAGGGACAGGTTTCAGGTTGCTGGTTTTGGAAAAAAAGGACAGTGACAGAGACCGCCGTCGGTTGAAAAACTGATGTCGGTAAGAAATAAGGCCGACGTCGGTCAGATAACTGATGCTGGTAACAGATGAAGCCGACGTCGGTATCAGAACCGATGCTGGTAACAGGGGAAGCCGACGTCGGTGGCGGAACCGATGTCGGTGACTGTGTTTTCCAGAGAGCCAAAAGGTTCTTGGAAAAACAAAGAAGAAAGCATCCTCACACACTCAAACAAATAGATGAGAAGAGGAAGACAGAGAGAGACAGACAAGCCTAAGCGATAAATCCTAGGAATTAACCTTAGAAACTTGTGGCTTATGCCTTAGATGAATGTTTGGGGAGATTGGCTGAAAAATGGGTCCTAGAAGAAGGCGGTCTAAGGATGGTTTCAGGTGTTGTTTTAGGTGCTCAAAGATCTGTGTTAGGGTCTGGTACGTGGCCTGGTGCTAAGGAGAAAGCTCCCCTCACTTCACGATTCCAGTGGTTAGCTGGTCTCGCTTAGCCAAGATATACCTCGCCTAGAGTTTAGACTCTGCCAGAGAACGGAGTGGGCTTCCCCCTTGGTGATGAAATCCAAGTGGGGTCACCGGGACGGGTAAGGTATCCACTGGGTGATGAAATCCCAGTCGGGCCTTGTCTCAGGTAAGTTTTATGTTTGTTTTAGTGTATGTGATTCGGTAGTGTAACATCAAGTGTCTACGGTTTATTCAATATGCGCCTAAGTTACTAGATGTGGACTAATGCAAGCACAAGCAGAAATGAAAGTGCAATATGTTTTAATGCCCAAGTCGAAATGTGATATTGTTATGAAGACAAGATTGAGAAAGGGTTGAGAGTATGATGTTTAGACTAGTCTAGAATGCAAGGAAGAAAGATTGATTCGTTTTAGTCCTGCTTATAGTGTCATTTGGAATAGAAGAAAGAGACAAGAAGAAAGGAGCCTAAATGCACCTAAATGAATGAAAAGGAAAAGGAACCCAAGAGGAACCTAGGGTCCCACCGGGCGTGCCAGAGATGTTTCTACCTCAAATTTGCTTTTCAGACTTAAGAAAAAGAAGAAACTAAAAAGTAATGGACAAGGCTTGGGAAGTACCTGGACTAAAGATTGCACACCGTAAATCCAGATGTTTGTGAGCACTCCTCTTTGGCTGTGGAGGAATGACACCTGCAAGAAAAGAAGGAAACATGGACAAGAGAACGTTAGATGGATAGGCAGTGGGTTGCCAAGCAAAAGCTTGTTCCCAGAAGTGTAAAAACTTCCTTAAGGGAGGTTAACCCACTGTTTGATGAGATAAGTGACTGATAAAAGACAGAATGCCAGAATACAGAAGTGACAAAGAAGTGAGAAAGGAAAGAAGAAAACAAAATGATTACCTGAAAGAGTTGTTGGGCTGAAGACAGTCGCCGAGGTCGGAAATGTCGCCGGCGTCGGTTATCTGATCTGTCGACGTCGAATATCCTGCCGACGTCGGTTGGGGAAGTGACCGGCATCGGTCGGGGTTGTGGCCTGTAGTCAGGTCTGGGTTGCTTTCTGGACTGTGGACGGGTCTGAGACTGAACGGGGACAAGTTTGGATGGATTGGGGAGTGGTCTAGTTCGGGTTGGGTGCCTGATGCAAGGTCTTCTTGGCAGAGAGATGGGGAAGAGGAAGAGACATAGAGGACAGGGAAGAGGAGGATTCACAGAGGACAGGGCCTGAGAAGGCTTTGCAGCCTCTCAGGGGGAAGGACAGAGGGAGCAGAAGACAATAGAAGATAGATGATTAAAAACTAAAGAAATGAAATAAAAAACCAGACTAGCTTACCTTTAGCTTGCTGAATGAAGAGAGAAGAAGATGTTGCTGGAGCCACGGACGACTTGCTGCAAGGAGAAGATACTGATCCAGAGCCTTTTCACTTGTTGCTACTGTTGCACGAGGTCAAGACAGAGGAGAGATGAAAGCCAATGCGTCAAGAGAATCTGTTTGCGAGCTCAAGAGTCCAGGGGGGTTGCAACGGATGCAGAAAGGGATAATGAAGGCTGCCGACGCTGGCAGTTTCGCCGACGTCGGCCGAGGGGTCGCCGACGTCGGCGGTCGCAGGATGGGCACAGAGGCTAAAAATAGCCTCTGTCCATTCTTGCACGCCGCTGGGCGAGGGGTCATGGGAAGAACGGTCACAAGGATGCCAAAATGGGCGTGGGGGGATATAATGGAGAGATTTGGCCTAATAAATGCTAGGGGGAAGGTGGAGGGATTCAAGGGAGGATCCAAGGTGGCAAGGGTAGGGTGGAAAGGGGGCCTTATTTAATTAAAAATAGATGTTTATTTCTAATTAATAAGACTTAGGTGGGTTAGGGACCAAGGAGGACTAGGAGGGAGAAAGGACCAAGGGGGAGAACCAAGGTGCAGACACGTTTGCGGTGTCTACAGTTGTTACACATAATTATTGGGAAGAGATTAAAGTAAAGCATGAACAAATCCAATAGACTGGTTAAAATAGTTACTTCACATCTTAACTGAGACAATCATCTGCAAATAGACAAATTAACAGTCCTATCTCCAATAACAAGCTAAATTGAAATACTTAGAGACATCAGATGAAAAAAACAAAATCAAAACTATATTCAGCATTCTAAAACTATCATGTTACAATTAATCTTTAGGTAGGTAGCCAAGGAAAAATGCAATAATAAATAAGTAGGTGCACTCCTAGCATGATTTTTTTAGTGTTTGAGCACAAAGAATATTGACCTTTTACATTAATAATTTAGTCTACTTAAATAGGCAATTAATGAATCTCACGACCTCGACATCTAGCTTAGCCCACTAATGTAGTGTTTACAAATGTTCAATGAAGATTTGGAAATTCCATTGAGATTCATAATTCTATGATATATCTAAAGGTGTTCCCACTACTAAATTTGAAACATGTTTCTCTAAGAGATAGATCATTTATATTTTATCTCACTTTTATCTTACATGAACCTCTATAACTTTTGCTATCAATTTACTGAGTGTGCAATCCCATATCAAGTTTTTTTAAAGGTTTTGATAGTCATATGGGACATCAAATGTATGCTCATATCATCTTGATGTGGACTCTAACATGTTCTCTAATCGTGGGGTCTTACCACGTGTCTTATTAACATGTC
Source organism: Torreya grandis (assembly GCA_037957365.1). Lineage (NCBI taxonomy): Eukaryota > Viridiplantae > Streptophyta > Pinopsida > Cupressales > Taxaceae > Torreya > Torreya grandis. Next base: position 3,904,406 of record JARHVA010000443.1, read on the forward strand.
CACTACTTGGATTGGGGCTCTAGGTATATGCTAACTATTTTTTATAAGGTGAAGCAAGATTTTACCACATGGCATCATATCACTAATCCACTACTCTGGCACATTATTAGTCATACATGGACAGCCATCTGGTTATATGAACCTCTCTAGGATAGCAGAGTAGTGGGATGATGCCATGTTGAATCATCTTGATAACCCACTCATTTGAAGGTTGTTGATTTTTTATGGACCTCCATGGGATAGTTGGGTAGTGGGATGATGCCACATGGAAGCATCCTCATAACCCTCTCATATTGAGGCCTATTGACTTATAAACACATTGGGTAACTTTTAAAGAGAAATAGTTAAGTCCCACTAGGTGCACAAGTGGCACGTTGCTCCAAGCAAAGTTGAAGAATTGACTAAGTGTTGAAAGCTTTTTTAAATGGAGGTTTTTGATATCTATAGAGGTTGAAACATGGGATAAGAGAAGTGTTGAGTACCTATGGGTAGAGGAATATAAGTCCAGTCAGTAAATTTAATTTCAAAATGTAACAACTAAGTAATTTAAATATAAATGGCTAAGGCAAATTTTGAGAAAATGACTAAGGTAAAGATATGAATGAAAATGCAAAAACATATAACTTATCCCAAAATTAAATTTAATTTTCTCCAATACTAAAGCTAATTCAATCCATTTTTAGAAAAGCAATTAAGTAAAGTGATGAATATGTATGAACACTTAGTCATTTCAAGTCTAAATGAAGCATAAATGGATTGAATTGTTCCGCAAAAGGAGTAGAAAATTTATAAAATTAAGCAAAGACCAAACTAAACAAGAGGGTCCCCATTTACATATGGAAATGGGACGTGTTGTTTAACACAACAACACAATGTGCCAAATGTCTTGTGTAAGTAAATAGGTAATGATTTATTTTATTTATTTACTTTATCTTATCTAATTTTTTTTAATCTTAGAGGTCCAAGATCAATTTAATTTCCTTCTTGTCCCATTATTTTTATTCCAATCATGAATAAAATGATTCAATCACATGGATCCCACAAGGTTAACCATAAACAATCATTTAATATCTTAAGAGGTCTTTTTAAATTATCAGAAGAACAAGAATTGTGCTTTCTAATCAATGAATTTAGAGGACTTTGATAATTTATTCATCATCATTTCCCAACACTTCACTTAGGTAAAATAGGATGACTTTGGATATTTATGTCACCTTTGCCTAAACCCTATTTCCATAATCTATTGTGAAGACTTTGGATCTAGTCTCGATTCCCAAACCTTGATCAAGGAGCTTATTAGGAGGACTTTGGCTACTTTTATCGATGCCCAATCCCTAATTTCTTAATCCATTATGATAAATTTGAATAGTTATATTGATTCCTAACCCTATCACGTAAACCATTGGGAGTACTTTGGATATTTGTCCTAATGCCTAAACCCCAATCACATAATCCACACCAAGGTGTATCTAATACCACAACACAACCTATGTCCATCACTTTCATAGTTAGGAGGGATTATATGTTATCATCAACATAAACATGAGATTAAGTCTCACATCATCCTTATAGCCTTTTGAGAAATAAATATATGTGATAACTTCTCTCAACTTGCTCAAAAAGTTACTTAATATAATGTAAGCCTTTATCATAAGCTACTACTAACAAGGTACTTCTCACCTACTACACCTACACTTAAAAAAGGTAAAATGTGTCATAAATGGATCATCAAAATAACATATTTAAAAATTAAAATTTTACCAATCCAATAAGGAAGTAAATTTAAACTAGCTTAGTAGCTCAACTCAATCCCAAAAGAAGAACAAATTAAAATGGCCATCAACCCAAAATAATCCAAAAAAATTAAAGGTGAGAATGGATAAATAACCCAATCTAATAAAAAATTAAGCTAAGTATCAAAATCAAGAGATCCAAAATTCAATAAAATATCAAAACAATAAATGGATAAACAACCTTGAATCCCATATCAAGGAAAACCATAAAAAGATTATTTTAAATCAAATTTAAAATCCCAATCAATAACTAAAATAATTTCAAGGTATGCCACATAAAGTGTTAAATTTTCACAATTTAAAACATAATAATATTGAATAGTGTGGCTTTGGAAGGCCACTAAGTTGGGAGTGGGGGTTAACATATCAACATCCAGAACTCTTTAATACCCTTGTGTGGTATGAATTTTGCATTATGACTCCAATCTTCAGATACTACCACACTTACCAACATGTAAGTGGTTAATATTACAACATGTTCACCCAAACATGAGAAAAGGCTAAAACACATGGAGGCATCGAGCCACTCTATCTATACAACTTCTCTAACCAATAGAAATCAAAATACACTATGCTATGAAGGCAAAGAAATGTAGGTGAATCAATACAAATGGTACATGAATCTGATCAGAAAGAACACTTCACTTCTCATCATATAAAATATAAACCCACTCAACATATTTAAGTTATTATCACTTGATAATGAGAGAGTATAAACTCATCTCAATCCTGTTAACTATAAAAAATATCTTCCTAAATTCATAAGGGGTTGGATTAAATACTAATTCATAAATAATTAATCCTAACATCATATAAACCACTAACATCACATATTTCACTCCTCCACTCTGAGGAATATGCCTTCTACTCATTTGTGGTAATAATATCTAAGGGGTCTATTCAAAAATCCTCCCCTTAAATTAATGTGTTTAACACATAATATCTACTTCAAATAAGCACAAACTTGCCTATCTGAGCAACATCTCATGCTCACACAACACCCACTACACATAACACAAGTGGCCCTTATGATTTTCCTATATGAAAATAATATAATCATCACCAAAAAATGATCAATATACATGATTGAGGATGTTATAGGATATCTTGTTCATGAAGCTCATGAACTATGTTGGGTACTAACCCACCCAACATGATTACACAAAGCACTAGCAAATCTTAGGTGAATTAACTGATAAATAAATATTTAAAGGTACAAGTGTTCCCTAAGGACACACACTCATAAAATAATATCCCTCTCAAAATGCATCTCAAGCTTTCTAGTATTGTATCTAATATGATACCATGGAACTTGTCCCTTTCAAGAGGACCAGGTCAACCTAAAATCACACTCATTCAATTATTCCAAGATACTCATAAATTTATTAATGACAACCTCATGAATAATTGGTAAATACAACATTGAAGGATTCAAATTAAAAGTGACACTCATGGGTGAATATAAAAATACATCATCATAGAATACACCCTCATAGGAAATAAATTTCTAATAATCATGGAGGTGAAACACATGCAATCCTCTTTAATCTATATAAATGGATGGAACCAACCTCAAAATCCATGTAAGTTAAGTGGTAAGGTTTTAAAAATGAGGCACTACAAGCCCCAAAATAAATATTTACATCTAGTACAATATTATATTCCACAAGATTGTGCATTCATTTTTACAACACATACCATCTAAAATAATCAATGGTCAATGTAAAAGAGAAAAGGCTCACCTCAAAAATATTAATGACCATAATAGATTGAAATTCATAAACAAAAATAAACCATATACTCTGGTTAACAAGAATACATTATATAAAATTGATAGCATACTTCTATCAAGATCAAGTTTAAGTGAAAAGAAGGGAACACCCCTTAGGGTTTAAGGATACCTAGATCAAATACAAACTACCCTATCATCAAATATATTATAACTGAAAGGAAACCCACTCAATTGGGTGTCAGCACCATGGCACAATTATTTTAGACAAGTAAATGAGGATGAGACTCACTAATCTCAAAGGAATCCATCCTATCTTGAACACATTGATCACATCAAGATGCTCTAAAAGTAGGAATATATGCCAAAACCTTATAATTAATGAGTAAAATCTTGTTCCTCTTGAGGATCCCTACCAATAATTCCACCTCTAAATCACCATATTTCAACACAAGGGTGTTCTCAAGGAAATTATCCCGATAAATGGTCATAATCTCAAAGGGATTGATGACCAAAATGTTTAGATATCAACATCCAAACTACATAAGTATACCTTAGGTATTAATAAAACATGCAACAAGATGTAATGATGTCATTATAAAATACTCATGCCTTTATAAAGTCAATGATCACACATAATCAATGTAAAAATACACACAAGATCCACATGTTTCTCTTTGACCATCATTGATGTTGAACTATAAACGAAGGATAATTCGTCATGTGGTTACCAAAAAACCATAGCCCACTAAGATAAGGATCATTCACTTCAAGGAAAATTGAAGACAATGTGATCCACATGAGGCTCCCTAATAGTTCCTTACATGTGGAATCATTTGTCCATCACATATTTTTATTATAATAACATGCAACATTGGTACGTATAAGGATAGGTTTCAAGTAGAAACCCATGCATAACATAATGAGGCTCTTGGTCCCTAGTGAAGACAAAACATGTCCCTAAGGTATCCATAACCCTATATGGGCTATCAAGATGAGACTTTTATCTTAAGTAAGGAATAATCCCAAACTCTTATTGGAACTACTCACAACGCAAGGATCAAAAACTAAGTAAAATGGGATGGCCTCACTAAAATTCATCCCAATTCATTCCCAACTTCATCATTAACAATGATATAACATTGAATTATTCTCTATCACACTTCACTTGAGTGGTAAGGTAATGTTTGATTGAAATGGGTGTTCATTTAACCTAGAAAGACCCATCTAAACCATAGGTTTGTATGGCATGTTAAGGTCTATACCTGACTAATCCTCTTAGTTTAAATAACCAAAGTTAATCCATGCCAAGGATTATCTCTAAAATACTCAAAGATATGATGTGTATGCATAAGGTGATGGGGAATTCACATCGGCATAACACACAATAGATTATTCATGAGCTAATGGTCACATGGCCATCTGAATTCCTAATAATCTCTTGAAACCTTTGTTATATACCTTCACCAAACCTCATCCTCTCTATTAGATGGGTGAATTTCCAACTAGTCTTGGCATGAGTCTCTTAGACATGGAGACCAATTCAATAATCCACTTGTCTCAAAGATTCTATGGTCCCTTGTCCATTAAGGTCCTAGGAAATTATTCATGTGTGTTATGCCTATTTCCTCAATGAGGCATACCATAAGAAAAATCACATGCATCAGTTTGTTGTAGAAGAAGTAGTATTGAATAACAATCCTAATAGATCCCAATGTTTAAGCCATGATCTAATACCAAAATATCATGCCCAAAACTTTTCATGATAAAAAACCACACAAAAATAGACATTTTTTTTTGGAAATGTCTTATTCACATTTTACATATCCACATTGCCAAAAAGATAACCAACTTTATGACACAAGTCACACAACACATTAAAAAAAACTCACATTCTTAACCAGCACATATGGTAATGCATAAGTTACATCATGGTTTTTTTGCAACCATGTCAACCCCACTTTCTCTAATCAAAATATAGGATCTCAACAAGAACACAACTCTCTATGAAAATATTTTGGCCCCATGGCCATAATGACCAAATTTAACACAACTAGAATGAGGTGGGTTTGAACAAAAAATGGCTCAATTAATTCATCTTAACTCTCAATGGGATTCAAACGGGACCATGATCAATTCTGACTAATTTAGGGCTCATTTCTCACCTTAAGTCTCACTTAAATATATTTTCAAGTTGACTTACCTTTATGGAAACTTATAATCAAAAAGACCTCAAATTATTCAAAATAACCTCAAAAGGGGTGTAAAATATCTTTCCTTAGCTACGTTAGGATGAACACTCCATCTCAACCATTAGATTTATTCTTTCTCAACCATCAAATCAAGGAAAGTATATGACACCTTAGGAATCATTATAGATGTCAATAAAGATTTATTTTTTCACTTTAAAAGTTTAACATTTTATATTTAGTGAAAGGAAGAGAAATTTTTGGTGGATGACTTGTCTATAGTCATCCTTATCCACATTTATCACCTCTAGATGATTTCCATTAATGAAGTATCCAAGATTTTACATATTTCATTTTTACATTTATATATTGATACAAAGTTTATTGGGTTTATTTTTTAGGTAACCATCTTCTTATAATATCTCTAGGAGACCCCAATTTCTCATAATATTCAAAAAGGTTTTTGGGAGCTTCTAGCTCATTCACAACCATTAATGGCCACTAAATTTAGGTTTACTATTCATTTTCATTTAGAATTTAATTTTTTAATCACATCTAGAGGATAATAAACTAATGAGATTTCCCTTTTGTGTCAACCCATCCTATGGCTTATAGGATCCCGCAAAGGTCACAGGGTCAAATTAAAATATATTTGAAACAAAGGGTATTCTTGAAAAATCACAAGGTTTCAGGGCCTAAAAATTATTCCATGTAGAGGAGGGATAAATTTTGAGGGTTTCCTTTTGGATCACCCCATGGCTAGGTCTTCTATTAGCCTCTAAAAACTATAAAAAAAAATAGGTACTAGTCTTTGTAAAAGTTTCTAGTATATAAAAAATAAACAGACTAATTATCTGATCATGTGTTGCTAAAAATCATCTTGAACGTTATTAATTGTAAGTTCTATGAAATAAGTCAGGGTTGCTAAGCAATAAACCCTATAAGTTTTAATTTAAACATTTGTGGGAAAATATATCAAGAAATTTTATGTATAATCAAGTTTTAGCTTAAATTTCATGCACTTTTGCAGATCTAATGCTTTATGCTTGTTCACTAGATTTGATCCAATGGTGCATCAAGATTGAAGTCTTTTAGAAAGGCATATAGTTAATGGTTTAGGCCCCATTAAGGATCCAACAGTGATCACTTGATTGGAGGTTTTAAATCTAATGGTGCAAAAGAGATTTCATTAGTTTAAATTTGACAGGTTCACTCCTATCATTAGACATCTGTGAGGACGTATTTTAAGGGACCAAAACCGTCAAAATTAAATTAAAACATAAATATTTTATCCTCTTAAATTTTATAGGTTTACCCCCATCATTTTACATTTATGAGGACGTATTTGATGGGACTAAACTCATTAAATTTAACTTAGATAATCCATGAAACTTTGAGATATCTCGATGGTTTTACACATGGCATTCAGTTATCAAATTGAAAGATTTCATTTTCTAAATTTGGTAGGTATGTTACCATCATTTGACATCTACAAGGACATGTTTGATAGGAACAAACTATTGGGTGAATATCTTGTCACCAGCTGACTGATGGCAAAATAGGTGCATCAACCACAGCATAAGGGGATTTATACAACAAAATGGAAGTGGTGGCCACAGCCAGATTGAGACAAATCTCTCCTCTCAGCAAGGGGAGGTTCCCTATAAAATATAGTATACTATAGATAAGCTGAAAATACACTCAAGGGTGAAATAATACCATCCATCTCTAATTTTTAGAGATGATGTTCATAGAATAGAGGAGAATTCTAGTGTAATTATTGAAGGCACTTCTCTTCTTTTAGAAGTAATATTTAGCCAATAGCAGGATTCTTCCTGGGTAGTAACAAAAGCCATAAGAAATTAATGAAATCACAAAGTCTTTCATTGTCTCTCCTACTGATTAGGACAAAGTAACATAGTAGGATTAAACACAGATCAAATTCTGCACCTAAAACTACAACAGAGTAAAGGATAACGAAGGATAAAGAGAGCTCAAAGTCTCTCTAGTATCCTTTACACAAAACATAGACTAAAGGCACTTATGGCAGCACAAAGTCTCCCACAGTCAGCTTCAGGACATCTTCCAGCTTACTTCCACTTGTTTTGCTTGTTTGACTAAATGGACAAGACTGTATTTAGGAAACAAACAAAAGAACAATTTCTTAGATGACACAAGCTTATTCCAACACAAAATCTGAAAGGTCGCTTGCTTTCTCATTCATTCAACAAAATATGATTAACAGTCTGAGCTCAAAGTCTCAAGAATGCCTTTCAATTTGGGTAGAGCTTCACTTCTGATAACAGAGTGATCTCCCTTATACAAAATGAGAGATTACAATATATAGCATCACAAGAAAGACTTGGGCACTTATTTTCATAAAAACATCCCATGTTGAATTGAATTTACTGAATATTTGTGAAAGGGCCATGCTAGAATAGGTCATTGGCATTGACTTTGGCATTCTGAATTATCTCAAATGTCTCTTCCTAATCATGGGTTGTCTGGTCTTCTTTATGATACTTACACAGCTATCCATTTGCCTTTACTTAATGTAGAAAATAGGTTGCATCCTTGAATGTTTATGTTCTCTGATGTCTACCTAGTCGACTGTTCCACCTATTGGAAATAACTCTCTTATAGATATTTCTAGATTTCCTATAGTTTTTCTCTTTTCTTTCCATGTTTTGTCTCTTCCTAAGTAATTTGAGCTCTCGGGACTACCTTCTCACTTTCTGCTGGTCTTTTGGCTCCTTTTTGGGCTGGTCACTAAGCTTGTTCTCAAGTTTTTTGAAAACCAATGGTTATTCCATTACCCTAAAATTGACATTTGTGAGGATGTCATTGGTCACTTTGAACCTTGAACCTTAAACTCTTTTGGTTCAAAGGTTCAATGGTTCAATGGTTCAACGATTCATCAATTCAATGTTTTGTAAAGGGCCGTGTTTGCTCTCTTTTTCTTCTTCAGTTGAACCATTTGTTTGAACTTCTTTCTGGAATCTTCTGCTTCATTCACTCAAAGCTTCCTTTCAAAATTTGAACTTTTGAACCCTTTGAACCTTTTGAACCATTTCAGTTTGAGGTTCAATGGTTCAAAGTAGTTCATTCTATTTCTTTGAATCTTTTGAAGCTTCAAACTTTCTGGATCCTTTCCTTTTCTAAGTTCATCAAACTCTTTGAACTTGTTGAACCTTTGAACCTTTGAACTCTTTTTGTTCAAGGTTCAACAGTTCAATGGTTCATTCTTCACTCTTCAAAGCCTTCTTTTCTCTAAGTCTTTTGAGTTTGTTGAACTCATTGAATCTTTGATCTTTTAAACCTTTCAAAGGTCAAGGTTCAATGGTTCAACGATTCAATGTTAACTCTTTGAAGTCTTCTTTTTTTTAAGTCCACCGAAGTCATTGAACCTTTGAACTCGTTGAACCTTTAAACCTTGTAGAGGCAGGGTTCAATGGTTCAATGGTTCAAAGTGGTTCATTCTAATTATTTGAAGCCCACCGTTAAGTCTTTTGATTGAGCCTCAGCATTGAATCATCCTCAAAACACTAAGGAAATGCATTAAGTGTTTTGAACTTCCTTTTGAAAAAGCCTGCCTGTTCAACCTATGACTTCCTTAGCTAAAAAAGATTGAATATATGAAAAACTTAACTACTCAGAACATTTTTTAGAAAGAAAAGAGAGAGTTTTTATCTACAGGACCAAAATGGTCAATATGTTGTCCACAAAAGTAAGTGATGGATTTTGGGAATAAATAGTTGGCTCCAGTTGAGGAACTTCCATCGATTGAAATTTTGAAACAGTCGAAGGGAGTAGAAACTAGAATCTCAGTGCCTTCATCTATGCCATTAGGCTATGGAGTCATGCTTACCCAAAAAGAAAGGTGCCAAAAACCAACAGTGCCAAAAACAAATGAAAAACACAAAACAAAGAAAGACTATATAAATGTATATATGTACAACTAGACTTATCTGATACTTTAAGGATTGAAGTGCTTTAGATGCTTCCCACTATGAGGCAGAGCAAATGGCATTCCATCTTGATATCTCAGCAAGAAACTAATTTCACCATTTAAATGATTAATGGAAAATGGGCCTCTCCATAAGGAATCAAATTTTCCATGCATTCCTTTTAGTTCTCTCCTCTTGTCCCATAATAAGACTTGATCTCTAATTTGAAAGTCAGAGATCCTTGATTTTTGGTCAAAGAGTTTCTTTACCAGAATTTGATGCATAGTAATTTGGTCCACCACCATAGTTTGTTGCTCATTAAGTTCAGTCAAGCACATGATTTTTTTGTCGATAAAACTTTCAAAAGTTTAATCTTCCACTGCCTTTGCTAAATTTAATGCTAGTAATTCCAATGTGATTGGTATCTCTACATTGAGACCATACATAAGTTGAAATGGGGACATACCAATTGCCGTCTTGGGAGTAATTCTATCTACCCATAAAGCATCAAGCAATTTTTTATGCCAGCTTCTCTGATTGTCATCTACCAGCTTCCTGATAATGGTCACCAGGTTCTTGTTGCTTGATTTTGCTTGACCATTTCCTTATGGATAATAGTTAGAAGAGTGGGAGAGAATAATCCCATAATGGTAGCAGAACTAGGTGATCTCATGGGAAGAAAAATAGGCTGCATTATCTGTTACAGTCTTGGTTGGGACCCCAAACCTAGAAATGATGTTTTATTTAAGGAAATTACATACCACCTCTGAAGCAGCATGCTTGACTAGAATGGCTTCTACCCACTTGGTAAAGTAGTATGTGGCTGTGAGGACATAATCATGTCCAACACTTAAGGATAGATTTACAGTGCCAATGAAATCAATTCTCCATTGCTAAAATGACTCTTCTATCACCACAGGCTTGAGAGGTAATGTAGCCAACTTGGATTTTCCAATGAACTATTGACACAGCTCACATCTATGCACCCAAGCATATGAATCTCAAAATAGAGTAGACCAATAATACCTAGCTAGTAGAATCTTATGGGTAGTCACAGGCACAAAAAAATGTCCTCCACAAGCTAAATTGTGGAAGGACTCCAAAAGTTTGTTCTGTTGAGCTTTATCCACACAGCGAAGGAATACCCCATCAAGGTTCCTCTTATACAGACCATTATCCCATAAGACAAAATTGGTAGCTTTCAACTTAACAGTCCTCTTTTCTTTACGAGATAGGTGAGCAAGACACTCACCATAGGTAAGGAAATGAGAAATATTTGAATACCACTCATTCATAGTGATGACAAAGAGAATTGTTGGCGTGTCTTCAATTTTTATTTCTTCATGCCCTGCTTCATCTGGTATGTTATCAACAATTAATTAGCAAAGGCCCCTTCCCTGCACAAGCTTCATTGGTTTGATAACAAGATCAAACTCCTATATTTTGGCAATTTAATTGCCCCTTTTAGTCCCAAACTCCTACTGAGTTAGTATGGATTTGACTGTTGTATCAAGAACCAAAGTAATAGTGTGTGAGTTCAGGATATAAAAATAAAAATATTTTACCACCTTTATCATAGCATAAGCATGCTTCTCCATGTTTGAATACTTCAACTCATGAGCTTTGAGAGGACAACTCAAGAAAGATATGGGAGATTTCACACCTTCTTTGTTCTGCTAAACCAAGATGGTTGAAATCAAATGCTCAAAAGCATAGCTGTACATCATGAAGTCTTTGGTGTAATCAAGACAAACCAGAATTAGGGCATGGGTGATAGCTTCTTTTATGTCTTGAAATGCTGACTTGCCTTCTTCAGTCCAGCTAAAAGTGGCTTTACCTTTCATCATATTAATAATGTGGCAATTTTTTCTATGAATTTAGGAATGAACCTTCCAAAAAATTTACCTTTCTAAAGAAAGAGTGAACTGTAGTATTACTAGCAGGAAGAGAAAGCTCTTAAATTGATTTGACCCTTTCTGAGTCAATCTTTATGCCTTCTTAGGACACAGTGTGACCAAGAAGTTTACCTTTTATAACCTCAAAAATTGACTTTTTGGGATTAAGAGAAATACCATTCTACTTACATCACTCTAAAAATTGTTGTAGATGATGCACATGATCAAGTCGATGCTTATAAAAGACTTTCAAATCATCAAGGTATACCACAATGAACTTACCCATTTTATTTCTAAAATTAAGATCCATCACTCTTTGGAAATTAGTGCCAGCATTGATCAAGCTAAAAGGCATTCTACGATATGCAAAAGTGCCCCAAGGTGTTGTGAAAGTAGTCTTATGTTGGTCTGCTTCACCAACTTCCACTTGATTATATCTCAAAAAACTATCTAACATTGATAACATCTTAGTGCCAATCACTATTTATAGCAGCTGATCTATGATGGGTAGGGGATAGTTATCTTTTAAAGATGACTGATTCAGATTTTTGAAATTAACACATAGGCAAATTTCTCCATTCTTATTTCCCACAGGGACTATGTTCACAATCTAAGTGGAATGATGGATTGGAAAAATAATTCTTGCATTCAATATTTTCTATATCTTAAACAAAATCTTGCCTAATATACTAGGATTGTACTACCTTTGCTTCTGCTTGTGAGGCAACGACCCAATCTTGAGAGGAATTTCGTGCTTAATTTTTTTAAGTCTGAGAGATTTTAGATCATCATATGAATATGCTAAAACATCAATGTAATGGTGAAGCAGAGTGATAAATTTGAGTTTTTCATTAGAGGTACAACAATTTCCAATGTTGACCATTTTTGGATTGTCTTCTGTACTTAAATTTATTTGGTTAACATCCTTAGAGGATTTTGAATCCATTTGTTGTTCCTTGATAAACCTATCATGCTTTTCAAAAAGTTTCTCAAGAAAAACTAATCCTTTGGTAATTTTATTTCCTTTGAGCTGAAAGAACTCTTCATTAGCTTTTGAATTTGTCTCTGGAACTGATTCCCATGGTGGAGATTCATTGCCTTCAAATTGAATCTTTTCAAAGTTTTCCATCTATTCCAGAAAAGCAATGATTTGGTTATCACCATTGAACACCTGCCAATGGTCAGTATTATCAAGTACACTTAGTCAAAAGACCAACTCAATAGTGTACTTATCCTCTTTGAAATCTTGGTGAGGGACTAAGAGAGTTGTAAAGACGGCCAATGCATCTACATGACTGTTGAATTCTCTGTGCATGGTAGAAATAGTGAAAGCATCAAAGCTTTCAATGCAGTCCCACACTAAAATGTGATAATGTCACAATCTCTCATTCTTAGTTTGATACAGGTTCCTTACCTGATAAACCACTAGTTTAGTGTCTCCTTTGGCATGAAAGATTTTAACACCTTTATCTTGAGCAGCCTTTAATCCAAGCAACAGTGATTCATACTCAGCAGTGTTGTTAGTGTTGCTAAACTGTAACTTGTATGAAGATGGAAAAATATCTCCTTGAGGAGATATTAAAACAACTCCAGCTCTAGAACCAATTGAAGAGTTGCTGCCATCGAATTCTAGAATCTAAATATCATCAAAATATGATCTTCTTTCAGATTTTTTTCATCAGGAAGAGAAGATATTTTTTCATGTGTACTGTGCCCTACCAATTCTTCTAATGTCTTATCTAAATTTTTTGGATTGTCACCTATATAATTTTCATCTACTAAAATAGAAACATCTTCAGTAGTCAAAAATTAATTACCCAAGCCTAAAGACTCAAATAGAATTTGAGCTTCAGGGGATGATGTTTGAGTGACTATGTATTTTGATTCTTTCTCAGGAAGTAGCCTTTGCATGACACCCTTAACAGGAATCCTTGTCTTAGACAAGTTCATGCTCAATTCTCCACCAACATCCTTAAAAAAAATTTGCCCAAGAAGAATGTTGTAGGAGGCTGGGACATCGGCCACAAGAACTATCATTTTAATTCTTTTATCTAAGAAGGCTGCAAATACAAATTGGGCATCCTTGATTTATCCCAGTAGAGGCACATATTTGTTTTCCATGGAGAAACATCTCTCAAAGGTCTTAGTTATCATGAGACCAAGAGATTCTGCCACCTTGGCAGGCATGACATTGTAGAAGCTCCTGAGTCTATAATGTAATTATTCAATTGATGACCATTTATCAGCAGGGAGACATAAAATGGTTCTATCTTTTTGGGGGCAGTTGGAGGAGTAATCACAAGATTATTTTGGGTGGATGTGTTCTTTGGGGGAATAGGTGTTACTTTTGAAATATCTTGTCCTACAGGGACATTTTTATTTTTGATTCATTCAACGAGTCTATCCAACTACTCAGAGTTGGATTGCAAGAATTCAAACTCAGACATTTGAATTTTGGTCTTCTTAACATGGTCAATTATATCAAATGACTGAAATGAATCAGAGATAGAGGGAGGCAGTCCATCAATCTAGTTTTTGCTAGGTGTAGGACTGGTTTGCAAATTTGAAGCAAGAGGTGAAGGAATATTTGAGGTACTTACTTTTTGTAGATCACTGGGTCCTTTGATTGGAAAGGTAGTGAAGTTCCTCATTTAACAATTGAAATTATTGGTCAAGATTCTTCCCTTATTTTTCCTTTATCTGCTTGTTGAGCTGACTAGTTCTAAGACATGGTAAATACAGTGTATGATCTATCAAATGCTTCACCTTTACTTCTGGGTTCATCTTGGTAATTCAAGAAACTAATGTTGGAGTCACCAACTAATTTTTCTTGGCCTTCTGCAAAGATATCAGCATCATCTTCTTAGTTCAACTCAGGTTGAAAAGAAAAATCAGATTTAGTTTCAAGATAACCAACTACTGAGTTAGCTGGTGCTACTTCAATGGCAAGCTTCCCTAATGGGGGAGGAAGGTGATTTGGTTGCCCTTGATTTTTGGCAGCATTGCCCTAATATGACTATTTAGAAAACATCCTCCTTGGTATATCCCAATAAGAAGGAGGAGTAGACATCCCTTGTGCCATTTGTTTTTTGAGAGCTATCAATTCATTTGCTAACGTTTGCACCATAGGATCTGTGGTGCCTATAGATGAATATTCAGAAGATGAAGAAGATTTACCTCTATTAGAATATCTTCTTATCTTTCCTACTAAGATAAGGTCACCTTCAACCTCAATCACCAAAATTTGAGCTACAGTAAGATCTATTTGGCCAGCTCATCTTAATAGAAAACTTACTTCAGAAAGCTGAGAACTGATGAAGAAGCATTTGAGATTCGTAGGTGTCAACTGAGCAATTGTAGGAATTATATTCCTTAGCTTGTCAAATTTGGCAATGAAGTCTCTCATGGTTCATGAGGCTCTTTCTTCATTTGTGTAAGCTGAGCTAACAAGGCATGTGCATCTTCTACGAGTTTAAACTTGGCCTCAAATTTTGCTTTGAGAGTGTTTTAGTCAGTCACTATTTGTGCTTGTAGATGATAAAACTAGACTGTAGCAGCTCCTTGCAATGTCTCCACAAACAGTCTGACTACAATGTCTTCATATTTAATGCCTATTACACCATAGGCTATGCAAAAGGCTGCAATATGTTCATCAGGATGAACCTTCCCATCACCATAGAACTTAGGGAAATTTTTCCTTGAGCTATAGGGTAGTTCATGTAAAGGTGGGGTCAGATTCAGGGGACCAAAAGTATTACCCTAGGGGCCTTGGACTTCCATGATATGGTTTTTGAAAGGAGGGATAATAAATATCTATAGGATATATATGGATAAAGCTCTACTAGCAAAGGAAAGAGCAGCTTTGCCTGGTATTAAGAACCTAATGTTTGTAGGAAGAAAACTCTTGGTTCATTAAAGGTGAGCTTATGGAGGGAAAAGACCAAAATTATTTTGTTGCACAAGCTCAAATATAGGGTCAACAATACCTTGAGCGCTCTAGCTTCTCGTGTATGGTGGGTCTGCCAGAGTGTAAAATGGATATGGAAAAGAACTGAAACTGCTTTAATTTGAAGTTTAATGCTTCAAAATATGTGTTCTTCCCCAACAGAGTTGCCAAAAATAGTTAGGTGAATATTTTTTCACCAACTAACTGACAAAAAAATAGGTGCATCAACCATAGCATAAAGAGATTTATACAGTAAAATGGATGTGGTGGCTACAGCTAGATTGAGACAAATCTCTCCTCTCAATAAGGGGAGGTTCCCTATAAACTATAGTATATTATAGATAAGCTGAAAATACACTCAAGGGTGAAATCATACCATCCATCTCTCTTTTTTTAGAGATGATGTTCACATAATAGAAGAGAATTCTAGTGTAATTACTGAAGGCACTTCTCTTCTTTCAGAAGTGATATTCAGCCAACAACAGGATTCTTCCTAAGTAGTAACAGAAACCACAAGAAACCAATGAAAGCACAAAGTCTTTCATTGTCTCTCCTACTGATTAGGACAAAGTAACATAGCAATATTAAATGTAGCTCAAAGTCTACACCTAAAACTACAACAGAGTAAAGGATAATGAAGGATAAAGAGAGCTCAAAGTTTCTCTAGTATCCTTTACACAAAACACAGACTAAAGGCAATTATGGTAGCACAAAGTCTTCCACAGTCAGCTTTAGGACATCTTCCAGCTTACTTCCACTTGTTCTGCTTGTTTGATTAAATAGACAAGACTATATTTAGGAAATAGACAAGAATAATTTCCTAGATGACACAAGCTTATTTCAATATAAAGTCTAAAAGGTCACTTGCTTTCTCATTCATTTAACAAAATATGATTAATAGTCTGAGCTCAAAGTCTTAAGAATGTCTTTCAATTTGGGCAGAGCTTCACTTCTAATAATATAGATATCTCCCTTATACAAAATGAGAGATTACAATATATAGGATCACAAGAAAGACTTGGGCACTTGTTTTCATAAAAATTGCCCATGTTGAATTGAATGCATTGAATATCTATGAAAGGGCCATGCTAGAACAGGTCATTGGCCTTGAATTTGGTGTTCTAAATCATCTCAAAGGTCTCCTCCTAATCATGGGTTGTCTATTCTTCTTTATGATGCTTACACAACTGTCCATTCACCTTTACTTAATAAAAAAAATAGGCCGCATCCTTGAATGTTTGTGTTCTCTAATGTCTACCTGGTGGACTATTTCACCTACTAAAAATAACTCTCCTACAGATATTTTTGGATTTTCTATAGTTTTTCTCTCTTTCCTTGCCACATTTTGTCTCTTCCTAAGAAATCTAAGCTCTTAGGGCTACCTTCTCACTTTCTGCTAGTCTTTTAGTTTCTTTTTGTGCTGGTCACTGAGCTTGTTCTCAAGTCTTTTGAAAACCAAAGGTTATTCCATTACCCTAAAATTGGCATCTACGAAGATGTCATTGGTCACTATGAACCTCTTTGAACATTGAACCTTGAACTCTTTTGGTTTGAAGGTTCAATGGTTCAACGGTTCATCAATTTAATGTTTTGTAAAGGGTCACGTTCTCTCTCTTTTTCTTCTTTGATTGAACCATTTCTTTGAACCATTTGTTTAAACTTCTTTCTAGAATTTTCCACTTCCTTCATTCACTCAAAGCTTCCTTTAAAACTTTAAACCTTTAAACCCTTTGAACCTTTTGAACCATTTTGATTCAAGGTTCAAAGTGGTTCATTCTATTTCTTTGAATCTTTTGAAGCTTTAAACTTTTTGGATCATTTCCTGTTCTAAGTCCATCAAACTCTTTGAATTTATTGAACCTTTGAACTCTTTTGGTTCAAGGTTCAATGATACAATGGTTCATTCTTCACTCTTCAAAGCCTTCTATTCTCTTAGTCTTTTGAGGTTGTTGAACTCATTGAACTTTTGAACTTTTGAACCTTTCAAAGTTCAAGGTTCAATGGTTCAATGATTCAATGTTAACTCTTTGAAGCCTTCTTTTCTTTAATTCCACCAAAGTCATTGAACCTTTGAACCTTACGGAGGTAGGGTTCAATGGTTCAATGATTCAAAGTGGTTCATTCTAATTATTTGAAGCCCACCGTTAAGTCTTTTGATTAAACTTTAGCATTGAACCATCCTCAAAACACTAAGAAAATGCCTTAAGTGTTTTGAACTTCCCTTTGAGAAAGCCCACCTATTGAACCTGTGACTTCCTTAGCTGAAAAGGATTGAATATATGAAAAACTTAACTACTTAAAACATTTTTGAGAAAGAAAAGAGAGAGTTTTGGTCTACAGGACCAAAATAGTCAGTATGTTGTCCACAAAAATAAGTGGTGGATTTTAGAAATAACAGCTGGCTCCAGTTGGATAACTTCCATCAATTGAAATTTTGAAACAGTCGAAGAGAGTAGAAACCAAAATTTTAGTGCCTTCATCTATGCCATTGGGCTACGAAGTCTTGCTTACCCAAAAAGAAAGGTGCTAAAAACTAACGGTGCTAAAAACAAATGAAAAACACAAAACAAAGAAAGACTATACAAATCTATATATGTATAACTGGACTTATCTGATACTTCAAGGATTGAAGTGCTTTAGATGCTACCCACTATGAGGTAGAGTAAATGGTGTTCTATCTTGATATCTCAGTAAGAAACTATTTTCACCATTTAAATGATGAATTGCAAATGGGCCTCTCCATAAAGAATCAAATTTTCTATGCATTCTTTTTGGTTCTCTAGTCTTGTCCCACAATAAGACTTGATCTCCAATTTGAAAGTCACGAATCCTTGTTTTTTGGTCAAAGAGTCTCTTTACTAGACTTTGATGCACAATAATTTAGTCTACCACCATAGTTCATTTCTCATTAAGTTTAGTCAAGCACATGATTCTTTTGTCAATGGAACTTTCAAAAGTTGAATATTCTACTGCCTTTGCTAACTTTAACACTAGTAATTCTAAGGTGATTGGTATCTCTACATTGAGACCATACAAAAGTTGAAATAGGGACATACCAATTACCCTCTTGGGAGTAATTTTGTCTACCTATAAATCATCAAGTAATGCTTTATGCTAGGTTCCCTAATTGTCATCTATCAGCTTCTTGATAATGGTCACCAGGTTCTTATTGCTTGATTCTTCTTGACCATTTCCTTGCGGATAATATTCAGAAGAGTGAGAGAGAATAATCCCATAATAGTAGCAGAATTGGGTGATCTCATGAGAAGAGAAATAGGTTGAATTGTCTATTACAATCTTGGTTGAGACTCCAAACTTGGAAATGATGTTTTCTTTGAGGAAATTACATACCACCTCTAAAGTAGCATGCTTGAATAGAATGGCTTCCACCCACTTGGTAAAGTAGTCTATGGTTGTGAGAACATAATAATGTCTAATACTCAAGGATAGATTTACAGCACTAATAAAATCAATTCCCTATTACTGAAATAGCTCTTCTATCACCACAGGCTTGAGAGGTAATTTTGAACTACTGACATAGCTCACATCTATACACCTAAGCATATGAATCTTGAAATAGAGTAGGCTAATAATACCTAGCTCGTAGAATCTTATGGGTAGTCACAGATGTAGAAAAATTTCCACCAAAAGCTAAATTATAGGACTCTAAAATTTTTTTATATTGAGCTTTATCCATGCAACAAAGGAATACCCCATCAAGGTTTCTCTTATACAGACTGTTGTCTCATAAGATAAAATTGGCAGCTTTCAAATTAACAATCCTCTTTTCTTTATGAGACAGGTGAGTAGAACACTCACCATAGGTTAAGAAATGAGCAATATTTGAATACCACTCATTCATAGTGGTGACAAAGAGAATTGTTGGCATGTCTTCAATTTCTATTTCTTCATGCCCTGCATCTTTTGGTATGTTATCAACAATTAATTGGAAAAGGCCCCTTCCCCACACAAGCTTCATTAGTTTGATAACAAGATCAAACTCCTAGATTTTGGAAATCCAATTGCCCCTTTTGGTCCCAAACTCCTGCTGAGTTAGTATGGATTTGACTGTTGTATCAAGAACCAAAGCAATAATGTGTGAGTTTAGGTTATAAAAACAAATATGTTTTGCCACCTTTACCATAGCATAATCATGCTTCTTCATGTTTGAATAATTTAGCTAATGATCTTTGAGAGGAAAACTCATGAAAGATATGGGAGATTCCACACCTTCTTTGTTCTGTTGAATCAAGATGGCTGAAAGCGTATGCTCAGAAGCATAGCTATACATCATGAAGTCTTTGGTGTAATCAAGACAAACTAGAATTAGGGCATGGGTGATAGCTTCCTTGATTTCTTGAAATGCTGACTTGCCTTCTTCAATCCAGCTGAAAGTGGCTTTGCCTTTCATCATATTAACAATGTGGCAAGTTTTCTCTGCAAATTCAAGAATGAACCTTCGTAGAAAATTCACCTTTCCAAAGAAAGAGTGAACTACAGTCTTACTAGCAAGAAGTGTAAGCTCTTGAATTGATTTGACCCTTTTTGAGTCGATCTTTATGCCTTCTTGGGACACAGTGTGACTGAGAATTTTACCTTCTATAAACCCAAAAATTGACTTCTTGGGATTAAGAGAAATACCATTTTACCTACATCGCTCTAGCACTTATTGTAGATGATGCACATGATCAAGTTGATGCTTAGAAAAGATTGTCAAATCATCAAGGTAAACCACAATGAACTTACGCATTTCATTTCTAAAAGCAAGATCCATCACTCTTTGGAAAGTAGTGCTAGCATTGATCAAGCTAAAAGGCATTCTATGATATGTAAAAGTGCCTCAAGGTGTTGTGAAAGTGGTCTTATGTTGGTCTGCTTCACCAAATTCTACTTGATTATATCTCAAAAAACCATCTAACAATTGATAACATCTTAGCTCCAGTCACTATTTATAGCAGTTGATCCATGATGGGCAGTAGATAGTTGTCTTTTAAAGATGACTGATTCAAATTTTTGAAATCAACACATAGGTAGATTTTTCCATTCTTATTTCTCACAAGGACTATGTTCACAATATAAGTGGAATGATGGATTGGGAAAGTAATTCTTACATTCAGCATTTCTCATATCTCAAACAAAATCATGCCTAATATACTAGGATTGTACTACCTTTACTTCTGCTTGTGAGGCAACAACCCAATATTGAGATTTGTGCTTGATTTTTTTAGGTCTAAGAGATTTTAGATCATCATATGAATATGCCAAAACATCAATGTAATGGCAAAGCAAAGTGATAAATTTGAGTTTTTCATCAGAGGTACAATAATTTCTAATGTTGACCATTTTTGGATTGTCTTCTATACTCAAATTTATTTGATTAAAATCTTTAGAGAATTTTGAATCCATTTGTTGTTCCTTGATAAACCTATCATACTTTTCAAAAAGTTTCTCAAGAGAAACTAATCCTTTGGAAATTTTATTTTCTTTGAGCTGAAAGAACTCTTCATCAACTTTTGAATTTGTCTCTGGAGTTGATTCCCACGGTGGAGATTCACTGCCTTCAAATTGAAGCTTTTCAAAGTTGTCCATCTATTCTAAAAAAGCAATGATTTGGTTGTCACCATTGAACACCTACCAATGTTCAATATTATTAGGTACACTTGGTCAAAAGACCAACTCAATAGTGTACTTGTCCTCTTTGAAATCTTGGTGAGGGACTAAGAGAGTTATAGAGATGGCCAATGCATCTACATGACTATTGAATTCTCTGGGCATGGTAGACATATTGAAAGCATCAAAGCTTTCAATGCAGTCCCACACCAAATTGTGATAATGTCACAATCTCTCATTCTTGATTTGATACAGGTTCCTTACCTGACAAACCACTAGTTTAGTGTCTCCTTTGGCATGAAATATTTTAACACCTTTGTCTTGAGTAGCATTTAATCCAAGCAGCAGCAATTCATACTCAGCAGTGTTGTTAGTGTTGCTGAACTATAACTTGTATGAATATGGAAAATATCTCTTTGAGGAGATATTAAAACAACTTCAGCTCTAGAACTAGTTAAAGATTTGTTGCCATCAAATTTTAGAATCTAAATATCATCAAAATTTGATCTTCTTTCAAAAAAAAATTCATCAGGAAGAGAATATATTTTTTCATGTGTACTGCGCCCTACCAATTCTTATAATGTCTTATCTAAATTTTTTGGATTTTCACCTATATAATTTTCATTTGCTAAAATAAAAACATCTTCAGTAGTCAAAAAGTAATTACCCAAGCCTGAAGACTCAAATAGAATTTGAGCTTCAAGGGCTGATGTTTGAGTGACTATGTATTTTGATTCCTTCTCAAGAAGCAGCCTTTACATGATGCCTTTGATAGGAATCCTCACCTCAGATAGGTTCATGCTCAATTCTCCACCAACATCCTTGAAAAAAAAATTCCCAAGAAGAATGTCATAGGAGGCTGGGACATCAGTCACTAGAACTATCATTTTAATTATTTTATCTAGGAAGGCCACAAATACAAATTGGGCATCCTTGATTTGTTCCAGCAGAGGCACTTATTTGTTTTCCATGGATAAACATCTCTCAAAGGTCTTAGTCATCATGAGACCAAGAGATTCTACCACCTTGGTAGGCATGACATTGTCAGAAGCTCCTAAGTCTATAATGCAATTCTTCAGCTGATGACCTTTTATCAGTAGGGAGACATAAAATGGTTCTATCTTTCTGGGGGCAGCTAGAGGAGTAATCACAAGATTATTTATGGTGGATGTGTTCTTTGGGGGAATAGGAGTTACTTTCAAAATATCTTGTCCTACAGGGATAGTTTTATTTTTGATGCATTCAACGAGTCTATCCAATTGCTCAGGGTTGGATTGCAATAATTCAAACTCAGACATTTGAATTTTAGTCTTCTTAACATGGTCAATTATATAAAATCACTAAAATGAATTAGAAATAGAGAGAGGTAGTCTATCAATCTAGTTTTTGTTGGGTGTAGGACTGGTTTGCAAATTTGAAGCAGAAAGTGAAGGAATATTTGAGGTACTTACTTTTTTATAGATCATCAGGTCCTTTGATTGGAAAGGCAGTGAAATTCCTCATTTAGTAATTGAAATTATTGGTCAAGATTCTTCCCCTATTTTTCCTTTATCCACTTGTTACACTTATTGGTTTTGGGACTTGGTAAATATAGCGTATGATCTATCAAATGCTTCACCTTTACTTCTGAGTTCATCCTGGTAATTTAGGAAACCAATGTTGGAGTTGCTAGCTGATTCTTCTTGGCCTTCTATAAAGAGATCAGCATCATCTTCTTGGTTCAACTCAAATTAGAAAGAAAAATTAGATTCAATTTCAAGATAACCAACTACTGAGTTAGTTGGTGCTACTTTAATGGCAAGCTTCCCTGGTGGGGGAGGAAGGTGATTTGGTTGCCCTTGATTTTTGGTAGCATTGTCCTGATATGACTAGTTGGAAAATGTCCTCCTTGGTATATTTCGACAAGAAGGAAGAGCAGACATCCCTTGTGTCATTTTTTTTTTGAGAGCTAGCAATTCATTTGCTAACTTTTGCACCATAAGATCTGTGGTGCCTGTAGATGAATATTTAGAAGATGAAAAATATTTACCTTTGTTAGAATCTCTTCTTATCTTTTCTACTAAGATAAGGTCATTTTAAACCTCAGTCACCAAAATTTGAGTTGTAGTAAGATCTATTTGGCTAGCTTGTCTCAATAAGAAACTTACTTTAGGAAGCTAAAAACTGATGAAGAAGAATTTGAGATTCTCAGGCATTGGCTAAGTAATTATAGGAATCATGTTCCTCAGCTTGTTGAATTGCGAAATAAATTCTCTCATAGGTTCATGAGGCTCCTTCTTCATTTGTGTAAGCTGAGCTAGGAAGGCATGTGCATCTTCTACATGTTTGAACCTAGCCTCAAATTTGGCTTTGAGAGTGTTCCAATCAGTCACTATTTGTGCTTATAGATGATAAAACTAGTCTACAACAGCTCCTTACAATGTCTCCACAAATAATCTGACTATAATGTCTTCATATTCAACACCTATTACACCATAGGCTATGCAAAAGGCTGCAATATGTTTATTAGGATGAACATTCCCATCACCATAGAACTTGAAAAAAAAATTCCTTGAGATATGGGGTAGCTCATGTAAAGGTGCGGTCAGATTCAGGGGACCAAAATTATTACCCCAAGGGCCTTGGACTACCACGATATGGCTATTAAAAGGAGGGATAATAAATATCTATGTGATATATATATGGACAAAGCTCTGTTAGCAGAGGAAAGAGTAGCTTTGCCTAGTATTAGGGCCCTGATGTTTGTAGGAGTAAAACTCTTGGTTTGCTGAAGGTGAGTTTGTGGAGGGGAAAGACCAAAATTATTTTGCTGCACAAGCTCAAATACAGGTTCAATAATACCTTGAGCTCTTTGGCTTCACGTGTATGGTGGGTCTGTCAGACTATAAAATGGATATGGAAAATAATTGGAACTACTTCAATTTGAAGCTTGAGGCTTCAAACTATGCGTTCTTCCCTAGTAGAGTCATCAAAAATAGTTGGGTGAATATTTCATCACCAGCTGACTTAAAAAAAAATAGATGCATCAACCACAGCATACGAAGACTTATACAGTAAAATGGATGTGGTGGCCATAGCTAGATTGAGACAAATCTCTCCTCTCAGCAAGTGGAGGTTCCCTATAAACTATAGTATACTATAGATAAGATAAAAATATACTAAGGGGTGAAATAATACCATATATATCTCTTTTTTTAGAGATTATGTTCACAAAATAGAGGAGAATTATGATGTAATTACTGAAGG
The DNA here is from genome assembly GCA_037957365.1 of Torreya grandis. Taxonomy (NCBI): domain Eukaryota; kingdom Viridiplantae; phylum Streptophyta; class Pinopsida; order Cupressales; family Taxaceae; genus Torreya; species Torreya grandis. The sequence goes on from JARHVA010000443.1 coordinate 3,928,761, forward strand.
CACTTCTCTTCTTTCAGAAGTGATATTCAGCCAACAACAAGATTCTTCTTAGGTAGTAATAAAAACCATAAGAAACCAACAAAAGCATAAAGTCTTTCATTGTCTCTCCTACTGATTAGGATAAAGTAACACAGTAGGATTAAATGCAGCTCAAATTTTTCACCTAAAACTACAACAGAGTAAAGAATAACAAAGGATAAAGACAGCTAAAAGTTTTTCTAGAATCCTTTACACAAAACACAGATTGAAGGCAATTATGGCACCACAAAGTCTCTCACAGTCGGCTTTAGGACATCTTCCAGCTCACTTCTACTTGTTCTACTTATTTTATTAAATAGACAAGACTGTATTTAGGAAATAGACATAAGAATAATTTCCTAGATGACACAAGCTTATTCCAATATAAAGTCTGAAAGGTCACTTGCTTTCTCATCCATTCAAAAAAATATGATTAACAGTCTGAGCTCAAAGTCTTAGGAATTCCTTTCAATTTGGGTAGAGCTTCACTTCTGATAACAGAGAGATCTCCCTTATACAAAATGAGAGATTACAATATATTACATCACAAGAAATACTTGGGCACTTATTTTCATAAAAATGGCCTATACTAAATTGAATGCATTGAATATCTGTGAAAGGGCCATGTTGGAATAGGTCATTGGCCTTGACTTTGGCATTTTGAATTATCTCAAATGTCTCATCCTAAGCATGGGTTGTCTGGTCTTGTTTATGATGCTTACACAGTTGTCCATTCGCCTTTATGTAATGCAAAAAAATAGGCCACATCCTTGAATATTTGTGTTCTCTGATGTTTACCTGGTGGACTATTCCACCTATTGGAAATAACTCTCCTACAAATATTTATAGATTTTCTATAGTTTTTCTCTCTTTCCTTACCATTTTTAATCTCTTCTTAAGCAATCTGAGCTCTTAGAGCTACCTTCTCACTTTTTGCTGGTCTTTCGGCTCCTTTTTGGGATGGTCACTAAGCTTATTCTCAAGTCTTTTGAAAACCAACAGTTATTCCATTACCCTAAAATTAACATCCGTAGGGATGTCATTGGTTGCATTGAACCTCTTTGAACATTGAACCTTGAACTCTTTTGGTTCGAAGGTTCAATGGTTCAATGGTTCAACGGTTCATCGATTCAATGTTTTGTAAAGGGTCACGTTCACTCTCTTTTTATTCTTCGATTGAATCATTTGTTTGAACTTCTTTCTAGAATATTCTGCTTCTTTCATTCCCTCGAAGCTTCCTTTCAAAATTTCAACTTGTGAACCCTTTGAACCTTTTGAACCATTTTGGTTTGAGGTTCAACTGTTCAAAGTGGTTCATTCTATTTCTTTGAATATTTTAAAGCTTTAAACTTTCTGGATCCTTTCCTTTTCTAAGTCCATCAAACTCTTTAAAATTGTTGAAACTTTGAACCTTTGAACTCTTTTGGTTCAAGGTTCAATGGTTCATTCTTCACTCTTCAAAGCCTTCTTTTCTCTAAGTATTTTAAGGTTGTTGAACTTGTTGAAACTTTGAACTTTTAAACCTTTCAAAGTTCAAGTTTCAATGGTTCAACGATTCAATGTTAACTCTTCGAAGTCTTCTTTTATTTAAGTCCACCAAAGTCATTGAACTTTTGAACTCGTTGAACCTTTGAACCTTGTGGAGGTGGGGTTTAATGGTTCAATTATTTAAAGTGGTTCATTCTAATTGTTTGAAGCCTACCGTTAAGTCTCTTAATTGAATCTCAGCGTTGAACCATCCTCAAAACACTAAGGAAATGTCTTAAGTGTTTTGAACTTCCCTTTGAGAAATCTCACCTATTGAACCTGTGACTTTCTTAGCTGAAAAGTCTTAAATATATGAAAAACTTAACTACTCAGAACATTTTTGAGAAAGAAAAGAGAGAGTTTTGGTCTGCAAGACCAAAATGGTCGGTATGTTGTCCACAAAATTAAGTGACAAATTTTGAGAATAACAATTGGCTCTAGTTGGGGAACTTCCATCAATTGAAATTTTAAAATAGTCAAAGGGAGTAGAAACTAGAATCTTAGTGCCTTCATCTTTGCCATTGGGCTATGGAGTCATGCTTACCCAAAAAGAAAGGCGCCAAAAATCAACGGTGCCAAAAACAAATGAAAAACACAAAACAAAGAAAGACTATACAAATGTATATATGTACAACTAGACTTATCTGATACTTCAAGGATTGAAGTGCTTCAAATGTTGCCCACTGTGAGGCAAAGCAAATGGCATTCCATCTTGATATCTTAGCAAGAAACTATTTTCGCTATTTAAATGATGAATGGCAAATGGGCCTCTCCATAAGGAATCAAATTTTTCATGCATTCCTTTTGGTTCTCTCCTCTTTTCCCACAACAAGACTTGATCTCCAATTTGAAAGTCACAGATCCTTACTTTCTAGTCAAAGAGTCTCTTTACCAGACTTTGATGTGCAGCAATTCGGTCTACCACCATAGTTCGATGCTCATTAAGTTCAGTCAAGCACATGATTCTTTTGTCCATGGAACTTTCAAAAGTTGAATCTTCCACTGCATTTGCTAACTTTAATGCTAGTAATTCCAAGGTGATTAGTATCTCTGCATTGAGACCATATAGAATTTGAAATGGATACATACCAATTGCCCTCTTGGGAGTAATTATGTCTACCCATAAAGCATCAAGTAATGCTTTATGCCAATTTTTCTGATTGTCATCTACCAGCTTCCTGATAATGGTCACCAGGTTCTTGTTGCTTGATTATGCTTGACCATTTCTTTGCCGATAATAGTCACAAGAGTGGGAGAGAATAATCCCATAATGGTAGCAAAATTGGGTGATCTCATGAAAAGAGAAATAGGCTGCATTATCTGTTACAATCTTGGTTGGGACCCCAAACTTAAAAATGATGTTTTTCTTGAGGAAATTGCATATCACCTCTGAAGTAGCATGCTTGACTGGAATGGCTTCCACCCACTTGGTAAAGTAGTATGTGACTATGAGGACATAATCATGTCCAAAACTTGAGGATGGATTTACAGTGCCAATGAAATCAATTCCCCATTACTGAAATAGCTCTTCTATCACCACAAGCTTGAGAGGTAACACAGTCAACTTGGGTTTATGAATAAACTGTTGACACAGCTCACATTTATACACCCAAGCGTATGAATCTTGAAACAAAGTAGGCCAATAATACCTAGATCAAAAAATCTTATGGGCAGTCACAGGTGTAGAAAAATATCCTCCACAAGCCAAATTGTGGAAGGACTCAAAAAATTTGTTCTACTAAGCTTGATCCATGCAGCGAAGGAATACCCCATCAAGGTTCCTCTTATACAGACCATTTTCCCACATGACAAAATTGGCATCTTTCAACTTAACAGTCCTCTTTTCTTTACGAGACAGGTGAGTAGGACACTCACCATAGGTAAGGAAATGAGCAATATTCAAATACCACTCATTCATAGTGGTGACAAAGAGAACTATTGGCGTGTCTTCAATTTCTATTTCTTCATGCCCTGCTTCTTCTAGTATGTTATCATCAATTAATTGGCAGAGTCCCCTTCCCCACACAAACTTTATTAGTTTGATAACAAGATCAATCTCTTAGATTTTGGCAATCCAATTACCCATTTTGGTCCCAAACTCCTATTGAGTTAGTATGGACTTGACTATTATATCAGGAACCAAATCAATAGTGTGTGAGTTCAGGATATAAAAATGGAAATGTTTTACCACCTTTACCATAGCATAAGTATGCTTCTCCATGTTTGAATACTTTATCTTATGAGCTTTGAGAGGATAACTCATGAAAAATATGGGAGATTCCACACCTTCTTTATTCTGTTGAACCAAGATGACTGAAAGTGTATGCTCAGAAGCATAGCTATACATCATGAAGTCTTTGGTGTAATCAAGACAAATCAGAATTGGGGCATGGGTGATAGCTTCCTTGATGTCTTGAAATGTTTTCTTGCCTTCTTTAGTCCAACTGAAAGTGGCTTTGCCTTTCATTATATTAACAATGTGGCAAGTTTTCTCTACGAATTCAAGAATGAACCTTCACAAAAAATTCACCTTTCCAAAAAAAGAGTGAACTACAATCTTATTGGCAGGAAGAACAAGCTCTTGAATTGATTTCACCCTTTCTAGGTTGATCTTTATGCCTTCTTGGGACACAGTGTGACCAAGAATTTTACCTTTTGTAACCCTAAAATTTGACTTCTTAGAATTTAAGAGAAATACCATTCTACCTACATTGCTCCATCACTTGTTGTAGATGATGCACATGATCAGGTCAATGCTTATTAAAGACTATCAAATCATCAAGGTATACCACAATAAACTTACCCATTTCATTTCTGAAAGCAAGATCCATCTCTCTTTGGAAAGTAGTGCCAACATTGATCAAGCCAAAAGGCATTATGCGATATGAAAAAGTGCCCCAAGGTGTTGTGAAAGTAGTCTTATGCTGGTCTGCTTCACCAAATTCCACTTGATTATATCCCAAAAAACCATCTAGCATTGATAATATCTCAACACCAGTCACTGTTTGTAGTAGTTGATCCATGATGGGCAGGGGATAGTTGTCTTTAAAGATGACTGATTCAAATTTATGAAATCAACACACAGGTATATTTCTCCATTATTATTTCTCATAGGGACTATGTTTGCAATCCAAGTGGACTGATGGATTGGGAAAATAATTCTTGCATTCAGCATTTTTTGTATCTCAGAAAAAATTGTGCTTGATATCCTGGGATTGTACTGCCTTTGCTTTTGCTTGTGAGGCAACGACCCAATCTTGAGAGGAATTTCATGCTTGATTTCTTCAGATCTAAGAGATTTTAGATCATCATATGAATATGCCAAAACATCAATGTAATGGCAAATCAGAGTGATAAATTTCATGAATTGATTATTCATGAAATAAATGTCAGTAAAGTTGCATGCATATCTCTCATGGACTTTGATACTTATTATAAGCTCCCTTTACCTCATGTTGATCTTCCATCCTTGACAAAATGGACAAATTTCTGAAACCTAGATTCAGTTATTTCACCTTGGTTAATCCAAGGTTACCATGTTTTTAGGACCCCTAATGGTGAGATTCCTATTATTGAATTCAGAGAAGGTATTAGGGTAGCTATAACCTTATTGAATAGATCCTTTGGTGCCTCTTCTACAACTTATGTGAGTAAAGTCTAGGTGTCTTATGTCCATTTCATGTTGGATTGGAACCTAACCCCTCCCATTGGAGACTTAATAAGTTTCTTCTTGGCCAAACAATTTACAGCCATCAAGAGAAATACCTCTAAACATTTCTTTATGATGTCTTACCTCTTAAAATCACTCCTGGCCTCTATATATTTCTCTAGCATCTAAAATTGGTCCCCTAATGGTAGGACTACCATTTCCCATCATTACTCCAAAATACATATTTTCAAATATAGGAATCATATGAAATTCATATGTGATGGTGTCTTTTGAGTCATTTTTAAAAGAATCACTAGTATTCTTATTCCTAGACTTCATCCTCTAATAAAAAATCAAGTGGAGACCATGGGGGATGCGTGGTTCTATCCAAATTTTACTATAATAAGGATAGAAGGAATCATGGTCCAACCATACAGAATACCCATATATGTTCCTAATAAGCTTACAAATTAATAAATTGCTTATCAAATCATCCAGGGCATAGATTGGCACTACAAGAAGAATAAAAAGGCTCAGGTTCATCCCTTCACACTAGACATTAGTATAATTATAATCAAGGATTAGAAATAGCTGGAGATCATGGTGGTGCATAGGAACTCTTTTTATTTCTAATTAGATGATCTTAAGATGTGGGACCCCAATAATAGAGTGCCTAACCATATTTAGGATAGGAAGGTCCCAAAGAATAAGTACAAGAATCAACCAAGTTTGGGAGATGGTATTTACAAAAGGGCAAAGAACTTTGAAGAAGTCCTATCTAGGGTTTAAAATTAAAACATAACCTTAGAACATAGGCTTGTTAGGGATAATAATCCTTCAAGATAAATATGGTAGTTACATCCTTTACAGTATCACTTGTTACCAGGACCATCTGGGACTACACATCAAGAACCACCTATTGAGGGATAATATTCTAAGCCTCAGCAGGGAGAATTGACAAAGTCATCTCAGATTGAGCAACTTGAAGATGTAAAAGGAAAAGGTAAATCTATAAGTGAGGATTTTAAAATTGAGAAAAGACTTATTGAAATCCTCTAAATTTAGGGATCCCCACCAAGGTCTTCTTCCCCAATAGAAGTTATCAGTTTAATTACTTTAAAAACTAGAGAAATAGTGGAGAGTACCCTTGTTAACATCACAGCTACTTATTGTCTGGATAAGGAATAAGACCCTTCTAAGGAATCAAATAAGGAATTAGTTCCATTAAGTAGTGGAAAGAGATAGGCAGAATTAGCCTTAGTTCCTCTAGCTCTAAGAAAGAGGCCTAGGTTAACTTTCACTCACCCTACTAGTGAAATAAACCTCTTTAGTGATGAGAATACTATTTATATACTAACCATTCTTGATTGGTTTGTTTATGGGAAGTTACAAAAAATCCCATCTCTTTCTCCTTCACTGGATCTGACTCGAGTGGACATAGGTGTTCAAGATAATGTCAAGCCATGGATTCAGGATATGTTGAACAAACAAGCAAAGAAAAGCATCTAGATTCTTCACAATAAGGAAAGCCAATGGGTTGGTACCCAAAGATCCTCTAGCATTTCAAATGTAGATATTCCATAACAACCATATGTGAAAGAACTTGATCCTCAGGTCCAATTTAATCTAGAGACATCAACTCTTGAAAGAGTAGTGACCAAGAAATTCATTGTTGGTACTGAGGAGTTCACCTTTCAAAAGGTGGAGCCATTTATAGGCTTAACTCCTATTCTATGACAGGGAGTAGGGGAGCATCCTATTTTTTAAGACGATGTAACTAGTGTGGTACTAGACCAATCAACAATGGCCTTAGATAGAGTTCAAGTATTGAAATAGAGGATCCTCAACTTGGAAATATAAAATCAAGATTTACAAGCTCAGGTCTTCTTGACAATTCCTGAAAATATATTGAAAATTTAAATAAATACTTGATGGATGCATTTGATAATTTGAATTGAATTAAGTTTATATTTAATGCTTTGGACCATCAAGTTGAAATGGCATAAACCTTAATCACCCAATGGCAAAATTCTCAAGCTCAGATGGAGGAGCTCATCAAGGTGCATAAGACAAATCAGGCCTTAAACTTCAAGATTATCAAACTCAGACATCTAGACATCCTCATGGTAGTTTTGGTAGATAAACAAGAATATTTGATCACCTAGAGCACTGATGTTAAGGAATTCATCAAGAGAGATATATATTTGGTAAATTAGATTTAGAAACTTCTAGGTAATCTATTAAATAACCCTTCTCAAACCACTACTTTAGGCTTGATTGATGATGGATAATTCAAGCATAGAGTTGATACCCACATCCAAGGCATCATAGATAGATAAGGTAATTTAGCTAAGGACAAGTAGAAGACCCTTGATACCATTAATTTTACAAGAAAACAAATTACAAAAGTACAATGTGTTAAGGAACTTGTATCTTGGGCAGATAGTGAATTTGACAAGTTAGCAGATAAAAAAGGGGATTGTCTAATGAAGTTTGCAGTGGATTTTGAGTTGATTGAGGAGCAATGCACAAAGGTGAGATATTTCCTCAAATAGGGCTAATTGGATGGACCCACCAATGGAATTCCTAAAATAATATTCTTGTTGTAGAGTATATGCTAATTTGTTATCATATACTCTTTCTTGTCAAGTTGGCATGATTTTTTTTTGCATTGTAGCTTTGTATCAAAGACAGTTGTCCTTATCCACATCTAGATATTTTTGTAATTTAACCAATTAACCACCTATGTTTATTATAAATAGGTAGATGGTTACCATTTGTAAAGAGAGATTTTTTTAGAAATTGATACCATAAGCATTTAATACAACTAAGGAATTCTAAAAAGATTGTCTGATAGTTTTTGTTAAATGTCTATGCTATCTCTCAATTACAAGGGGTTATCTTGAATTTGAATGATTCTTATTGTTTGAGTTACATTCTTTGTCATAGGGTTGTTAATTTGTGCTAAATGCTAAAATAAATATAAAGATCTCAAATATACCTTGTTTTATTTGCTATGTATTTGGATGTACTTAGGTTATCCATATCATAATAGAAAACTTTAAAATAAATTTGGTTCTTACTTATGATTCATATTTTTCCTTTGAATTTTGCCTGATTTGTAATATAATTTGAGCTTATGTTGTTTAATAACATAAATTGGTTCAAATGTGCTCAAAGTAATTAGAATTTTGTCATAATATTTGAGATGAAAACTTGCAATCATGTTTCTTTCTTCTTTACCCTTCCTTTTTCTTATTTTTATCAAGATTCACTCTAGCTTATAGGTCATTGTTAATAATGATTTAGTTTAACTACTAAATCCTCAAAATTATTAAGTATTCAAATAGTATAGACCCTAGTGGATCCCAACCACTAAATCAAATAATTATTGTGGATAGTTTTTATACTTTGCTTCTATTCTACCACAAACAATCACTGAATAGTCACAAAATTGCAACTCATGCCATGGATTCTCAAAATCTTAAAATGAGAAGTGTTCTTCAACACTAAGAGCACTTGTGGTACAATTAAAAGCATCAATAGGAAAAGCTCCACTGGAACTAAAAGGAGGGCCTCTTTAAAGATGCTTAATATGTTTTGAAGTGTATTTGATCAAAATTATCTATGCTTTCCATGATTATGTTTCTTTTAACATAAATTGTGTAAAGATTGGTAACCTTTGCATAAATATAGGTTTTGTTGTTAAAAAATTATTAGTATTTGGAGTTAGGACAGCTTATTTTGCTCAAAATTGATAATTCTTTGACAATAAGAAATTTATTTGAGTCATAAGTTGTAAATATTGGTCATCTTTGAACTTATTTAGTTAAATATTGATGTCCTTTGTCCTCTTATGAACAATTATTTGTAAATTAATCTTAGTGTGAATATTATTTGTCATTATTTGGAATTAATGTGTTACACCATGTTTTAAAATAGGATCCTTAGTCTTCAAGATATAATTCCCAAGGATTAGGACCAGATCACATTTAGAGACTAAAGAACCCTTATTCAAACTAAAAGCTCATAGAAGGACTAGGAAAGTTAGAAGTAATCATACGTATTCTAAATCTCTATCATTGTCACCTTTTTAAGGGATTCCTATACTTGATATTAATCCAAACATGGTATGGCTTAGAATTTCTCCTATCAATATACTAGGTGAGGTTCATGATTTACCACATAATCTGAAAAAATATTTGACAATATTTACTCCAACTGGTATTATGACTATTAAAGAACCTGTTAAATATTTCAAAGTTGCATTAATATTGTTGAATGTTATTTATGAATATGTAACATGTAGGTTATTCCCATTCACATTTAAAGATGTTGCATATGAATGGTTCCTCAATCTACCTGACAATTATATTATTTCATGGAATAATTTTGACACTATTTTCATTTATCAGTTTGGAAAGATCATAAGTCCTTGTGTCATTTATCATCAATTCAAAAATATTAAGAGAGATATAAGTGAACCTATTAGGTAATTTAATGTCAAGTTCTAAAAGATGTTTGTCCACACCATGTATCCATATAAACCTAATGAAGCTTTAAATTTGGAGGTTTATAAAGATGTTGTTGACCCCATGACTTTTGTGTTTTTGAAGAGAGATATTCCACTTATCATCACATTAGCTCAAGCCTATTCTAAAGCAGTGGTTATTACTGACCAAATGTTACCCCAAGGATATATGGCTTATTCTATCCCAAATTTTAATCCTCAAATGCCTGCATTAAACCTTTTTTGAAGTAATAACCAAAATACTCCAACATTAAACCAATTTTCTACTTTGAATGTATTGCCTACTATTCATGATGCCCCTAATCAAAATCAAGGCTTCTTGAGCCATCAAGTTACCAATGGATTTCATGACAATGATCGGAAGGATTTAGTGCCTACCAAAGGCATTAACAGTAATCAAAGTCAAAATACTGAGGTTCCAAAAAAAGAGAATGAATCTATATTGAAAATGGTATAGAAGCTTAGCACTAGTTTTTTACAATTGCAAAAACAAGTTGGTAATGCTAATGACAATTCTAGAAGGAACTTCACTTTCTAAAATTTCAATAGACCCAAGAATAGATTTTAGAATGATAGTTTCTACAATAACAAAGCTAATGAGTCTTTCCCTAGAAAAATGAATATGGATATAAACCTCACTGCCTTACCAAATTATTGTAGGGTGCATGCTACTTCCAAACATGGTGAGATTGATTGTATTGAGTTTTGTAAATATTTTAAAGCTTTTCAAGAATAACTTAACACATTTTAAGTGGTTCCAAATAAAGAGGTTGCTATAAATTCTTCTTAATCTAAACCATATGACCAAGTGCATATGGTAGAAACATTTAATTTCCATTTTTAAGAGGATAATGAGCCTAAGAATATTCTTGAGGAAATTCAAGCATTCCATCAATTTTTGAAGACATATCCTTTGAGAGATAGGGAATAAAAATAACCATTGACTACCTCTACCCCTCCTAACAATTATGGGACCCATCTAGATACTATATCAAAGAATAATCCTAAGCCTCCTAGAGGAAGTTCTTCTAAGTTAACATTCACTATTGATCCTTTAAGCAAAGTTGGCTATAACATTATGAAAGATATGAAAAAGATTAATGGTAATATCACTCTGCATAAGCTAACTCAAATCACAAAATAAAGAGACTTACTCTTAGAATATTTTTCAAAGAAAATTGGGAAACTCCCTAAGAATGATAGTGCAAATGTAATCACACAAATGATTAAAGTAGAGTCCATACCTTTTTTACTTACAGTCAGGATATTTGGAAAAAATGTTCATAATTATCTTTTAGATTTCGGGGCCTCAACTAACATTATGCTTGTTGGGATATGTGAATGACTCTAGTTAATTCTAATCAAATCTAACATGGTATTCACTCAATTGGATAAATCCAAAGTTAAGGTTGTAGGATAATTATTAAATGTGCATATATAGTTGGCTAGTGAACCAAGGGTTCAGTAATTCATTGATATCCAAGTGGTAGAAATTCCTAGTGCTTATGGATTGATTTTAAGTAGAGAATGGACTAAGACTTTAAATGGCTATATGTCTATTGATTTTTCACACTTATGGATACCTTGGAAAGGTGTGCCAAATCAAATAAGAGTAGAAAGGAAACCTTGAATGAAACAGATGACAATAGAATATAATGTTGTTAACAAAAGGGTAAATTTCCTAGATTCTGATTTGGGAGTTTTCACTTTGGAGATTATAAAAGAACTAGTTTCTAAGAGTTCTTCTCAAATGTGTAGTTCGCGAAAGTTATACATTGATGGTGCCAAGTGAAAATTAGGATCAAGAGTTGGTATTGTATTGATGAATCTATTAGAAAACCAATACCATGCAGCTTTAAAGTTACAATTTCTTTGCACCAATAATTTAGCTGAGTATGAGGCTCCCATACTTGGATTATAGTTCTCCATTAAACACAAATTTAAATAACTCCTTGTCTATGGAGACTCTGAACTTGTGGTTAACCAAGTGAGAAGTAAGTACTAGTGCAAATTGTCTTACTTAAGGAGATATAAGTTTAGGGTGTGGTATTTGATTGAATCTTTTGATGCCTTCAACATCTTAGCTATTCTAAGAGAAGAAAACAAAACTATTAATGAGCTTGCCTCTATTGTAGCTAACCTCATGCCTAATCATGATTTTAAAAGCATCATTATTGAGCTAATACCTTGTCCTTTAGTTCCTAATAATATAAATCATTTCTAAGTTTTCAATGATGATCAACAAATCATAGATTTATTAACTAATTTTGGGGCTTTTTAAGCTCACATTATTGATGAGATTGATGAAAATTCTCATTAAGAGGAACTAAATGGTAAAATCATCCAATTAGGTGATAATAATATACCTAAAGGGATAATTTCATTGGAAAGACTATTTGATTCTGACAAAAATTTTGAAGCACCTAAGAAACCCAAGGTAAATGATAAGGATTATCATGCAATGAATCTTGGCTCACATGATCAACCCTAAATAGTGAATATAGGGAAGGCTTACACTGAAATGGAAAATATAAAATCTAGAGAGTTCATTACAAAATACAAAGATGTAATTGCTTGGTCTTATGAATATTTGAAAATATTTAACCCGAGGGTCATTACTCATACCATACCTCTTCAAGAAGGTTGAAAACCTTTTAAACAAAAGTAAAGGCCAGTCAACCCTATTTTAGAACCCATGACTTTTAAATAATTAAAGAATTTGTTGGATGCAAGGATAATGTTTCCTATTAGACATTCCACTTGGGTGGCAAACCTAGTCCGGGTTAAAAAAAGAATGGATAAATAATATTGTGCATAGATTTTAGAAATCTAAATAGAGAATCTAGAAAGGATAATTATCCTTTACCTTCTCTGGACAAAGTTATCCAAACTATTTTAGGATCTTCCATGATGTATTTTTTTGATGTATTTTTTGGGTATAACTAGGTGCTTGTTGCTCTAGAGGATAGGATGAAAACAACTTTTACTACTAAATGGGGAACATATGCTTACAAGAGAATGCCTTTTGGATTAATTAATGCAGGGGAAAAAAATTCAAAGGGCCATGGACCATACTTTCCAAGGTTTATTTAGAAAGTGTATCATCATATATATGGATAATCTTATAGTATTTTCTAAAAATAGATAAGAGTACTTCATACATTTGAACAAGTATTTGATAGAGGCAGGAGGTATGGTGTATCTCTTAACCCAAAAAAAAACATATTCTATGTCACTAAAGGAAAATTGTTGGGACATGTCATTACCAAAGATGGAATCTCTATGCATCTTGATAGAGTAGAGGCCATTTCCAAACTTGGGTTGCCCAATAGCTGAAAAGAACTTAAGTCATTCTTTGGCAAGAATAATTTTGTGAGGAAGTTTATTTCAGGCTTCATTGAGATTGTTAAACCTTTGAATGACATGCTTAAGAAATATGCTATATTTTCTTGGAAACAAGAATCCAAGAAGGCCTTCGCTAACATTAAGAAGGCAATTACTGAAGCTCCAGTCCTAATTTTTCAAAGGATTTCTATCTATATTCATTTGCTTATAAGCATACTATGGTTGCAGTGTTAACTCAAAAGGTTGATGGGAATGATCATCCTATAGCTTTCATGAGCACCAATTTTAAAAATTTAAAAGTGAATTATTCTATGATTGATAAGCAAAATTACACATTAGTAAAGGCAATAAAAAATTTTGGAAACTACCTCCTTAGAAATAAGGTACATGTTATATTACATGATGCAGCTACAAAACTTATGTTAAGTCAGAATGAGCTTGGAGAAAGAAGAGGCAAATGGATATAAATTCTAAAATATTATGATAAAGAGATGACAATTTCCAAATTAGTGAAATTTTAAGGTCTAGTTTAGATGATCACTAGTATTGACCTAAAAGTTCATATCATGCAAGTAGATCAACAAAATTTTCAACCTAATGAGTGGTATGACTCTATTGTCCATTTAATTTTCAATGGTGTTTGTCCATTAGGATTTATAAGAGAATAAAAGAGAGCCTTAAGGCTCAGAGAAACTCATTACCTCAACAAGAATAAATTCTTGTATAGGAGGAACTTTGAGGGAATTTATTTGAGATGTGTATCCAAGGAAGAAGCAGCTTGGATTATGACTACCTTTCATGAAAAATTAGGAAGTGGACACCCTTCAGAAAGAACCATAGCTCATAATATTCTTAGGGATAGATATTATTGGCCCACACTCTTCAAAGATGCTTATAAGCATGTTAGGGAGTGTCATTCATGCCTAATCTTTAGCACAAAGGAACCAAAGGCATCCATGCCTTTACAACATGTGATGGTAGATAAACCTTTTATACAATGGGGATTAAACTTTATTGGAGTAATGAACCCCAATTATTTTAAAGGTCATAAGTATGTCCTAACTGCTATGGATTATTATACTAGGTGGACTAATGTAGTAGCCATTAAGCAATGCAGAATAGAGAAAGTGATCAATTTTCTAGAAGAAAATATTTGTAGTAGATTTGGAAACCCAGTTTCTTTAGTTTATGACAATGGATCTGCATTCATTTCTATTGAAATGATGAAATGGGATTATGACCAAGGCATTACACTCAAGTTTTCTTCTAATAAATATCCTCAAGGAAATGGTGTTTCTAAATCCACAAACAAAAAGTTGATGAAAGCTATCAAGAAATCTGCTAAAGATAAACCTAGAACATGGTATAAACTTCTTAAGTTTGCATTATGAGCAGATCGAATTAGGATTAAATAAGCTCTAAAAGCTTCTCCATTTTTGTTGGTATATGGACAGTATCCCATCACTTTGAAGTTGCCTATGTTCACATTCATGTAAGAATACATGGAAGACAGTCAAGAACTTGCTAATTCTCAGTTGTTAGACATTATTCAAATGAAAGATGCTAGAGAAAAAGCATTTATAGACTTTAGTAGACACTAATCAACCATGAAAAGATGGTTTGATAAGAGATCAAAAGTGAAGGTATTTAGACAGGGAGATATGGTCCTTCTTTAGGACAAGGCATCAGAACCCAAAGGTAAACATAGTAAATTCACTCCTTTATGGATTGGTCCTTACCAAATTAAAAAAATCTTGGGTAGCAATACTTTCAAGTTGAAATATGTCCAAGGAGCAAAGTTCACATTTTCGACTAATAGATAATATCTCAAACATTACTTTGTTGCTACCCCATGAGAGGTCTTAATGGAATAAATATGTAAGATTGCTAAAATTAGAATAGGTAGGCTAGTTAGTTCCCTTTCTTGATTTGTTTTTTCTTCCTTGTTGGGCTTGTGTATATTTGTTTTATTCGCATTTTGTTTTTTTTCTTCTTTATGCTTGGTGGTGTTCCTTTTATTGTGGTAAGGTCTCATGTTATTATTTTTTGGTTTTGAATTGCTCAAAAGTGTGAATATAAATCTTAAAAAGGTGACCATAGCTTGAAATAAAGTATCATGAAGTAACCATGGGTATTGGTATAAATGTGTATATGAATTTATTGTCCTAGAAAGATTTAAACCTTATTTTGCATCAAAACTTGGTTTTAAGAAGAATCATATGTATATAATATGAATTTAGTTTATTAACTCATATTCATTCTTACACTTAAAACACATTCTTGTCATGGAATAAAGTTTCAATTAAAGGGGAGAGTATCCTAATTCCAAAGCATTTGACCAAATCCTTAAAACCAAGCTATATTGGTTTCCAACCTTTGCAAAAGGACCTAGAAAATGTAAAAGAAAAAAACTCATTACAAAATCTATGGAAATAGAAGCAAAGGTGATTTAGGTAATCTCCACCAGGGCTATGGCTGCCTAGCTGGTAGTGGAGCAAGACCTTCAGTGGAACCAAAGGTATCTCTATCAGGGCTATAGACACCTGGCTAGTAGTAGAGAAATGCCCAAGCCTCCCCTAAATTAAGAGTTATTATTCTTAAAGAATATCTAAAGCACTTAAAGTTAAGTGTAATGGACCAAAAAGATATGAACCTAGATGTTGTTTCTTGAAATTCATGACAAACAGTAAGTGGAATCAAAGCACACACTTCATGTTTATGTTTTAATATCTAAGTTTAAATTTTATACATAAGGAACTTGTTTCAACTAAAAGCTGATTCAAGAGAGAATATATGTCCAAAAATGGATATAAAATTCATGTACAAGTTTAAACTAGATAGATCCCTATGTTCCAACATATTGCTATGTTTCCCCTATGAGTCACTATTTGTTGAGACCAACACCCCCCCCCATCTTTTTTTTTGAAAAGGGGACCCATGTGATTGTTTCCAAAACTTCTATATCCTAGAGTAAATGTGAAATATTGTTTGATCATGTTTTTAATGTTGCTAAAAATCATCTTGAAGGTTATTAATTATAGGTTCCATGAAAGAAGTCAAGGTTCTCAAAAATAAACCCTAATTGTTTGAATTTAAACATTCACAAGAAAATCTAGTAGGAAATTTTATGCATAATCAAGTTTTAGATTAAAGTTCATGCACTTTTATAGATCTAATGCTTTACACTTGTTCATTATATTTGATCTAATAGTACATCAAGCTTGAATTATTTTAGAAAGGCATACAATTAATGATTCGAGCCCCTTTAAGGATCCAATGGTGATCACTTGATCGTAAGTTTTAAATCTAATGGTGTGAAAGAGATTTCATTGTTTTAAATTTAATAGTTTTGTTCCCATCATTGGACATCTACGAGGACATATTTGATGGGATTAAACCCATAAAATTTAAACTAGAACATAAATATTTTATCCTCTTAAATTTGATAGGTTTGCCATTATCATTTGATATCTGTGAGGATGTATTCGATAGGATTGAACTCATCAAATTTAACTTAGACAACCCCTAAATATTTGAGATCTCTTGATGGTTTTACATGTGGCATTTAGTTA
Source organism: Torreya grandis (assembly GCA_037957365.1). Taxonomy (NCBI): domain Eukaryota; kingdom Viridiplantae; phylum Streptophyta; class Pinopsida; order Cupressales; family Taxaceae; genus Torreya; species Torreya grandis. The sequence continues at coordinate 3,945,403 of JARHVA010000443.1, forward strand.
TTATATCAAAATATTTCATTATTTTAAATTTGATAGGTTTGCTCCCATCCTTTGATGTCTGTGAGGACATATTTGATGAGATTGAACCTATCAAATTTAACTTAGATAATCCTTGAAGCTTTGAGATCTCCCAATGGTTTTACATGTGGCATTCAATTATTGGATCAATAAATTTCATTATTTTAAATTTGACAGGTTTGACACCATCATTCGACGCCTATGAGGACATATTTGATGAGACCAAACCCATCAAATTTAAATTGAAATAGAAATATTTTATTATCTTAAAATTGATAGGTTCACCCTCATCATTTAACATCTATGAGGACATATTTAATAGGACTAAACCCATAAAATTTAACTTAGACATTTTTTTAATCCTAATCAAAGGGGACATTTCTAAAGCCTTTCTTAATAAATTCTTAGTTTTCTTATAAATGAAATATTGAGACATAAAATCTTGTCCTACATATTTATTATTGATTAAAATGGAAAGCATCTTGTAGGATCCAATGGTGGTTTCTTGCTCACTGGATTTGATCCAATAGTTCACATCAACACGAAAACCTCAAGACCTCTTGAAGGATCTAATGGTGATCGCTTGTTCACTGGATTTGATCCAATGGTGTGAGCCAATTGAAGACTTTTCAAAGGCCTCAAAATCTTGACACATGGCATAATCAATAAGCTCAAAGATTAAAAAAACCAATGAAATTCAAGGACCTAGATTTGGATTTTCAAAAGAAAATAAAAGGGACTTTTGAAAACCAACAGTCACTCTTCAAATGGCATTTATGAAAATTGTTGTGAAAGGCATGGAACCCTGCCACATAAGCTACATGTAAGTATGGAGGATCCAAATGAAATATATTTCATGATTGAAAACATAGGAGAGATTATAAGTAAGGTTCCATCACATCTAAGTCAAGTCTCAGATCAAAGTTGGATGTTTTGGTCATTAAAGTAGAAAAACCCTAAACCCTCCATAAAGAAGGCCAAAATTGGTTCAAATTGATTAGGTGACACTTGAGATAATTATGAACTAAATTTAGAGTAGGTGCCTTAGTAAGAACTTTAATAGCTTTGCAATTACCATATACTATTATCGATGGTAGTGGGTAGGCAATAGATGAAGATTGAATCAAAATTTTATCTAACTTCAGATGGTGTAGGAAGGGTCTTTAGAGACATAGAGTTGGATTCAACAACATTGAATGTATATGGAATCAGGAATTGGTCTAAATTATTCTTCTTTATTGAAGAGTTGTAACCAATTTCTTAGGAAGAAAAGAGGAATACATCAGTGTACCAAAGATACAAGGATTTAGTATCAATTCAAATGGTAGGCCTTCATCATGTAGTTGTTAAACCAGAGGTAATGCATTACATTGAAATTTTTGTTCCTATTTTTGTTGACTGTAGAGTAGATGGAGAATTTATTATTCATGAAATAAATGTTAGTAAAGTTGCATGCATATCTCCCATGGACTTTGATACTCATTATAAGCTCCCTTTACCTCATGTTGATCTTTCATCCTTGACAGAATGGACAAATTCCCAAAACTTGGATTTAGATCTTTCACCTTGGTTAATCCAAATTTCCCATGTTTTCAAGACCCCTAATTGTGAGATTCCTATTACCTAATTCAAAGAAGGTGTTAGGGTAGCTATAACCTTATTGATTAGATCTTTTGGTGCCTCTTCTACAACTTATGTGAGTAAATTCTAGGTGTCTTATGTCCATTTCATGTTGGAGTGGAACCTAACCCCTCCCATTGGAGACTTAATAAGTTTCTTCTTGGCCAAACAATTTAAATCCATCAAGAGAAAGACATCACTCTTAGCCTGTATTAATTTCCTTGGCATTTGAAATTGGTTCCATGATGGTAGAACTACCATTTCCCATCATTACTCCAAACTACATATTTTCAAATATAGGAATCATATGAAATTCATATGTGATGGTGTCTTCCAAGTCATTTTTGAGATAATCACTGGTATTCCTATTCCTAGACTTCATCCTCTAATCAAAAAATAAGTGGAGACCATGGGGGATGTGTGGTTCTATCTATATTTCACTATAATAAGGATAGAAGGAATCATGCTCCAACCATATATACTACCCATATATGTTCCTAGTAATCTTGCAATGTAATAAATTTCTTAAAAAATCATTTAGGACATAAATTGGCATTACAAGAAGGTGAGAGACACCTCTCAAATTTGAGATAAAGTGAATTATAAATAATAATAAATACACATCTAAAAGATAATTAAGATAAGCCTAATTAACCTAAATGACTTCTTATGGTTACCATTATAGGCTCAGGTTCATCCCTTCCCATTGGATATTTGTAGAATTATAATAAAGGATTGGAAATAGTTGGATATCATGGTGGTACACAGGAACTCTTTTTATTTCCAATTAGATGATCTTAAGATGTGGGGCCCCAATAATAGAGTGGCTGACCATATTCAAGATAGGAAGGTCCCAAAGACTGAATACAAGCATCAACCAAGTATGGGAGATGGTATTTCACAAGGGCAAAAAATTTTGGAGAAGTCTTATCTAGGGTTAAAAACTACAGCATAACCTTAGAATGTAGCCTAATCAGGGATAATAATCCTTTAGGAGAAATATGGAAATTACATCCTTTACAGTATCACTTATTTCCAGGACCATCTGGGACTACACATCAAGAACCACCTATTGAGGGATAATCTTTTAAGCCTCAATAGGGAGAATTGAGAAAGTCATCTCAAATTGAGCAACTTGAAGATGTAAAAGGAAAAGGTAAACATATAAGTGAGGAGTCTAAGATTGAGAAAAGACCTATTGAAAGCCTCCAAATTTAGGAATCACCACCAAGGCCTTCCTCCCCAATAGAAGTTATCAGCTTAATTACTTTAGAAACTAGAGAAATAGTGGAGAGTTCTCTTGTTAACATCATGGTTACTTATGGTTCAAATAAGGAAGAAGACCTATCTAAGGAAGTAGGTAAGGAATTAATTCAATTGAGTAGTGGAAAGAGACATACAGAATTAGCCTTAATTACTTTAGCTCCATGAAAGAGGCCTAGGTTAACTTTCACTCACCCTACCAGTGAAATAAACCTCTTTAGTGATGAGAATCCTATTTATGGACCAACCATTCTTGATTGGTTTATTTATGGGAAGTTGTATAAAATCCCATCTCTTTCTCCTTCAATGGCTCTGACTTGCATGGACATAGGTTTTTAGGCTAATGTCAAGCCATGAATTCAAGATATGTTGAACAAACAAGCAAAGAGAAGATTCCATATTCTTCACAATAAGGAAATCCAATGGGTTGGTACCCTAAGAACCTCTAAGATTTCAAATGTAGATATTCCCTAGCAACCATAGGTGAAAGAACTTGATCCTTGGGTCCAATTTAATCTAGAGACATCAACTCTTAAAATATTAGTGACCAAGAAAGTCATTGTTGGTACTGAGGAGTTCACCTTTCAAAAGGTGGAGCCATTTATAGGCTTAAATCCTATTCTAGGATAGGCAATAGGGGAGCATCCTAGTTTTAAAGAGGATGTAGATAGTGTGGTACTGGCCCAATCAATAATGGCCTTGGCTAGAGTTCAAAGATTGAAAAAAAGAATCCTCAACTTGGAAATAGAAAATCAATATTTGGAAGCTCAGTTCTTCTTGAAAAATCTTAAAAATATATTGTAAATGTTGGATAAATCCTTGATAGATGCATTAAATAATTTGAAAATAATTAAGTCTATATTGAATTCTTTGTACCATCAATTTGAGATGGCACAAACCTTAATCACCCAATGGTAGAATTCTGAAGCTCAGATGGAGGATCTCATCAAGGTGCATAAGACAAAGCAAGCCTTGAACTTCAAGATTATCAAACTCAGACATTTAGACATCCTCATGGTAGTTTTAGTAGATAAACAAGAATATTTGATCACCTAGAGTAGTGATGTTAAGGACTTCATGAAGAGATACATAGATTTGGTAAACTGGATTAAGAAACTTCTAGGGAATCTATTAAATAACCCTTCTCAAACCACTACTTTAGGCCTGATTGATGATGGAGAATTCAAGCAGAGGGTTGATACCCACATCCAAGTCATCATAGATAGCCAAGGTCATTTAGCTAAGGACAATAAAAATACCCTTGATGCCATTAATTTCTCAAATAAGCAAATTACAAAAGTATAATGTGTCAAAGAACTTGTATCTTGGGTAGATAGTGAATTTGAAAAGTTAGTGGATAAAGAAGGGGATTATCTAAGGAAGCTTGTAGTGGATTTTGAGTTGATCAGAGAGTAATGCACCAAGGTGAATGACTTCCTTAGATAAGGATAATTGGAGGGACCCACCAGTGGAATTCCTAAAAAAATATTCTTGTTGTAAAGTATATGCTAGTTTGTTAGCATATACTCTTTCTTGTCAAGTTGGCATGATTTTTTTTTGCATTTTAGCTTTGTATCAAATAAAGCTATCCTTATCCACATCTAGATATTTTTGAAAGTTAACTAGTTAACCACCTATGTTTCCTATGAATAGGCAGATGGTTGCCATTTGTAAAGAGAGTTTTTGAGCAATTGATACTAGGAGCATTTAATATAACTAAGGAATTCTAAAAATAGTGTTTGATAGTTTTTGTTAAATGTATATGTTATCTCTAAATTACAGGGGGTTATCATGAATGTGAATGATTCTTATTGTTTTAGTTACATTCTTTATCATATGGTTGTTAAATTGTGCTAAATTCTAAATTGACTATAAAGATCTCAAATATACTTCATTTTATTTACTCTGTATTTAGATGTACTTAGTTTATCTAGATCATAATAGCAAACCTTTAAAGTAAATTTGGTTCTTACTTATGATTCATATTTTTCCTTTGAATTTTGCCTGATTTGTGATATAATTTAAGCTTATGATGTTTTATAACATAAATTGATTTAAATGTGCTCAATTTAATTGGAATTTTATCATAATATTTGAGATGAAAACCTGCAATCATGTTTCTTTCTTCTTTACCCTTCCTTTTTCTTATTTTTATCAATATTCACTCTATTTTAGAGTTCATTGTTAATAATCATTTAGTTTAACTACCAAATCCTTAGAATTATTAAGTATTCAAATAGTATAGACCTTGGTGGCTCCCAACCACTAAATCAAATAAATATTATGGACAGTTCTCATACTTTGCTTCTATTCCACCATAGACAATCACTGAATAGTCACAAATTGTAACTCATGCCATTGATTCTCAAAATATTAAAATGAGAAGTGTTCTTCAACACTAGATCACTTGTGGTACAATTAGAAGCATCAACAAATCCCTAGACATACCCTAAAATTAAGGGTATATGCCTAAATTTATAGGGCTTATGTAATTAAAAATGACTCTACATGGTACTAAAATTTTAAAATTTACTATGAGCACCCTATTGCTACAAAAAATTATTCATAATTCCTTAAGGATTATAAATTTTCATAATTTAATAAAAAAATATTATAAGGTTCTCTAGAAAGGAGAAAAGGATAAGCTTAGAGATCTGCAATGGGGAGATGAAGAGTCATCCTCCATTAATAGTGCTTCGAGATCTCTCTACGTTGATTTCCTTGGTTTCCTTTACTTCCTTTATGTTTTATGTTCTTCTCTCCTTGGTGCCCATGGTAGTCATTTAAATTAATCATCTCTTAAGCATGCTTTAATTTTATTGTTTGATTTTATGCTTTTTTAATTTTGGGTCTTATTTTTCATTTAAGTCTACTTGGTGGATGTTGGTGTGTTGTTCATACATTCACATACATCTCTTAATTGAACCCCCGTCTCATAGCCTTTGATCTTTTTTAAGGGGCATGAATTAATTACTATTATATATAAAAAGCATCAGAATTGATAGCCTCAAATGTGCAAAAAAGGGTGATAATAGTTGCCTTAATGATCCAATTGGTTCTTTGTGGATTGATAAGGTATGAAATCATAAGGGAGGTATATCTATCCCATCTCAAGTGGAATAAGGAGCATCTAGTCTACCAAAAAACTATTTAGTGAAATCCTACTATAGGAGGAAGTGATGAAGCATTCAGAAGGAGTCAAATTTGTGGTAAGCTACGAGGAATATGGAGAACAATAGAGATATGAAGGTCAAATAATTAAGCTCCCTATCCTTGTTAAGACCCTAACTATTGTGATGAGTGCTTCCATGTAAATTGATCTACAATAGGAATAAATTATGTTAAAAAATGTTGGGATTTTTTTTGTTTGTTTAAACAACAATTCTCTCCCTTCTATAATTTTTTTTGATAACTGGATCAACTCTATTTTGGATAATAAATTGGGTTTTTATATTAGTTTCTACCAAATGATAGATAAATTGGTTTTTACAATTTTGTTTAAAAAATTTAATATGTAGTAAAGAGTTATTAGCAAACCCTTGTGAAATGTTGGCCAAACTATTTTTAAGGCACTCCTGTGGAGCCCAGTTATGGATTGCAATGACATCATTTTTAAAATTACTCCTAGATGAGTAGACATTGAAGGAGTGCCTATACAACTATGAAATTTCCTACCACATGCATTGAAACCCCTCAGGGAAGTCCTAATAATTGAGAATACTAAGAGGTCACATACCCATATGAATGATAGGGTTTTAATCTCCTTAGAACCCCTAGATTTATTTCTAGAATCCCTTAATTTCAAAATTAAATGGATTTCCCATACCTATGCTCTCAGAGGGTTGGGTGGCCTAAATGCCTAGTTCTTTTGTAAAAATATGGGCATCATAGGAAAAATTGTCCAATGTTGGTAAAAAAGGAAAAATATACATAAAAAGCAAAAAGAGCAAGATGCCCAAAAAAATGATTCAGTGCTAGATGATTTATAGGTATTTTAAAACCCTTTGTACAATAGTGAACCACTGAAATATAGTTCCCCCTTGAGTAGGCTATATGGAAAGGTGACTCTAAGGTTATGAATGAATTGAGTCAAGTTGAGTCTCTCCTCGCTCTTCATTTACCTATCTCCCCACCTCTTTCTATTGGTAGGTTGAATTCTTTGCCAAATGTGATCAATTGTCTACTAGACAACTTGTGATGTCTTTCTTGAATAGATAACCCTATCAGACTCTCCCTCTAAGGAATATGTGGTTCTTCTATATGAAACCCTTAATTTTTAAAATTCTAACCCTAAAAACTTATCCTCAGCTAATCTTAGTAAAATTGAAAGTGGAGCTTCCCCCATGGCTATTTCTCTAAAAAAAATAAGGTCTTGATAAGTTTAGTTCTGAGATGGATGTATCAGTGATTGTTCCTCTATCCCTTAAGGACATAAATGTTTCTAAGAATTGAATGTTTAAAGGGGGTGGGAAAAGAATAAAAATAGAGTCAAGATCTACCCTGATGGATCACTCTCTAATCAAAGAGAGGAAAAAAATCAAAATAACCCCCCCAGTGGCCATGACCCTTATTTCAAAAATAATGGTAAGGAAATAAAGTGTTAGACTACTTTTAAAGACTATATAGTAGTGGGGTAAACCCCATGGTCAATCTAATTGACCCCCCTTTGCCCCCTTTTATTCATGTGTATTTTAAGTTGGAATGTTAAGGTCATAGAATCCCCTGATAGAAAACCCATTGTGAGACAATTCAGGCATTCAAGAGAAAATTTGGACTTTCTATGTCTTTAAGAAGTTAAGTCTAAGGGTTCCCAATTGTCCTTAGTCCTTAATTTCATTTATAAAAATGCTCCTTGGTTCTCTACCAATCATAAAAAAGGAAAAGGAGGGGTTTCTATCTTGGTTAACCCTAACTTAAAGGAATGTATTATTGACCATGGTGTCTCCCCCTAAAATAGAGTTGTTTAGGTCCTACTAGAAGTCTAAAACTAGTGCTTTGAACTATGTAACATCTATGCTTTAAATGATTATAGAGATTGATCTGATCTATGGAATTGGATGGTTACTAATCTTTAAAAAATTCCTTTAGATATTTGGAGGATATTTTAACATGGTGGAAGAAAAAGAGGATAAAATTAGAGGTGACCATCAGGCATGAAAAGGCAATGAACTTTTCTTCTAGTCTAAATTCAAAATAATGCACAAAATTTTAGACCCACTTCAAAAAGGTAAAAATCAAAGTAAAGAAATCTGGTTTATCTAGTGTAATAATCAAATTAATAATAGAATATAGTACTCTAAACTTCATAGGTTCTAATTGAATAGGGACTCACTCCCTGTGACCCTTAATAGGGATGGTAATGTGGTGATTGTCTTGCCTTACACAATTTTGGATCACCACCCCACTGAAATGGCATTCTCATTGAACCTTGAGGAGAATAAAGATGCCTCATGTTTTAAAAGACTCTATAAGTTTAATGTATCCCACCTATCTAACCAAGTGTGTATGGATGGTCTTCAATATTCCTAAAATATTGGGAAATTAGCCTACATTTCTATCTCTATAATTGATTAGTGGAATTCTTGCATGGAAGTATCTAAAAACTTTGTTGGAACCAATGGACAGAATAAGGCTAAAATGCATAGAAAAACTTCTAAGATTACTCAGTAAAAATTAATACATGTTGAATTCTCTCTCCAACATGATCCATATAATGGTAAACTTATTAAAGAGATTAATCTCTTAAAAAATCAAGTCAAGCAATCCCAAAATTACCTTATCAGGGGGGTGCAAATTTGCTCAAGACTAACCTGGCTGAAACTTGGTGATAAAGGCTCTAAGTTTTTCTTTACATTCCTGAAAGCTAAGCATAAAGGAATCAAAATAAATGGTATTGAGGTTTATAGATAGATTATGTAGGATTCTTCCAGTATAAAAGAAGCCTTATATGAGTTTTACTCTAATATTTTCCTTTCTAAAGGCTCTAATGATCTCATTGAGCAAAATAGGGCTATCTATGATGTTTGCATTCCAAAAAAGGGTTCATGAGTATAAGTGAGTTCCCTCAATGAAAATGTTATGTTGGATGAAATAAAAACTACCATTGACTTTCTCAATAAAGATAAATCACCTAGAATGGATGCTTTCCCTGCTAAATTTTACAAAGCCAATAAAGAGTGGTTGGTTAAAGATTGCCTGGAGGTTTTTAAATAAGCAATAGATGTTGGTACCCTTGGATCAGACATCAATAGAGGAGTAATCAAACTCATCCTTAAGGATGGTGACCTCTCTTTGATCAAAAATCAGAGACCAATAACCCTCCTTAATGTATCCAATAATATTTTGGTGAATATTATAGCAAAGAGACTCTCCTCTATACTACCCTCTATTATTTTGGAGACTCAAACTAGATTCGTTGAAGGTATATACATCTTGGATAATTTGATCATGAGCTAGGAAAGGATGTACTAGGCCCAGGACTCTAATCAAGATACAAGTGTGATTTTTATTAACTTTGAGAAAGCATACGACAAAATTGAATGACCCTTCATTGAGAAAGTTCTAAGATCCTTTGGTTTCCAGGATAAGTTTTACAAAATGATTAATTTCCTCCTCAAAGATGCTTCAACTATCATTGAAGTGAATGGGGAATTGACTAAATCCCTAGATCTTCAATGCTCCATTAGATAAGGATGTCCTCTTACCCCTTCACTTTTTATGTTGGCTATTGAAGCCTTACATTATCTTCTCAGATTCTCTGATATCAGGCCACTAGTTAGAGGAATCTCTCTTCCCAATTATGAAGTCTTTATTGATGTCCTATTTTTATATGACACTAACATCTTTGTGAAATTGGATCAAAATAACTTGATAGGGGTTGTTACAAGACTTGATATAAATTTTTATACCTCTAGGTCCAAGTTGGTAATGCATAAATATTATATGTTGGGATGGAAAGATCACCCTCCTAATTGGCTATCAAAATTTGGGTGGACATGGAAAGGACTATATGAAATGGTTAGATATCTAGGTATTCCTTTCACACTTACACCATATTTCAAGATCATGTGGGAATGGATATTTTACAAAATAAACAAGAAATTTGTGAAGTGGTAGGGACACATGCTTTCCTTACCTGGACAGATTCAAGTCTATCAAAAGGTTCTCTCCTCATATATTATTTTATATTCCTCTTGTTGGCTCTTCATCAAGACTTAGATTAATATTCTCCATAGAATCATAAGAGAATTCCTGTGGTCTGATGGGAAAGGAGGGAAGAAAAGACATGCAGTCTCTTGGGAATTCTACTTGAATCCAAAAATTATTGGGGGCCTAGGTCTAAAAGATCTTAGGAAAAAGGGTATAACCTTGGATAATAAAATGGATTATAAGATCATTCAAAGGGGATGATCCCTAAAAAATAATGGTCAATAATAATATCTTGAAGGGTTTTTCTAAAGGAAAACCATTTTGGAAAGGACTAAACATTATAGATCTACTCATTGGTCCCTTTTCTATCAAAGTGATTGGTTCACCTATATTTACATCCATTTGGTTAGATTGGGATGTTGTAAAACCTTTCATCATAGCTAAGCACATACTCAATTGGTTTGGGACATGTTGTCACGGTTACAGATCTATATGGTGGAACTTGTCTATCAATAGAAGACCACTTGCTCTCACCAGGGGTTATTCTACCTTTGAATGGTTTACTAAAGGGTTAAGGGAGTTCAAGGATATTTATTCACATTTTGGTTTGGCATCCTAGTTATAAATTAGAGTCAAATTCAAATTCCTACCACCCATCACAGAACCTTCACTCTTCTTTAAAAAGCATTGTAAGGGAAGAATAATGTTGTTTTTATGGATGAGGAAGGTGAGTTTTAGGATAGTGTGAAGTGGATAAAGTATCCCACTTTGTTTGAGTTTTCCACTCAAATGTTATACAATAAGCTATCCATTTCCAAATTCCCCTACCTCACCCTTAACTACATTTGGTCTGTTTATGATCCTCTGAGTGCCTAGTCTTTTAGATTTGATGTTATTTGGGCCTCTTGCCTTGAACCAAAAATATCTTATTTTTTGTGGTTTTTAATGTATAATAAGTTGGTTGTTGGATCTATTTTGAGTAAAAAAGGATATGTCTAACTTTTTTGTTCTTTTTGTAGTGAGATTGAAACTATTGAACATGTCTTTTTCGCATGTCCTTATGCATCTAACCTATGGGAAAGTTATCTTAAGTGTTAGAATGTGGTGATTGACTGTGACATTGGTCAGTTAAATATTTCTTTTGGCTATACTTGTGCTAAATTTAAATTTCATTTTTTATTTCATAAACTTTGGATTATTTTTTCAACTGAGATTTTATGGTTTTTATGGAAGAAAGGAGCTTAGAGGTATGCCAACACAAAGCTAGGGTGCTTACTAACTTATCAATATAATTCATCCTTCATCTTTTTTCTTTCTAATTTTTCCTTCAACTAAAAGTGTTGTAGGATTAGCTAGAGCAGTTCTTAAGAACTAGAATGCTCAAAATCACTTTTGATTACTTGATTGATTCTAGTGGATACCCCAAGCTGAGCCCACACCCAGATTGGGTAGTCTACCATCATTCAATTATTGAAATAAAATAACTAAGCATGAGTGGGAATATAAAAAGGACTCATATTTCAACCAAGAAAATGACCCTATGCAGGAGTGGGTGAACTCTTCAGACTCAAATAAAAATGGGGTGAATAGATGGTTTTTAGCAAATCAAGATATGGTAAGGGATGTGCATAAAGATGGACTAATCAGTTGCATTATTAAAGAATGTGAGTTATATATTTTCCCTCTTGACTTGAATCTTATACCTTTTTCCTTTAAAAATAATGATGTGATAACTTCCTCTCCCCTAAGCTCTACCTCTATGATGCAGGATGAATATGAATAGAAGGATGTTTGGAAGTTGATTGATGATAATGTGAACGTTTAAACTGAGAAATTAGAAAATATCATAGAAAGGGGAGGTTCAAAAAATATGGGTGATGTCATGGACTATGTCATAATGAATAAAATGAAAATTTTGCTGAACAAAGTTGATAGATATTCCCCAAAATTTATTGCAGGATAGATCTAGATGGGACCTAAAGGGAACAAAGACTCTATCGAGGAACCTGTTAGCAAGGACTTAGATGAAGACTATGAAATGGACTGCACCACTATTTGGAGGATGTTGGATGCTTAAATACTGATGTGCCACCTATGAGGTGGTGATTCTAGGATGATTTTATGTTTTGTATTTTATTGATACCATTTGTTGGGCCACCTACATGGGGCCATTTTTTATATTGTAATATTGGTTAATATGTTATGATATGATGGGGTTGCCCCCATTACTAGCTACTTTATTTTGAGAACTCTATAACTATTTTTTGCATCACTGATGAACATATTTTGTAATCGATTTTATATATATATATATATATATATATATATATATATATATATATATATATATATATTCTAAGCCTAGTATGACCTTGTTAAACATATAAAATAATTGTGTGAAGTTAGGGCATTTTACTAAAAGAATTAGGGTAGAATTAATAATTTCCTTTAAAAATTCATCTTTTTTAAACTATAATCCCTAAAATTATTTATTGAAAAGTAGTGGATTCATGACAAAGTTTAATTTTTAAATAAATTAAATTTGGAATAATTTTGTGAATTAAATTTTAGAAAAAAATTGTAGAGTTGAATTATCCCTTTCATGCCTAAATAAAACATATCATTTTGAAAAATTTAAGACCAAATAAATAATTTTTTTAATACTATTTTACTTAGACCAAAAAAATCACTTTCTCGTACACATTTAAAATTTAATAAATTCATTAGAATATATAAATTTCATAACTTTCCAATTTTTCCCTACTCTTAACTAGGTATAGAAATCGAACGTCTTAATACTTGAAATCTCAACTAATTAAATTTTTATTTATTTATTTCTCGACATGCATAAACTCAATTATTACATTTAAAGGGATTTATATAGTCAAATAACATTTGTATAAACATTTTTAAAAGTATGTAAATAAACTAATATTCAATCCAAGTTCTAATACAATCCTGCAAGGCCAAATCAAGGAGGGGCTCATCTCCCATCCTTTAACCATCATTAAGAAACTTCCCTAGGCACCCCCAAGTAAAGGAATCCAAAATTCAACCACATGTAGCACAAAAAATTAAGGTACGGTAATGTGATTAAAGGGATAAATGGTAAGCTAAACTAGATGTCTTAACCTATCGAATTCTTTAAAATAAGGGGCTCTCACTAATACCCAATCCAAAACAACATGTAATCACCTCAAGAAAACATAATTATAAAATATATAAGTAATTCATGGTAACTAAAAAATATATCCAATACTTGGTTTGTCTCAAAATTGCCTATTATGGATGATAATTTCTACTCTCCACACTATGAGGTGGGAGAAGGAGGACTTAGAATCCCTCCCCTTTCCCAAACCCTTCTCCCTTGCCATGGGAGGACTTTGGAGAATTAGTGTTCTTTTTATATAAACCCCATGTAAAATATCCATGTACGAGAGCTTTGAAATATATAGTTCCCATGCCCAAACCCTACTCAGTGAAGGCAATATCATACAAACAAGCTAATCCTATTTGGGTAGCATAACATTATAATTTTAAATCACAAAATGGGTTATCAAAACAAAAAATAAATGAGGATGGAGTGGTTATCTCCCAGATCTATATGGGGCTAAAAACAACATGGTGGCTATAGGCTTAACCATGGAAAACAACAATAAAAAGGGGGAAATCCAAGTAGCCATGCAACCCCTTGAAAACTCAAAAACAATAGCAAATAAGAATTATTTGTAAACAAATAAATAAAATTATTTCATGGGGAAGGCTACCTTGGTTCCTCCATTTGTTCCTAAGCAATAAATATTCTTACAAGTGCCTTAATCAAATCAATCTTCCTCAATTTAATGCTCTTTCTTCTCTATTCCAAGCTCCTTCCTTCCTCTCAAGCTCTAACTCACCTCTTCAAATGAAAAATGACAAAAAATTCCTTCCAAGTAAATATTTCCATTTTCTTATATAAAATTAACTAAAACTCAATAACCAATGGTAAGGTAATACTTGTCCCTTCCCATTCCTTTTCCCTTTTCAAAAAGTCTTTCCCAAGAAACTCTTCTTACAAACCCATGTGGGAAAATAAGGCTCACCCATGCACATAAATGTTTTGTCTTCCCCATGTCATAAAATTCACATGGGTTGTCTTAAGACTTATTTAATACTCCAAAAATATCTAAGTCCGTGCCTTTGGTCAAAAGGGTATTAAATACACGTATACATATCTATTTTTCACTTTTAACCAACTAGAAAACTTGGGTATAATTTTCCAACCTTGTTTTTGGGTAAGTGGAAACTAAATTAGGTTTATTATTTACCTTAATGTCTCAAAATAAGGTTAAAAGACATATAAGTTATGGCAAAGGGGTGCAAAAAAATTTAGTTTGGTATAAAATCCAAAGACTCAAAATAAGATAACAACACAAATATAAGATTATATTTTAATTGTGGTTGTCATGTATGTGACTACTCATCTAATACCATCGATACTCCCATTCCCTTGTAGTCTTTATTAATTCACCTAGCCTCTTATAACATGCACATCATTTTACACATAAAATGGCTCTATCCTATATATTTGAAGCAACTGAATATAACAATATCAAATAACATGTCAAAACTTGTAATGCATATGTAAAAGTATCACAATAATCATCTTATCTCAACATTTCATGTGAATAAATGTAAATTTATAATTATCCATTTTATTAACTAACATTATATCAATGCAAGTATATCATAAACATAATTAAATAGGAAGGTAAAAATTTGGCCTTACACATATTTTTATAATGGGGCATATTATGTATCCATATTTATAGGGTATTATTGGGGCATACCATTTTCCCTTCCCTTATCTTATCACACCCTCACATGGAATGCATATTCCTATTGAGCCTTACATGATAACATCTTTCTATGGTTATAACGAAGCATATCACTTTCCCTCTTTTTGAGGTGTTATCATGGCATATCATTCCCCTCTCTTCACATATTACACCCTCACATGGGTTACACATTCTCATTAATCTTTACATTATGATATATTTCTATACTTACATATGTGTTATAAATTTACTTTTAATTTTTAAAATAGCTAAGTTTATTTTTCTATGTTACGCATGGTATGTTAGTCTTTTTATTTTTAGATGATTTAATTGGAGGACCATCCCTCACCTCAAAATTGGAGAATTTATATAAATATTCTATTTTCAAATATTCTTCACTAGATATTCTATCATCACAGAGTCACTAAAGTCTCCAAAGATGTCACCTAGGCCACTAAATGTCTACATCCTTGATCATGAATTATAGTTTTTCCCTTAAGCAGTTGAAACTAATTTATAATTTTGATTTATATAGCTTCAATATGTACTACATTATTTACATACCATAGGTTTATTGGTTCTTTTTATTATTTTTAGATTTATTTATTTCATTTACATTGATTATTAATTTACTAGGTCATTGATCTACTTTTTGAAATACCTATTTTCTTACATGTGCATTCAAGTTGTTGAAAAAAAAATTTGGGTTCATGTAATATATAAATTTAGAGTTCATATTCCATCCATCATGTACTATTCAAGTATCACATTTTAATTTTTTTACTTTGTTGTGTACACATGCATACTCATTAAAATGGGGAATTATGTAGACACCTAATTTATGTACAAACCATGTTTTAATTGTCTTTTCATGTTTTCATGCACTTTTTTCATGTTCATATATTTGGATATTTTTGGTACACTTTTTAATTGTGTTTGGCCCCACAATGTCTTCCATTGACTTATTTTTTTCTTATAAATTAACTTTTTGTTAAATTTTGGTTAATGATACTACATCCTTTCAATATGAAATACTTCAAAACATACTTATTAACTATTTATTTGCCTTGGTATGACCCTAAATGCTCTCAAAATCTCTAAAACATTTTTTATGGTCTTTCTCTTTCCAAAATCATTGGTGTATGATTATTTTCTAATCATAATCAGTGATAACCAATTCTAGCTATTTTATTTATAATTCATTTGTCCTTGTGCTTATTTATCATGCCTTGATTTTTTTGTTCTCACTCTTTTCCATGGTTGGCCTATGCACAAATGTGTCCAAATTTGAATTCAAATATTCCTATATATGCATATGTACCCTAATCCATTCAAGGAGGAATGACATTGAAAATACCTTAGAACACTTGATAATGAACCTACATATTAATCATAATTTGTTACTATTATCCTTTTATATCCATTAGAATCTTATTTTTTCATACTTGTACTAAATAAAGGTTGAATTAATAATATATAAATAAATCATTGGTTCTCTAGGGAGAGAAGGTGAATCCCTATCTCTCACTTGAGTAATTAGGTCCCTCACATGCATAGAACTACATGAGCCCCTATATTTTTAGCATGTGGCATATGTAGTTACAACCCTTAAAGGGTCCCAATCCACTAACCTTAAAATATTTTATATATTATTTTGATATTTTGGTGAATTAGGGTAACTTTAAATGAGAAGTGATTTATATTAATATGCACAACTATCCCCCCAAATGAAGAAAGATTCAAAATACCTTTTTAGTTGTCAAAAAAATCTATAAAGTTTTAAACCTCAAGAATAAATAGGGACATAATTATATCAACTTCCAATAATCATTCAAAACTAACCATAATCAATCATATAATTCTAGTTGATTATTATCATGTATTTCTTGTTTTAGACAAATTCTTCAATTGTGTTTCCTCTAGAACTACTTTTAGATCTATTGTTCACTATTTTTAGCCTCTAAAAGTGCACATGTAATTTATAAATTGGGAATTCCTATAAAAACCTCATTTTTAAGTTTTAAGTATATAAATTTTATTTTTTACACATTTTGTGTCTACAGTTATTATTGTATTCAAATATATCTTCTTTATGCCCTTATTTTATAACATTGTGCACTCTTGAGTCACCATTTTGTAAAATAGTTCCATATTTTTTCATATTATGACACTTAAAATGATTAGATATAACTATAAAATTATGAGGAGTGATATAGTAAATTCCAACACTATTGATTTTCTTTAAATTCCTTTGGTTAAACCTAGAACTTTTTGTAAAAATAAAATGATGTCTCTCAATGATGTTAATCTTCATTTTATTATAATATGTTTTGTTGTAGATAATGTTGAAATGTATTTGAATGATTATGTTGTGAATGGATCTAAATTTGATAATTCTTATGATAGTGATCACCATGATAAAAATTATAGGTCCAAAATCCTTCAAGTGTTTATTAAATATATCACAACTAAACCCAAGAAAGAAGAAGAAAAGGTGTATGTGTTGAAATATTTCCAATGCCAAATCCTATGTCAAGAGCCCAAAATTGAACCAAAAATATAATATATACCTTATATAGTGAATAATTTATATTTGAATTCAAACATTGTAGATTAAGATCTTAGTGGGTCACCTTTCATGCCTCATAATGTTGTCATTTCCCAACTTTATTTTGAATCCATACCTAATCTTATTTTTATTGCTTCTAATATTTTTAATGTTTCTCTTACTTCCCAAAATGATTTAATTACTTCTCAAGTTATTCCAGACCCTCTACTTATTTATATTACTCAACCTTCTCAGCATGTTTTTAAAATTTCTTCTATTATTCACAATGTTTTTCAAATATCTTCTTTTCACAATTATTCTATTCCAAAATATTCTATCGCCACCTCTCTTATAACCCCCAAAGTGACCACTATGATGCAAGGCCTTGTGTGATGTAAAACATCAAGTTAAATTTATTTCTCATGGGTCTAAAGATCCAAATAATATGGCCACTTTAGATGATATTTTACTTAACCCCTCATCTTGTGAATTTCTTGCCTACCCTTTTCCAATAGGTTTTTTTGCTCCAATTTTTGAATTATTCAATGTCAAAGTCCAGACCCTTCACACCATATCAAATAATTTAATTCCTTTTCTTTATATTTTTCTCACAATAATTAATTATTGACTAGACTTTGTCCTATAAGTTTAAAGGATTATTTTTTATTGGTTCTATATTTTTCAAATCAGATATGTGCATTCTTTAACTACATTAGTTCATGATTTCCTAGCTCATTTTTTGATGGACACAAGCATGAAATTTACATTTGTATAAAAATATTTACGTAAACAAGGAATCAATGAGATTGTTAGCAAGTACATCCTTAGATTTAAGATAATTGTTACAAAATAAACTCATAATTTACTTGATAGTGAAGTAAAAATTGTATTTACTTAAATATTTATTTTACCTATTAATAACAAAATGGTCCTCAACACTTTCCAATATTTCAACTATGTTTTTCATGTAGTTAGAAATTATAAAATAAAGCATGTAGAGGCCAACATGTTTAATTATGGGATCAATGTACCTACCTATAGTGGAACCAAATTTTAAGGACAAACAAAATTTAAAATAAAACAAAATGATAGTCATTTTCAACTTGAGTGAGGCCAATAATATAATAAATATGGAGGACCAACCACCTAATAGGATAATATTATCACAGCAAAGAGAATGAAGACAATTTAAAATGTTGAGTGAAATTTCTCAAGATGTAGTTAAATAATTACTTGAATACAATATGATTTATTTACCTAATATTAGGGGGTTGGATCTATAAAATACATATCCTAATTATTATTATGATAATTTATTCTATGATTATCATAGAATCCCAGGACATTTTGTAAATAAATGCATTACTTTAAAGCATATGATCCAAGACCTCATTGATAATAATCAAATACAAATATAGGGTGTCAAAAATAATTTGAATGAATCAGTGGCTCTTCCTAATTTATGCTTGAAAATGTTTACTAATCCTTTTTAAAACCCATGCCACACAACCCAAAGATCAAGTAATTGTTCATATGATAGATCAAAAAGAAGCATCATAATATTATAAATTACATTTACTAGATGCATGCATAAGTGTGGTTAATGTGATAAAGAGGGAGATTCCTCAAATTACATTTCATGATCATGAGATTCCAAATAATATCTCTAATAATGTTCCACTTATCATATAATATTTCATAGGTGAGAATACATGGTAAACACGTGGAATTATGATTGATAAAGGTACAAGTCTAAATATATGTACATAAAAATTCATCAATAACCTTTCTTTTTATCATATAAAATTAACAAATACCTCCATGATTATTTTAGAATATGATTAGATCCATAGTAAACCACTTAAATGCTTTTTTTTACCTATCATAGTAGGCCCCAAGATCATCTTAGTTGGGTTTCATGTGTTTCATAATAATGGTTCATATGATGTTTTTCCTAGAATACCATGGAATGATCAAATGTGAGCAATTTTGTCAACATTACATAAATGCTTTAAATTTTTCATGATTATCAACTGATTAATATTTATAGAGATGTTTAATATCCCCTAACACAATTTCAAAATGAGGTTTTACCTAAATAGTTATCAAATCAACCATCACTCATAAGACTTGAAACAAGTGAGACTAAGTTCAAGCATCTAATATCCCACCTAAAAAGGTGTATTTGTCATAACCTCCTACATATACATAAACATCTCTAAATGATCTAGTTTTTCAAGCTAATATTTGGATAAGGGAATACACTAATATTATGGCTAATTACAATGATGATGATTACAATAAAAAAAACATTGATGATGATAATGTATTATCTTTTTTTAACTCATGGGAACCTCAACATCTTGATGACACTCTCACTGATAAAACTTATTCAACTTATATATAATATGATGATGATTCCCATGATGTTTATTATATTATTAGTTAGCCTTATTTTTTTAATTTCCTGTGTGTGCACCTAAACTGGATATTTATATCTTTTACATATCTTTATTTTGTTATTACTTTTTTTTTCACTATATTTTTCCTTTACTTTTTTCTTGCTTTACCCTTCTTTTTTATTTTCTATATAAACATGCTACTGGTGATATTTTCAATATATATGCAAGTTCTATATGTAAATAGTACATACACTTGATTATGTATTTGCAATAGGATGGGGGCACATTTCATGCTTAATTTGGGGTGATTTTGGAGGCATCTCCTAATACAACTTTAAGATAAATATTTTGTGATTTTATTTTTCATATTCAACACTCATGTGACCTTCTATATTCTGGTATATCTTCTTATTTGATGTACCTTTATGCAATTAGTGATTTTATGTATGCTTATAATCATATTGTGCTTGATACATCTTCAATTTTGATTTTTTTATAATTATATGGGTTAATTTCTTATGATATGTTTTTTTTTTATTATTATAGTATGCATGATGTGTTTACTTCATGTGCTAGTTTTTATGTGTACCTTCTCTATTTTATCAATGTTTAATATGTGGTCCTTGTTTACCTTTGTATGTTTTTTGTGTTTTTTGTGTTTTTTGTAATTGATATATTATCATTTTTTACTCTATAAAACCTTACTACTATATATTCACTTGACATGTGGTGTGAGTCATATGTTTTCTTTATATACTCCAATCATGACATTTTTTTCCTATGCTTAGAATGTCATTGTTATGTTTTCTTTGTATACTTTGTGTGTGACATTGTTTTCCACTTTTTTTATATGCTTACTATGTGTGTCCTATTTTATTTCCTTGATTACTTTATGTGTAATATGTTTTCCTTACTTTAAATGTTTAATCAGTGTATGGCATGTTCACTTTATTCCTAGTGTACTTTGATTTTTTTACTACTTTGTTTCTATATAATTGATGAAATGATATATAACATGTATAATTATCTTATTTTCAATGATAAATAACATGAATTTTTTAATTTTGTATTTCCTATGTTTCCATGATTCTTACTATATATCTATTTTGGGTAGGGCTCCATATGTTTGATTCATTTTAATATATCAGTTTCTAAACTGCTTGTATTGGAACATGTTACCTTAATGCTTCATTGATTATATTTTTTCCATGATAGGCACATCATTCCTATGTTTATTAATTAATCACATGTTACTCAATTATGGAATATTGACTTTTTATTTTGTGACCACATGTTGCACATGAGGGTAAAAAATGTATAATGCTTGCATCACATATATTTTTCCTTCTTGAGGCATCCTATCCTTATGATTATATAGATTACACAATAGGTTTCTATGGGGTAACTCATCTATGACATATAGGATTTCATGATAATAAATTACTATGTTAGACATAAGTGATTTTATTTCTTATCTTACACATGATGCGCATAATCCTTTCTTTTGAAATATGTGTTTCACAGGTCATCCCACATCTAAAAATTGGGGCAAAAAATATCCATTCTTATTTTTGCATCCCCAATTTCAAGACATTTCCACACTATTTTTATCTCCATATGAGGATAATGGTAGCTTGAAGTTTCCATACCTACCCAAAACATGATACTTTATCCCATCATAAAGACATCTCCAAGACATTTTCTAACCCTACTCTCTTTTATATTACATTAAATTTATTTATCTTTTTATTTTTGGTCACTAAAAGTTATACTCATAAATGCAAGCAAGATTTAGTTCTGAGACTTAGATTTATATATGGTCATTTTCACTTGGCATAGTTTGGATAAATATGGAACTCATACAAGGGTGCCCTCACACTTTCCAACCACACCAAATTATGAGAAGTTGAGGATTCATACTAGGATCACTACCAAACCAAAAATAAAAATTAGGTGTGTCAATTTCAATTATTTTATTATTTTCAGTAAGTCATTAATTGTGTGGTCACTAAAATATGATTTTTAAGACTTGGCAATGTTAAATTTAACCTACACTTATCATACATGAATTATGCATCTCAAATAGTTCTCACTCATCATTCCCACTTACCTATATGTTAATTTTAACTTGAACCATCCTAAGTTTCTATTAGTTACCTACATGAACACTCATGTCTATCATAAATAAAATAAATATCCTATTCAAATAGTTCCAGATCATTACACTTGCATTCTTGTCTCCTAGACAATAATTTCATACTCAAATAGTAATGTTGACATTATTATCCTAAGGTTGATGTTACTAGTATTCACCTATAAATGATTATTTTTCAAATTTAAACCCTTTCTACAGGTTGGCCCATTGACCTAACATGTTAGGGGAGTGGTAAATCACCTAAAAGGACATACATAAATATAAATAAAATCCATGATAAGGACTCACTTTGAACTTCTATGTCAAACATCTATACATTATTACACACTGAGAAAATTTGCCCTATTCTTTGTAAATTACAAATCAAGAACTAAGATTAGTCATTAACCAATTCTAAAACACATCAATTTATTTCAAGATCAAATATTGTCAATATCAAATCTATATTTTCTAGGTGCATTCATATAGAAAAAGAACATAATTTCAAATTCACACTAATACGAATAACTACATGTGGCTTGAATTCCATATTTGAAATATTGGATATATAGGCAATGGTCAATCATCAATAGTGGTAATTAGGCATAGCTCAACCCAATTACACTTCCTCACTTTTTATAGCTTTTAAGAAGAAGTAAGTTGATTTTTAGGGTTGTGTAGGAAATTAAGGGTCCTTGATCATAAAAATAAAGGTATATCAAATAAGAGCACCAAATTTTATGATTATAGAGATACAAACCTACCAAAAATACTAATGGAATCCCCAAATGGTGTCATCAACATTCTTGTCTAAGTCTGATAATACTGACCTTACATGCACAGATAGTCAACTCAATATTTTGATGAATAACATACCTACTTCTAATCTATTTCCATGATCATAACATAGTAATAATCAATCATTCAAAGATTAAATATAATTACATTGATCTCATGATTATTTTCCATAAATATTAAATTGACTTATCAAATCAGTCTCAATCAGTTACATTCATATTTATATTTGATTACCATGATATGTTCAGTTAACTATTTCTAAAATTTTATCCTATTAATGTTTAAAATAATATTAAAAAATAAGGTAAACATATTGGTGAACCCAAATGTTACTTGAACATTTCCAAACCCTAGGTTGCCCTTAGGTTTCATTATTTATTTCTATGTATTTTATATTTTTGCCTCAAGATTCTATTTTCAAACCTTATTTTTGATTCTCCTTCACCTTAAAAATTGAATATGGATGTAATGAATGAACATTGGTTCAATTGGTTTACTCAAGTCATGATTACACTTACATCATGTTTTTCTACTTGGTTGTGTATAAGTCAGATTCAATCTAAGTTTCCTAATAAGGCTCAAATTAATAAGAGTTATATTTAACTTTCCTTAAATCAAAACATATAAATATCTAATCTTAATAACATCCATTAATTATTAGACATCAAAAATCATGCATTAATTATTTCAATCCTCACCTAGAAATCATAATTTTAATATCTGCCATTACACCCCTAGTATTCATCCTCAGCTTATACTAGGATATGTGGTCCATGTTGTTAAAAATCAAATCCATATTGTTACAACTCAAAGGGGTAGTGTACCTTATCATGTGGTACAAACCAAGGTTCCTCCTCAACCCCAACCATCTCCCACTAAATAAATAAATCAGGCTAAGTAATATGACATTATGGACCAACTAAATAATACCTAGGCTAAAATTTGTGTTAAAGTTGCTTCAAAACATGCCAATGTACAAATGTATTCTTCATGAAGCATTACATAATATAATTTTACCAAGTCATGTAGAACCACCTTATATACCTTCTATTATTAACACATTATGATGGACAAAAAAAATATTAATTTTGTAAAATAATATTTACCCCCTAAATACATTATAAATCAACATCTTCCATTATGTATTCAAGTGCAATTTTAGAATAAGATGGTTAAATGGGTTGTGGTGGATAATGGGTCTAGATTGAAAATTCATAATATATCTTTCTTAAGTTATTTGGTTTATAATAAAAATATCTTGAGTACTCTAATATGAATATTCAATGATTTGATAATATACTACAAAAGGATTAGGACAAAATAAATTACAAATAACATTGGGTCCAATCATGATCACAATGTTTTCCAAGTCATGCCTAATGACCTCAACTAAAATATTTTATTAGGAAGACCATGGATAAATGAGATGAATGTAGTACCTTATACTTTACATTCATTCCTCAAATTTAATTATCAAGGCTACATATATACATGTCCTTTAGATCAATAGCCTTCCAAGTATTGTACACTATCTAAGCCTGAAGACCATTCTATACATTACATGTAATTGTTTAATCTATTTTACTTGAATAAAATCCAATTAATAGAATATTAAAATATTGATATATATAGATTTGATTTCATAATACAATATGATATATATTTTTTTTAAATTAGGAAATTTATAAAGTAGTAAAAGGGCCTAAGGATGTTCAAAACCTCCCTAAAATAGATACTTTGTTAACTGTGCCTTAAAATGGCTTCACATGATGTAAAAATTATGTTGTGATCAAATTAATTAATTTATTGTGTGTTGGAACAAGTCATGGGAAGAGGACATGGATGCACTATGGCCTTATCTACTAACTACGGCAATGTCATGGTTAACTGTGTGCCTAATTTTTTGATCGAGGTCTGTAGTTGCTTGTGAGGGTTGATAGATTAATTATATGTTTTGCGTTGTCATGCATAAGACCTAAAAAATATGAAACCCAAGATCCTAAAAAATAAACAAGATAGATACTAAATGAAAATGGGGTAATGTTTAAGTAAATACCCAAGCTTGTATTAGAAACCCCACGTAACTAAGTGATAACTACATAGCCCAAATGGGCATCAAGCCAATGTAGTTCTCCCTCTTTGATGTGTATGTGAAATTATGAATGTAATTCTAGATGATATTTCATCTATGAATACCCTTTACATAAACATGTGAATTATGTATTAAACTTTAGAATTTATAGATAACTTAGTAACAAGTAGATATAAACTTTTGTATAGCTTTTTCAAAATGATATAGCAGTAGAGTTTATCTTCTAAATGGACCCTTGCTTATATAGAGCTCTTGAATTTGAATTCCAGGATTATTGACGTGGGAGGAGACCAAATTTGAAAATATAAAAATATATAAAAAATACCATTAACAATATATAAACTCAAAAAATCCACAAGCTATGCTAGGACAATTATGAATTACCTAGATAGGGTCGTAGTGTGGCCTTGTCCATTTAATGTGGCTTTGTCCAAAAGACTCAAAACATAAAGGCAAAGACTTAGAATGAAAATTATAGATCCCCAAGGTGGATATGAGAAGATAATATATAAATATAAAATTCATAAAAATTACAAACAAAAGAGTGAAGCTTATGACTTAGAATAAAACACCATAATAAGCCATTTTTCATCAACAATAGTCTATATAAGCAAGGTTATCTAGAATGCATATTTTGGATGGGCTTGTGTCAAATTTGGATGTCTATATTTTCTCCCACTTTATTCTAGTGATGAAATGAATTTAAATTACTTTATTAATGTAAATTCAAACTTAAGTGTGTATACACATTTTATCTTTGAATGTAAGCTTGATTGCACAAGATACCTTAATGCGAAAATTGACAATAATGCCACTGAAAGTTGTTACTATCTATATCTAAAAATTTGGAAATTTTAAACTTGAATTT
Organism: Torreya grandis; assembly: GCA_037957365.1. Taxonomy (NCBI): domain Eukaryota; kingdom Viridiplantae; phylum Streptophyta; class Pinopsida; order Cupressales; family Taxaceae; genus Torreya; species Torreya grandis. Next base: position 3,971,112 of record JARHVA010000443.1, read on the forward strand.
TTAAATTTAAAGAGATATAAATAAATGTATACACCTAAAAAGGTATGTGATTTGATTATTTTGTCACCTAAAAGTGGAGATGAGGTGCTTTCAATATTATATGCTTCCAAGCTAGGGAGAGCAAATAATTTTAAAAGTTATAAAAGAATGAGTGGTAGGTCATTGGGTGTCTCTATAACATAACCATAGAAACTCATAGAGATATAAACTATGTTGAAATTGATAGTGATCAAGTCTCAGTGACTGAAGCATTTGAATTAGACAAGAATATGCTTCCACTTGTAAATAACATTGTAAATTAAAGTAGAGTGTTAAATTATTGAGTGTCACTAGACTATAATAGGGGGGAAAGAAAGGAACCATGCATTATATTTACAAAAAAATTAGCCATATATGTTGAGTTTCACTAGACTCGAACATTGTCCACTTGTCACTATATGAATCACACCATTGTAGATGGATCTAGATTCAATTTTTGAACTTACTATCTTTGAAACTTTGAAATTTGAAATTGTTTATTGAAAACTGAAGTGTTATTATTTTGAAATTTGAAAAAGAGGGGAACATGATCTAGTATCAAGCCCCCTACCTATTTTACTAAATGTTATAAAATGTTGTATATTTATTACATAGAGAGTTTATATGCCCCATAATTTAAAAATTTGTGCTTGATATATGACTTGATGTCATAATATTATTGAAATGTCATATTTGGCATGTTTTATGTATATTATATCTAGTACGTATCGATTATTATGTCAATATTGAAAAAAATTGAGTGCATGAGCATGTATGTCCCCCCACCATTTTGAGATGAAGGATGATTGTAATAAATCATTAGTATCGAAAAGAGAGTAAAAAAAATGATGTATGCATATGAAAGTAGGATTTAATCAATAGTGTGAATAAAAAACATATTTTATTTTATTTTAATTTTTATAATTTCATGATGTAGAAGTTGATACCATCAGTATTATAAAAAACCTAATGATAAGCTATTTGGATAAATATTTTCCAAGCTATTACGATTTCTATTTTGGTGATAGTGATTAGTATAAGTGTCATGTTGGCAAAGTGTAACCTTAGGATAGTACTAAAAAATATAAATAGGTTGGTAAAAATAGTTTTTTATATTTATTTTCATGGTAAAAATAGTATTTTTTTTTAGAATAAGTGAAAAATAGAGTGAAAATGTTTCAAAGGAGGCCAATGTTGCCAATGTGGTTTGAGTTCATACGATCAATAGTGGAGGATAAGATAGGTCCTAATTTGGGAAGTAATGAATCCATAGTAAATATTATGTTTTAATTGTTTTGAATTTTTAAATTTTTTTTTTTTTGAGTTTCATGATCATATCCTATCTTGGTTTATATTTTCCAAACCTGTCGAAGTATTTTCCAGTGTAGTGTTGACTTATCGGCATTGTTGTCTTGTCTAATGCATCCCCATCTACACTACTATCTAGCATAGTATGGCCTTATATAATTTAAAACCTAAATGTAGTATTATGATTTTAGGTTATTAGGGAGTTGACTTTTTGATGTTTCAGTGTGATTTTGATTACAGGGTGACCTTGTTTCATTGAGGTCACATTATGCAAACTATTCACTATTTGCCTTTGTTAGATGAGGAGACGACCATTATTGATGCATCAGGACTATGTGATATAATTAATTTATATTGATTCCATATGACATGCATATGATGACATATTTAACTAATCAATGGGATTTAGATACATGTACATTTTGGTTGTCCAAGGGTGAGATGATGGTGACTTTGGAGGACATGTGGCATATTATATGATTATCAATTTTGGGTATTCTAGTTGTATTAAATATGACAATTAGTATTATTGATGACCATAGGTATAAGATTAGGCATGATAAAGGTAGAGGGTATGGTGTAGGATATATTATTATTTATTATTAGAGATCATTGTTTCAGGAGTCTCTTAGTTGCATAAATTTCTCTTTGGATTATTGGTTATTTTTTTGATGTGGAATGTGTATCAATCTTGTATAGGATGTTTGATATTATTGGGAATATATAGGTGCATGGGACTAGATATTTGTGGGGTCACATAATGTTGGCAAATGTTTATATAGATTTACACTGATTTACTTGAGAGAGAAACAATGGAGGGTTAGGTTTTACCACATTGCTACATTGTTGGGATTATGAACATATAAAAATTATTAAGCTTATTGGGATGCCATTAGTTGGATGGGTGCATCCACAAATGTATGATTGGATTTGGGTGAGCATATCACATGTCACTTGGATTAGTACTATGGATTTTTTTCATGTATTAGGTCAACTGACATCAAATAATATTATATTGAGGTTGTATGATGGGTTTGAGGGTTGGAAAGAGGATGCAGTGGAACTACAACAAATTTGTGTGAGTTGTTGGATTCATGACTAGTTTTTCAATGTTTTGAGATATTTTAAATAGAATCAGTGACTAATCAGTTTGGTGTGGTTTAAGAAGTGACTCCATCACCAGTAATTTGGCCAAGATTAATTAGAGACCCTTTGTGAGAGAGGGAGTGAGCTCAACCTATTGTTGATGAGTTAGCTCCCATACTTGTTGATTAGAGAGATTTAATATTATATATTATAGATGTAGATGATTTGGTATACATAAATGAGTATACATAATGGTGGTTTCAACATATGTGGTCATGGATGTTTTCATTTATAGTGATAGTTCTAAAATAGTTGTGTCATAGGTTCTTGCAGTAGTAAGCAATAGATATATGTGTTATGTGAGATGTAATTATTTTGTGACTTTTTAAATGTAAATTAAAATTGGTATTATTTATTTGGTTGATGTAGGAGGTGATGAATGACAGTCACTTTTTATAGATTTGATATTGTGTGTCTTGACATGGCATATGCCTAATAGTGTTGTTTTTATGGGATTGTGGAGAGAGTAGATGTGATGGGGCTACATTCTTATTCATTTGATAGAGTTTTTATTGCATTAGTGTCAAATTTTCAGGTGGTGGATAACTTATAGGCATTGAGATTAGAATGAGATGCATTGGTGATTGATCGATATTAGCTTCATGTTAGTTTAAATTGATACTAGATACCTCCACTTATAGGGGCATCATATTTGGGTGAGATTATTTTTATGAATTATATTAATATTTAGGGTGAATATTTGACTATCCAAGAGTATTTGGTAGACTATGAGGTTCGTGATAGGATGAGGTAACGATCAAGATTATAATATGTAGGAACTACATCAACCTCTCGATCACTTTTGATAGATAAGAGGGATATTGATATTGATACTAATTATGCCCTAGTTGTGTAAGGATAAGGGTCAATTATTGAGTGGCATATGTTACTTGATTAATGTTATGTATGAACATTATGAGATTACTTATATGCCAATATTATCTATGCATATGTACTTGTATTTTTTATTTGCTTTTGAATGTTTACTTTTAAATATTTTAATATAATTTCCAACTAGATGGAAAAAGAAATGTCAAATAATCATTTGTTATTTTTTCTGCTTTCACATGTGAGAGTTGGTCTATTATGTATTTAATTATGCTCATCTTGTATTTTCTTTGATTTAGGGACCCATATTTATGTAGGTAACTTGATTGGTTCTTTTTTTAAAATTGAATTTTTTACCTTAGGTACTTCTTGTGGAAATGCCTTTTCATTATTAGTATTATCAATTTGATCAATATCAATTATGTTATTATATTGAGTATTTTGATTATAGGAATGCTTATTATCACTCTAAATTTCACCCTTGAGGAGGGTTTTCAAGCCTTGCTCATTTATATGATAGCATGGAGACACCTCTAGGTTGTAGGTGGCCTAAATGTTGAGGTGAATCTCTATATTAGGGATATCTCCCTTGATGTATCACCTAATTACTAATAAACCTATTACATTTAAGGAAAATGGAGAGAGATCATTGAAAACAAGTAAATAGGAGGTGATTCACCAAACTTAATCTCCTTCACTTTCCTATATTGCACTAAGAACATGAACTAGGACTGAATCTAATTACATAACTCCATATGAGTCTCCAAGCATCAAGGTTTCAATATGAAGGTTATGATTAAGACACTAATCAAGAGGGATGATTAAGAGGTATCCTAAGTAAGACTAGTGACTATTTTCCACACTTAGCCATTTTAAGTCCATGTAACACACTTTATAGCCATTTTAAGTCCATGTGACACACTTTATATGACTTGTTAATATGACAAACAACATGCAAATAGGTAAGAGGATAGGATAAATGAAAGGAAGTTTCAAACACTATCACTAGCATTCATTAAACTACCATGGACATACACTAGTTGTAGTATTGATAGGCTATAAATCAGCATATATTCACTTTAGAGGCAAAGTACAAGTGTTTATTTGACAAGGGCTTTTCCATACTCAAATTGAGGATCTATACATTGCCATTCAAGGTAGTACATAAAATGTAAATGAGAGAGGAGGAGAAGGGACATTGAGAGAGCTCATCATGGAAGCCACATGTCATGAGATCAGTTACAACTCTTAAAAATAGACACAAATGATCTCAATTAACTCTTATGCACAAGTGTCACACTTGCTTTGATGAGATTCCTTGAGAAGTGGTGTAGGATCTCTTCATTACCTTGGATGAATCATCACTCTTCTTCATGAAATTTACCTCCTTATAGTCATAAGCCCACTTATTGAAGGTAAATTACAAGATAATGTTAGTATCTAATTCCCATTTGATCTCTTTATACATTTTCTATGTTTACAATCTTCAAATAGATGTTGTAGAGGTGTCTCAAGTTCTTCAAGAGTCTTCAAAAACATACTCAACTTATCACAAAGTCTCTAGGTCTCTTCAACTTATTCATGCCCTCTAAACCACTCCTTTGTACTTGGTTGGAAATTTAAATTTACACTTTTATACCTCATATGAGGGCTTATAAATCATCATACAATGTTTTCCCAAGTTCATAAGTGATCCAAATATGATCAATTAGGTTTCACTCAGTCCATCTCCATGAAAAATAACTAAAACTTGCATTTTTAGGCTTATTTTGCACCTCCTTTGGATCACACATGCCACATTAATGGATTATTTAGGTACTCTTAGAACCTATAGAGGTCATTAAAATTATTTCAAGACCAAACAAGTACATTTAAGGTCATTTATGAGGATTCCATTTATATCAAATTACAAAGGGGGTTTTAGGAGGGTTTTAGGGTCTTTATCCCCTTAGTGATGGTTCATAAATTATAGGGCCTCAAAATATGAAATAATTCCACAAATTTAGATTAGGGAGACCTTTTCAAATTATCCAAGAACCATTTTGACCCATGCAATCTGTGGACAAACTTAGAATGTAGAGAAGATGCCCTCTCAGGCTTGGTAAGATTGTGTGTGTACCTTGAGATAACTATTTTACTTCAAAACCCCTCAAATTTCTTATTTGTGAATTGGATATACTCCTATAAGGTTTTATTCATATCCCATGATGTCACAAAATAATTTTTAAATTAGTTTGACTCCAATTAATTCTCAGAACTTGCCTTAGCCCACCTCAAGGGTTTTTTAACAACTTTAGAGTTCTGACCCTAATGGCCATGTTTTGGTGTTTTATTCTCTTTATAAGGAGTCAAAACTATATATAAACCTCATTTATGATCTTAAAAATTATCATAACCTTATTTAACCTCATTTTAATCATATAAAGCATATGCCCTCCTTCTCTATAAGTAGGCTTGTGGATCTCATTTAGGCCTAATACCCTACTAAACCTTAAGAGTGGCTTTCTTGGATGGTTTCCTCATTCATTCCTTTATATAAATTTATTATACCTCATATATGGTTTTTATCAATATGATTTATCAAACTCTAACTTGATTCAAAACCTGTATCTCTCCTCACACCTCTATGTGTAGATCTATAGATGTGCACAATCATATTGAGCATGAAGGAAGAACTCATTTCTCCTATTGCCTGAAAATTTATATTAATAATTATTATGTAAATAATATAACCTTAATCAATGCATTATTAAGATGTTTTATATTATCTCCCATGTTAAGAAACCAATCTCCCTTATTGGTTTCTTTAATATTAATCTAAGAGCCAAAATATATTCTTTTAGATCTTCATAGGCCTATCAGACCTTCTCTTAAATAAAATTGGATTTTATGATAATATCTATTCATGAAAATGGTTCAATCACTTCCCTAAGCTTTCATAACTCACATTTAATGCAAAATCATGTATGTTTCTACCTATTTTCTATGTATGGTTTATAGTGTCTATTTTAGGCCTAACACCTATTTCAATGGTCATGTGCTAATCTCTCTAGTTATAAAATATTTCAAATAAATTCTATAAATAGTGTGAGTTTCATTTTACTAGTTTGAAGACTCTTTCCTACTGAGAAAACCCATAAGGTTTGTTAGTAACTTCTCTAGCCTTCCTATAGACTTACACAGTCAAACTAAGCATATGAGTGTCTTCCTCTACTATCATATTGATCATGCATAATCATTGAAGAGTTTGGAGAATTGATTAAGATTTACCAACCATGTATACACATCAATAATGTATTAAAACATAGACACTACTCCCATGCCTGCATCTCATTTCTCCAACATTTGAAACCCTTGCCCAAGAATGCTAAGTTCAAATGATATTTCAAGTGACACTCCTACAACTTCAATCAAAGGTGATACTAGAAGATTTTACACCTTTTTAATTCTTGAAAAATGTGATATAAACTTCCTTTTATTTTCCTCCAACTGACATGTCTATTAATCTTTAATCATCAAAAATTACCTAGCACAGGATTGTGTCTTCTTGCCTTATAGTTTGTATGCTTTGATCAATACAAGAATGGAACTTTAAGGATGAAAATAATTGATCAAACATGTAAAAGAGAGTGAAGGATAATTATAAATTTTTGTCATATTATTTTTCCTCCTTCACAATCCCAAGAATCTTCAAATGTATCAAACATGCTTACCTTAATAATCTCTCAACCCTACAGATATGTTCATGCATATTCCACTCCTCCTTGCATTGAATATTTGATTGAATATGGTGTAGGAGGCTTTCTCAAACCCTATAAGATCTCACCCAACCAATTTATTTTAACAATGAGGTCTTAAATACATTCAAAAATTATAAAATCAAACATATGGGGTTAGAAGGGTCATTTTGACTACTTGGACTCTTAGCGATTATTTATAAAGCTAAGAGACTTGATCAGACAACCAATGCCACAAAATAAAATGTAGTTATGGTCCTCTTATTTTCCTAATATATTTGGTTCCAACTCTCTCTCCTTTATGTACTAACACCAAATCATTGACCTTCTCAATCGTGTTTAGTAGACTTACAAACTGGATGGAGGTTATGATGCATTTATTGCTTTCTTTTGACCTCTAAAAACTTGTTCAAGAATGTTTTTGCCTTGATGAACTTGGAGAAATGTACTATACACTTGAAATATTATTTAAATGCATTTTCTTCCTTTTGATAGTCTATGAGATATGTCATAACTACCTACAAGTACAATTATTACTTTTCTTAACTTTAAACCATCATGTTCTGACTTGTACTTTCCAACCTCACATTATACACTCCTTCCCAAGCCATTTACAAGTGCTTTATACATAGTTGACACCTTTTGGGACCCTAAAACTGACCTTTCACAACTAAAACCATGTCATCAATGCACCATGAAAGTTTAAACAACATAAAACACTTTACCTTAATCTTTCAAAAAGTACCTTAAATTCTCCAAACACTTCATGAATTATCAAATTGACACGATTAAAGATAAGGTTAAGTTCTTTGACTCACTCTCCTAGTTAGACCACCGTAGAAGACCTTGGTCACTACTAGGAAAAACATAATGCTTACCACTATGAGACCAACCATGACCAATACAAAACCCTTCAAATGGTTATCAACAAAGATAAACAAGCTTGGTTAGCAAGTTTTGAAATGCAATGGCCTATGGTAGCCAATTTGTCTAATAGTTCCTAAAAAGCTTTGTATTTTGATAAATATTAATATTTTGAGATTTTGAAGACATAGATGGAGATTTATGTAACTTATTATCAAATTTTTTGAATGATATAATTTGTTTATTTACAAGTTATTTTTATATTTTCTTATAATGCATAACAATCATTATCATGGTGTCCATTAATGCCAAGATAATTACAAAATGATTGTCCCTTAATTTTTTTCCAAATAATGAGGTTGATAGTAATTAGGGCCTAATTTGATTAACTTTTTATCTAGCTATGTATTTAAAATATCATGTGGATGATTATTGAAAGTGAATATTAGAGGTTTTACCTTGATTGATGTAAATGAATGATTATGATTACTATGATTGGAAATAAATTCTTTCCCTTTATGTAATACTTTAACATTGTCATAAATGAGTTAAACCTCAAATACAGTATGATTAACATTAGTGTGTGCCTTTTTGTTAGGAATTGGTTTAGTGCATATACTTTTAAAATCATTTTTATATTTAATCCTTGTACTTGATTAGAAATATTGGCATCAATTGAATTTAAGTGGACTTAGGCATGTATATTTTATTTATGTAATTTAATGTCCTCATTCATATTAATTGACACTTGAACAAAACCCAATTCATATTCTAATGATATGGGCTCATAACAAAGATTTATAAATTATTTGCAAGTATAATGAATTAAATTCTCTTTTAATGGATAAATTATAACTCTCGAAAAAATATATTGTACGTCCAAATCATTTGGTTGACAAATTAAATGATGCATAGTAGTCTTAAATTTGAGTATATAATTGTAAACTTAATTAGACTTGCCTTTGTGAAAAGAGGGTAAATTTTCATAAGTAACCCTAGGTCCTTTATTTTGAATATTTTGTATGAATAATTCTTCTTCTAATTCTAGATAGGTAGTTAAAGATCCACTAGGAAGGGAATTAAACCAAGCAAGGGCACATCCCTCTAGGCTTTAAGGAAATAATTACAATAATATCCAAATACCATTGTAACCATTCATAGTTTATAAAAAATATCTAAGATGAATTCTTGTCCTTTATGTAATACTTTAAAATTTTCATAAGTGAGTTGAACCTTAGATGCAGTATGATTAATATTAGTGTGTGCCTTTTTGTTAGGAATTGGTTTAGTGCATACACTCTTAAAATCATTTTTATATTTAATCCTTGTACTTGATTATTAATATTAGTATCAACATGATTTAAGTGGACTTCAGCATGTAGATTTTATTTATGTAGTTGAATGTCCTCATTCATATTAGTTAACACTTGAACAAAACCCAATTCCTCTTCTAATTATATGACCTCATAAAAAATATCTATAAATGATTTGTAAGTTTAATAAATTAACTTATATTTTAATGGATAAATTATAACTCGAGTAAAAATATATTGTACATCCAAATCAGTTGGTTGATAAATTAAATGATGCATAGTAGTCTTAAATTTGAGGATATAATTGTAAATTTTCTTCAACTTGTCTTGGTGAAAAGAGGGTAACTTTTCATAAGTAACCCTAGGTCCTTTATTTTGAATATATTGTATGAATAATTCTTATTATAATTCTAGATAGGTAGTTAAAGATACACTATGAAGGGAATTAAACCAAGTAGTGGCACATCCCTCTAGGATTTTAGGAAATAATTATAATAATAATAATTGAATACCTTTGTAACCATTCATATTCTATCAAAAATACCTAAGATGTAAATAAGGGTATCATCTTCCATCAAATGTGGAAAATGTAAGGATTTTTAAAATAGAGTGTAAGTGTGCATATATAATGTTACACATAATAGAATTACCATGGACTGCATTAAATTCAACCCAAGTGTGATACACTTTGATTTTTAAGGATGATTGATGAACTTTGTATTGTAAAGCACCTACAGTGTGCATTAATGATATGACTTCTTAGGAAGCATTTTAAGGTTTTTAAGAGGTTATTTTATGGGTTGAATTATATTATTGATCTTATCCATTGGTACACTATCGCAAATAGGAGGAATCCTAAGAATAAATTATTTTTTAAGAATGATAGGCTTGGTATAGTCATTGATATTTGTAAGAAGAAAAAAATTATTATTATTGACAAGTTTGACCTCACAGGTTAAATCATCACCCATACCACTTAAAAATTTACTTGTCATGTTGTTTACCTTGTTCATTTTTGGGTTATTCTTGTAATTTAATTAAAATGGTCATCCAAAACCTTGATTGATATATTTTAAGATAGATTTAATGAGTTTAAGGTTTTGATCATCATGACCATGTGCTTGTCTAGCCACCTTTTGACCAATTTTAGGTTATCTCAAGAGATGAAAAGAGCTAGAACATCTTAATAGGCCTTATGGATTTTTTAAAACTCATATCATATTGCATAATTGATCAAACTAGTTGGTGACATGTTTCACTAACTTCATGACCCAATTGACTACATTTTAGGTCATTTTGTGGATTCTGGAGTAGGTTATGCATGGTAATGATAGTCTAATATCATAATAATGAAATTATTTACTTGTTTAGGCATGAAAATTTATAATGGATAAATTCTTTAGTAGTTTCATCAAGCTTTTGAAGTGATTTTGGCATTTTTAGTCCCAAAAAGGCATATTTTGAGGCTATCCATACAGGTATTCAAGGTAGAGTTGACCTAAAGTCATATTAAATACCTTATTTATATATTATAAATTCAAATACATTATTTTTAAGTATTTTAGGTGTTATAATTAATAAAATTGACTTATCTCCCATATCGACCTCCTTGACAGCTCTAGGAAGGCCATTAGTTTTTGCTTGATACAGGAAGGAGAGAAATAGTCAGGTCCAAATATCTTGGGAAATGATAAGTAACCTAATTAAATTCAATTTAGTGTCATTTTTTTTATATTCATCCCCTCATATTTATGAACAATCGCTAAGAGTGTAAGGGGATCACTCTGACCTTGTCATCCAAATAGGGTCCAAGTTTGTCTCTAGTTCTTCACTTCAAAGCTCAATGGATAAAATTTTTATATGTGGATTATTTTATGATTAAATAGGACCTTTTTCATGTTTTAATTATCATATAATTTTCCTTAATAAGGATTCTTTTGATAGGAAATTGGTTTCCTATCTTGTTTGTCAAGGATGGCAGTTTTAAAGTATGTTTGATATATCAATTGAAGGTATTCACTTTCAAGAGTTTTCAATCTTATGTTTCAATTAAAATGAATATATTTCATCAAATAAAAAATTTCATGTACCTTTATATTGAAAATTCTTTCTTGAGATATCTTGGGTAGTCATTTGGTCCTTCCACAAGGTATAGGTGCATGTCTAATGAGATTATTAGTATGTGAGGGTATCTTAGTGAGATTATCATGATTTTTAATGTTTTATAAAATATTATAAAGTCATACTTCACCTTGGGAGGAAATTCCATGGATGGTGTTAATACTACTCTCCTTGAGCTCAAAAATCTCTCTTGTAGGCCCAATGAGCAGGCTAGAAGGACATAATGGCAGATTTTAGGAGCTATGAGGAGTTAACATGTAGTTATAATGTATTCTAAGGTCATGATTTTGTTTGATAATTCTCATACTATTTTTCAAGATTACCAATGGTAATATGATAAAAAATGATCTATTTGGAGTGTTTAATGCCTGAATAACACTAAAGGACTATATATGACTGTGTTACTAATCTTAGAGACCTCTAAGGAACTTGGTGCCTTTATAAATGTGTTGATGAGATGTCAATATGAATTTTAAAGGTGATATAGGTCCATTAAATTAATTATTATGCTTAAAATTATACCAAGGCACATCAAAATCATGCAATAAAACCTCCTCTAAGCCCTATTTAGCAGAAACTATGGTATTTTAGCATTTTTTAAGGTAACAACAAATGTTGATTTCCTTGGTTTTTCAATCCTTTTGGATGATTATTCAGGTGGATGGAATTAGGTTTAACTTATTCAATTTTTTTGGTATCATATTTATCATTTAATAATAACCATGACACTTTTCACCTACAGTTTGTACAGTGAGCCAATAACCACATACAGTAGTATCCATAATAGGCTATATTTTTAAAGTAAACATCATGAATATAAGGGTCATTGATACAAAGTTCTGACATCAATATTTATAAATTATATCAAGGGATATAATGTAATTTTTGAATCATTTATGTAATTGGATTTATTTTTGACACCTACAGTCCATACAAGCACTAATATGCACCTACAGCTTAACAAGGTATAGTCAAGTTTTCTATACAAGATGAACTTGTCTTCAAGGTCAATAAAATGATAATATGGATGAATTAATTGGTAAAAAAATTAATTAATTAAATACCAAATAATATTAGTAACCCAATAAAGGTAAAGTGACTATTAGTCTACAGTCTGTACAAGTACAAAATGATCACCTATAGCCATGACTTTTGGCATAGTTAATGAGGCCTATATGCAAATGTAAACCTCTTGTGTGAAGGTAAAGAAGATGAATAATAAGGATATTATTGTTTAGTAGGATATATAGGATTATTTATTATTACCCATTGAATTCCAATATTTTATCAAAGTAAAGATAAAGGGAAAGATAATCACCTACAATAGTCTAGCAGTCACAGTCCTTAAATGGTCAATTTGTTAGCACATGAAGACAACTACTTGAGAGAGAGAAAGATTGAAATGAGAGAGAGTTATAATAAATTTATATATAAATTCAAATATTCTCTCAAATTAAGGTGAAGTTCTTAAGGAACTATAGTCATCATACATAGTCATCCAAGGAGTTAACACAATTAGCCCATTCAAGTGTGAATGAGAAGTTGTAAAGAAAGGAGAGGTTTGAGGAGTTTTTACTAATTTACCAGTATTATAACATATATATTAATCCATTTCATATACATATTAATTTATTCTTGTAAAAAATCATAACCTATAGCTAAAGAAGCAGGCCTATATCACCTACAGCCAATAATATACACCTAAAGGCAATCAAATATATAGTTTTGAATAAATATAGGGGTCATAGATGAGATGGTAAGGATAGTTATAGAGATTAATTTTAAGATATTTCAGAGTTAGTATGTATGTAATACATTTCATTAAAAGTGTCTTTAAATGTCATAACTTAGTTAACATGCACAGTCAAGGAAATATAGTCCATTTAGAACCTATAGGCAGTTTGAATGGAGTGAATATATGAATAGAGGTCAAGAATGTGATGATGGAAGAATTTTAGTGATTAATTTTTATGATATATTATAATATTAATGGATTCGATGTCCATGAAATTGTCTTAGTAGATCATATAACTCAAGAACAATGCACAGTCTAATGACAGTCTTTAAGAACCCTGCAAGCCCATTCATAAGTTCAAGGGTGAAGAGTGTCTTTCTCAATGAAAGGATTAAATATGATAGTGATGGATTATATATGACACAAAATAAATTATTACATAAATTTTCATCTAGATCAAAGGGAGAGAGACTCATAACTGACCTCTAGGGTCAATAATGCTCAATTTGCTAAAAACCCTCAATATGAGAATTCAAAGATTTAGACATTTTTTAAAGTCAATTCTTACTGAAAATCATCATGGATCATTTCATGAACCATATAAAACATTTTTAAGATCTTAATTTGTAGGTTAAGTGAGTTTTGGGGTCTAAAGATCTAAAATGACCTTTCTTAGCCTTATCATGCACATTCATCAGCCTGAGTGAGTAATTTTCATGTGTGAGAACTTATTGAAGAGGATGGATGAATGTTTAAGTTTAATTAGGTGTTGAAGGGGGTATTATTATTAATATTCATGACATCATTTCAATCATTAGGTCACACAAATCCATGAACAATCAACTAGAAATCAAGGAACCCTATTTTGTTTCAAAACCAACCTAGGAGGCCAGTTTGTTTGCTCAAATTTTTCATGAGTAAGATGCATGGGAACTCAATACCATAGGATATTTTAAATCACTCCCCATAACACAAATTATTTTCATTGGTTTTTGTAAAGGACCCCTATCCTTTATGAACCATTGTTAAGAACTTAAACCCCTTAAACCCTTCAACTAACCTGATTGGAGAGATTTGCTTCTTAATGCCTTAAAATTATATTTTTTTACCTCCAAATGGTTTAGTGATGTTAATCACTCTCTTTAGCTCCAATTTTATGTATTTTTTCATAGGTTTAAGTATAGTACCATACAGTAAAAGGTAAATTAGGAAATTTTAAGCCTTTTTGTGAGGGTATAGGTAGTGGATTGACATCCAAACCATTTGAGGATATTTATGGGGAATTTAAAAAATAATAATGATCATTATAAATATTATATAGTTATCTCAAATATTTACACATATTCTACAAGATAGCCACTAGCTCAATAGGTGAGAAAATGTAGTTTGCAAACCCAAAAGCCATGGTGAAGACCTAAGAGTGACATGAAGGACTCAAATATCAAGAAGTGAGTTGTGTAAGGATATTAAATGTCTTATAATATCACATTCAAGCATAAAAACTTATAAGTTTCTTTAAAAGTATCTCAAACTACCCCTCAATCACATAAAACCATATAGGCATGCAAATGGCTATTTCATGGTTTGAACACCTACAGGATGTTCCAGAATAGAAATTTGGCATGGAGGATGGTATTAGTTTAGGTAAATTTAATCAAACACTTTTGGCTAGTTTCACATGTGTGGGTGTTCATTTGGGCCAAATTTATCATTTTAGGCCTAGGAGGCCTAATTATGCCTAATTAGAGAGAGATATCATAGAAAAAATATACTTGCACTTCTATTTGGCTCATGAATTTTTTTTTTCACTTCTAAGAGGATAGAGGATACTCAAAAATGTTCCCATTTTTTCAATTTATCTGTACATTCTCCTGGACAAGGAGCTTTACCTATTTTTAAGGTTACAAGGAATGAGTGAGAAAGCATGTTATAGAAGAAAAATTGCATCTTTTGGACTAATTTATGGTTCCAAATTCCTTTTTTGGGTCTAAATTCATGTTTATAACCCTTACATGGAGGTAATTTTTTTTGTTCAAATTAAAACCCATCTTTCTCTCTCCTACGCCTCTTTGGCCATGGAGTCAAGTGATCCAAGTACTAAATTCATGCATTGAAACATTTCCAAAGGATTTATTGATGTTTATCACTCCCTTATATTCATAATAAAAGTTTTAATAAGTCATTAAGTTTTTATAATAATGTTTAAAAGGTGGAAAAGGTCTTAAAGACTCCTATCAAGACCCTCCTTCCTTCTAACGCCTAGTCAAAGATGATAAAGTCAAAGCAATTGAAGAAGACTTATAACAACACAAGAATGATGGAGAGAGATCATAAATCATTGGATAAGGTTTCAATGGAGGGATTAATGATAATTTAAGACCTATTTTATATAAACAATACTCATTATTCAACAAGGACATGTGACCAAGAATATAGGGGTATGTAAGTAAGGATATAGGAGATTGTATGGGTCAAAGACCAAAAATGAGTGCTAATGACTTGTTAAAACCTTAAATAAAAGACTCATATATAGTCCTATGCCACTTTTTAGAATTAATAAAATATAATAATAATAAGGAAGTGTTATATTAGAGTTTGAAAAGGACCTAGTGAATGTTTCATCTCCTAGTTTTTAGGCTTTACTTTCTCTTTCTCTCTCCTTTCTCATTATCTCTATATCTAATCCTATTTTTGGAATGTTAAATAATCCTTAAACTAATTTTTATCAAGTTAATTCTTAAAAAAACACTTGTACTTACCTCTTTGAATGAACAAGACTAAATTTATGCCTCCTCAAAGCTTGTGATTAGTGTATGTTGATGGTTAGTTGATGAATGATAGTGATAGTATATGATTCCTTTCATTTTTTCCTTTCCTATTTACCTATTTTTAGGTGTTATCTCATCCTTATATGTTGCATAATTTTCTTGAACAATCTTGTATGTATGGTAAGTGTAAGCTTTCTTTAGTGTCTTTGAAAGACCTATTGATCAACTACCTTAGATCATGCATCAAGTTAAGCCTATGTGTGAAACATTAATGTTCGGATCCTTTCATTTGAGAAGTTAAATCAGTTTCATGTATTTATTCATCCTTATTAGTATATATCAGATAGGTAGAAGACACATTTTGGTGTATCACCTCAATTAGATAGGTTTTCCTTTTGGTTTATCTTCTTCTTTTTTCCCTTACATGCTGGTATTGTAAAATAGAGATCTTAATTGATACATAAAGGAGAGATATCCCTTAAAATATAGATATTCAATCCAATATTAGAGTACACATAGCCTAGGATTGTCTCCATGTTACTTCAGATTGTGAAGGCTTAAAACTACCTTCACAAGGGTGCAAGTCTAGTAGATAACAATTACCACTAGAATCAACATGTTCACACATTTCTCTTTATAAAGGTTAATTTGAAACATCATCAAGATATTAAATAGCATCATTATTAAACACATTATCATTTGATTTGTTGTCATCAACATGAGGGGAAAGTAAATAAGAAGCTATACTAGGATTAGTAGAATTTGTTCCCTCATCACTATATTCATTATAATCATATTCATACCAATCCTCATCATGATCACTATAAATTTCATATTAAATATTATTATTTATAATATCACCCTTTTCATTTTAATAATAAGAGTAAAGGGAAGTATTATTTCTTGTAATGATAGAATATGGTATGTTAGGTGACGAAAGGAGTTCTTCCTCATTGGTTGATAAGAGATAAAAAAAATTATGACATGTAGGTTCAATATATTTATTAGCACATATATTATGTGAATTTAATTTAAAAGTGAGAATGTATTACAATTTGGTAGCAAAATAGATGGAAAAAAATATGTGCAAGGATAGGGTTCCTCTATGGGGATTGTAGGTGGTAATCTAATAGATATTAGAGATTCATATTTAGGAGGATCTTTGGGATTTAATGAAACTTTCATGGAGGATGGTGAAGAAATATATTTGGAAGACTCAAAATACGCATCCATATTTGACATTAAAGAAAGATCTAAGGAGGATTCCAAAGGGTAACCTAGAGGAGTGATCATAGATAAATCTAGAGAAGAATTCATATGTAAAATTAGAGATGTGAACAAATACGAATCTATATGAAAATTAAAATAGGAATCTATGAGTGTGACCAAAATTCACTCCAAAGTAGAAGCTAGGGAGGAACCCAAAGGAAAATCCAAAGGCATGACCAAAGGTAAATATGAAGAGAAAGATAGAGAATAAACTAAATGTAATTTGGAGGTATGACCAAATATAAATTCAAAGAGTATTATAATGGAGAATACAAAGTGGAGTGTAGAGGATATTCCAAAGTGAAATCTATACGTGTGGCTAAAGAGTAATCTATAGTAGATTCCAAAGTGGAATCTAGGGAATAATCAAAAGGTAAATATATAGAAAAATCCAAAGAAAAATCTAAGGGAGAGTTTGATTGAATAAACACTTTATCCCAATAATTATCAAATTCACTTTCATTCATTGAAAATTTATCAAAATCACAATCATCCCTAAAATCATCTTCCATGAGTTTTTTCTTTTGATGGTTTATCCAATTATAATCATAATAAAAATTCATAGCTTGCATAGAGAACAATTTATCTAGAGGATGTACATTTTATCATGTTGTCTTAGACTATCCATTATATTTATAATAAATATAAATGCAACAAATAAAATTCTTTTAGAAAAAAAATGATATAACATGTACAAAGGAAGTTAATGACTATGAATAAAATACAAGTAAAAATAACAGTTTGAGGGTGATCTAGGTAAGGGTTTAAATGACTATGTGGAATTTCATATATACTTTATCGTTCATTGATTAGTGTTAGTTCAATGATTTAAATCACTAAATATATAGGTATAACAATGGTTGTATCCCATTAACCCCATTTTTGAGGGTATGGTGAAAGTAACTTCCTTGGCTGATACGCTCCTCTCAGGTGTGCCATAAATTAAACAACTAAAAATGGATTCTTATGGTATAAAAAATGGATCCTATGCATATCTTATATACCATGAGGTACATAGAAATTAAACTTTGTGTTTAGTGTTGTATTATGGCTATGAGTATTGGGGTAAACCCCTCATGTCAGGATGTTTGTAAACATAACATCATGTAGCCCTTCATAACAATCACTAAGTAGTTCAAAAATTATCTGAAAAAAATATAAAATAAGCCCAAATAAATAGAAATAAAGATAAAATAAAATTGAAATATTTTTTTGTATAGATATCAATAAATTTCAACCCAAAGTTGAAAGAAAAATCTTTAGTGTCAAATTTATCCAAGGTGACAAGATAAACTTCTTCAATGTCAGAATAAATCCAAGTTTGAATAAGTTGAATTATTGTGTTAGATTTTATCCAAGGTTGAATGTTGCTTTATTTTAGTGTCAGTAATTTAAAAAAATTATTAAAATCCTAGGATATATCAAGCAAACAATAAGCAATGCAATGTTTGTAATAAAATATGAGTTTACCAGAATGTTTAATCTATTTTAATTTAATGAACTCAAATATATATATATATATATATATATATATATATATATATTGAAATGGAAATGTTGAAATATACAAATCTGATATTAGAATACAATATTCTATAGATATTTACATAATTATAAAATTTATAAAAAATAGTAAAATGACCTAAAGATGTGCAAAACCTCACTAAAATAGATGTTGTCTATGCAAGTTGACTGTGATTAAAAAATAGCTTCCTACGATCTAAAAATTATGTCATGAATAAATGCAATAATTTGTTATGTGTTTGGACAAATCCATGGGAGGAGGACATGGATGCACTATGGGTCTATCTATTGCTATAGCCATGTCCAGGTTGACTGTGTGCCTAATTTTTCAATATGGGTTTATGTGGTTGCTTACTAAGGCTAATTGATGAATTTTTTGTTTTATGTTGTCACATGGAAGACCTAAAAAATATGAAACCCTATATATTTCACAAAAATAAATATGGAGATTAAATTCAAAGAATGTATATGGGTAAATCTAATAACCAAGTTTGCCCTATAAACCTCGTGTAATTGAGCACTACCTACATAGCCCAAATGGGCCCTAGGCTGATGTAGTTCTCCTTTCTAGATGGGTATGTGCAA
The DNA here is from genome assembly GCA_037957365.1 of Torreya grandis. Classification (NCBI taxonomy): domain Eukaryota; kingdom Viridiplantae; phylum Streptophyta; class Pinopsida; order Cupressales; family Taxaceae; genus Torreya; species Torreya grandis. The sequence continues at coordinate 3,990,328 of JARHVA010000443.1, forward strand.
TCATGGATGAAATTCTATATGATCTTTTTCTTATTAATACCCTTAACACAAGAAATAAAATGATGTATTCAACTTTAAAATTTGCATATAAGTCAATAATTATGTAATAAAAAGTAGATATAAGCTTTTGTATAGTTTTTGAAAAATGATATAGAATCAGCCATTAGCTCCTAACAAGACTCTTGATTATAAATAGCTCTTAAATTTGGTTTGTAATTAATTTAGTTTAAAAATACAAATGGTCATAAAAGATACCATTATAATATATAAACTCAAAAAAAATTGCAAGTTACGCTAGGAAAATTTTGCATTAAAAAAACAGGGTTACAGTATGGCTTTCTCTATTTAATATGGCTTTGTCTAAAAGACTCAAAATATAAATACAAAGACTTGGAATGAAAATTTGGGCTCCCTGAGGTGGATTTAAGAAGATAAGATATAAATATAAAAGACATAAAAATAAAAAATAAAAGAGTGAAGCTAAGAAATTAGAGGACACCCTACTAAACCATTTGTTGATCAACAATAGTCTAGATAAGAAAGATTATGTAAAATGCATATTTTGGATGAATTTATGTCAAATTTGGGTGTCTACAGTAACCTTATTCTCATGGATATAAAGATACTACTTCATCATGTGAATTACTTAGACACATACCTACTTTAGATACTACATCCTTACCACTAACAAATCTATATCAATACATATTCGGCTTACACTATTTACAACATATGTGATTTCAAAGAGAAGTATTGGGAATTATGCACTAGATATCACCCATCCCACTATGATATCTACACACATAGGATGAAAAAGGTTTATATTTTCATAAATTACAACACCTAATCATACATATAAAGCTATCATCTATATATTTTTTCTTAAATTAAAACCAGACCATGCATGAGAAGTTAATCATATTTTGACATTACAAGTGGTATATATTGATCTTATTGACAATATAGTCTCACCTAAAATCTGGACACTATATGAACTTTTCACTAAGGAGTCTCTCCTTGTGTATTTAGGTCCATGTGAGTATCTCCCTCCATTCTATCATATTAGTAATTTTCCTCATAGAACAAATGGCCATGCATACTTTAGAGAGAGCAAAGGACCTACTAATTATGTCAAGATAGATGAACCAAATACCATCCTTATTGCACCATATGTAGAATATAGATTAGCATTGAATAATGAATAAATAATAGAGTTTAATTATGAGATAATTAGAGATCCAATACCAATCTTATTAGCAACTATGTTAAAATATGATGAATAAAAAATATTTTCAACAAGTTTTACATGATTACCCAAAATTATTTGCATGGGCTTACAAATATATGTTAAGGATTAATCCCATAGTCACAATGCATAATATTGTGTTATCTCCAAATATAAATCTAGTTAAATAGAAAATATGGAAAATAAATCCAAGATATCTCTATTGGTCAAAGATGAGACCCAAAAACTATTAAATGTAGGGTTTATTCACTCCATAGATTACTCTAACTCGATTTCTAACATTGTACTGGTTGTAAATCCTAAAAAATAGATTTGATGTTGCAAAAATTATTGGAACTTAAACAAATCATGTCCCAAAGATGATTTCCCACTACCAAGCATTGATAATAATGTAGACTCCACAGGTAGGTATGAAATGTTATCATTTTGGATAGATGTTTTGGTTATAACCAAATAAAAATGAATTCTAAAGACTATAAAAATACAACATTTATTACACCATGGGAAACATTTTTCTATGTTGTTATGCCATCAAAACTAAATAATGTTGGGGCCACTTATCAAAAAGTTATACATATATCATTCATGATTACATACATAAGATAGTAGAAGATTTTGTCAATGATTTAATAGAAAAATCAAAATATCAACATGATCATGCAACTAATTTACAAAAGATATTTGAACACTTATGAAAATATAATATGCACTTAAATCCTAAAAAGTGTGTATTCAAAGTATCTTTTGATAAATTATTGGGTTACATCATCTCTCAAATGGTGTTTAAGTTGATTTGAAGAAAGTCAAATCCATTATCAACTTGCCACCACTAAAAGGTTTGAAACAATTGTATTTTTTACAAGGAAAAATGCAGGCCATAAGATGCTTCATGACATAGTTAATAAATAAGACACAACATTCACATGATTATTAAATAAAAATAAAAATATTTAGTTGGATACAAATTTTCAAAAATAAATTTATGCAATAAAATAATATCTCCTTAATACACATATCATCATGCATCCTATTCCATATAGGCCCTATTTATTATATATTTATGGTATTGATCACATTATAGGGGCTCCACTGGCACAATAAGTTGATGATCATTAAGAGTGTGTAATCTATTACGTTAGTCATACACTTCTTGATTATGAAAATAATCACATTGTCATAGAAAATGTATGTTTAGTAGTTTTCTTGTGGCACAAAAATTATGACATTACATGCTCAAAAATAAGATACATGTCATTACTAAGATAGATCCACTCAAATTTCTCATGTCCAAATCACATTTATTGAGACATACAACAAAAGAGTAATGTTACTCATGGATTTCGATCCACACTTCATATCTTAAAAATATATTAAAAGATAGGTTATTGATGATCAATCAGTTGTCATCCCACTATTAGGCACATTACCAATCAATGATGACTTTCTTGATGATTTCACTTCTTGTCATGTAGATAATGATATATGGACCATGTATTTCAAAGGATCTAAATTTACTACAGGCAAAAAAATTGGTATAGTTTTCATTACTCCTCAAGGTCAAAAAATAACATTTACATTTTGCTTGAGATTCTCATGTACAAATAATATAGAAAAATATGAGGCTTTGATATTCAAACTATGTACAACATGAACATTACAGATAAAATATCTACAAGTATATGGAGATTCTCAACTAGTGATCAATAAAGTTCTATCTATATACCAAACAGAAAAGAGAATGTAACTCCATAAAAGAAATTGGCTAAAGTTAATCACCAAATTTGTAGTAAAAGGATATATAGCATTCGAATTTGTGCAAGACCATTTTTTTCAAGGAATTAAAGGAAAAAAAAATTCAGCGACTACCTCTCCTAATAAAGATGTTGGTTTTGGACAAGGCCATGGTGCCTACTCCAGCCAATATGGAGTAATCTTTTCGAGCATATGGGGGTGTGTGTGCATGATGGTAAATGATGGATAGATTAGTAAGTAAATCTTGAACCTAAATCTAGAATGGAGACATGAGGGAAGAAGAGTTAGAAGAAAATTTTAGATTTAGAAAGAGAACTATGACAATAGAAAAGATGGAATAAATAGAAGAATACCCAAGTAGTTGTGAGTAAAGGTAAAATTAGTAGCAGATTAGATGATGAATGAGTGTAAAGATGTGATGAGTGAGAGTATGAATGAAGAATGAAGAAAGAGGATGATGAATGATCTCAGATAGAGTGAGAGGATGAAGAACGAGACGAAGATGAGATGTGTGAAGAGGAAATCAAGAATAGTTTGGAAGTGGAATAGATAGATGGTAAATGTAGTGCATAGCTACAAGTAAGGGCATTATAAAAATAAGAATAATTACACAAATAAACAAAACGTAGTCATAGGTTAAATGCAGGTTCAAGTGTAGAATAAGAAAAAGTTACAGGAAAGCACCATTTACTAGAATATCACACTTCCCCATAGCCCAATCCTTTATATTCTAATAGAAGCTTTCATCTAGGTAGATAGGAAGGCGATAGTTGGGAAGGACCATTTTTAGAACATGTGACCCATTAGGGTACTAAAATTCATACTACAATATATTAAAAGTGGTTTAAAGTCCATAGAATTAGTTGAAACTCAACAACAAAAATAAGGAAGTGTAGATCAACAAAGTGCACATGATAATTATCCTAGTGTGTAGAGTAGTACACAGACATGATCACTGAGAACATAGCCTCCTCTAATAACAACTACATATAAGACTCTATTTGTGCCAATTAACAAGAGGACTCATCTAAGAGGATTCATAAATTTAGCCAATTATGATGGGTCCATGGATCCTAAACATTACCTATTAACTTGCAAAATGAGATAGCAAGCTAAGGGCATCACTAATGAAGTTGTCTAAAAGTGTGAATTAGTAAGGGCAATAGATGGTAGAGCACTAGAGTTCATATACCAAAGAGACCTTTAGCAAGCAAGTCTAAAATACGTTGAGGATTGGCTCATCACATAATTCAAAATCAAGAAATGCACTAGTCAAACTATACAAGACTTGAAGGAAATAGGGCAAAAGTTGAGAGAATCGGTATGTGACTATGACCATAGATTCTCTGATGTGATGAATAAGGTAGAATTTGCTTTGACAAATAAATACAAAGTTGTGTGGTTTTTTAAATGGATGTGCTCAAATATTAGGTTTACCACTGTGCAATCTTAGTATGCTACAAAATCAAATGTCAAATGTGTTGCCCTATGCTTAGAACAGATTGAAGATTATGGATAAGCTCTTGTTGCCAATTATAATATTGAAAATACACTACAAGACTTTATGAAAAAAATAGAGAAATACCATGAAGTAGATAAACCTAAATTAAATTTATGGTGTATTGAGTGTAGAAAAGAAGGACATCATATAAATGATTATCCTAAAGTCAAGATAGAATTTTGTAAACTCTATCAAGTAGTAGGGCATAACACCACACAATGCCACCTTCTATAGTAATATATCAAGAACCCATAGAATTTGTATTTTAACTTCTATAAGTCATCTAATCATGATGAAAGGAACTATCAATATTTTTAGGAGCTTAAAGAAGGCATCACTAAAAATGTATTCACCATCATTACACAGCAAATGTCCTCAGAAAAGCTAGTGATCCCAAGCCTAGAGGTAGATAAAGGTTTTGAAACCTAGATGGGTCCACAATGGATTCCATGTTCACCATAGTATTAGCCTCAAGGTCTAGCTAGATGGACCCCTATTTTGCCAAATTGGACAACTCCTCCCCTTAGTGCCAGTATGCAGTACCTTAGAGCTCACCCATAATGTAATAGAAACAAATAAGTTAGGCCCCACTAGTTTTTCAAAACAAATCTAGAATGGGAGATAAAAATAAGTAGCACTAGCATTGGAACACTCTATAGCAATAAGGAAGGTATCGAGGTAGATATCAATCCAATAGAGGAGGAGATTAAGGTAGATACAGAGGAGGATGGTAAGGTGGTAGAAGGAATAAATATCAATGGCCTCCCCTAAAATTCTATCTATATAGAGAATTTAATCATGTCTAATGAAATTACTTGATGAATCCACAAATTCAGTCATACTGCACATACTACAGAATCTCTAATCAGCATGACAGAATATTATCCCCTCTGAGAGAAATAGTGAAAGGATAAGGTTGTTTGAAATGTGAATATGGTGAGTGTGTAGCCTAAAAAAATGCATTTTAGAATGTTATTACATGACAATATCACATAAACCAAGGTTTTTCCCCACTTGAATAACCATAAGATCAAAGGATCTAAAAATATAAACAAGATAAGTACCTAGATTTAGCTGTAGAAAAGGGCCTCATGTATGAACCTATGCAAATGTTAAAAAGCATCCAACATCAAGACACCATCGAAAGAGATGATATAAAAAAAATATGAAAATGTATGGCCATATCGTGTCCATCATGTATCAAGATAGATTTATCACTGCGCTCATAGATCTTTTTAAACTTTTAAGTACACTGCACAGTGAAGATATCTCACAAAACATAACAAACATATTGTATAATCTACTAGAGTATGCATAATAAAAGTTGGCCTGGTAAATCAAAATGAAGAATCCCTAGGATATGGATACTCGTATCAACATTAAGATTATTGGTTACAATATTTTGAATACTATCTTTGATTTTGGTATCACAGTGAATATGGTTTTTAGGTCTACCTAGGAAGCCATTGGATGACCAGTATTGAGTTACACCCTAGTAACTTTGAGTCTAGTTGATTATGGAAAGTTTGAGCATATTGGTAGATTAGAATATGTGGAAATAAAATTTATATAATTGACACTATAAGGTGACTTTGAATTCATCGACATGAAAACCACAACAACACATTACCCTGTATTCTATGCAAAAAAAGGGCATACGATGGTCAGATGACTAAAAACATAGTGAAAAACCAATTAGAGGTACACCATTTTGATAAAGTGGTTTTTATTCCTCTTAATAGAGTGTAAAATCCTTACATAATTCCATCTAAACTAGACTCTCCATACATTGTACAATAAACTAGTTAGATGAAGGTGAATTTTGAGGAAAACCCAAAAGCTTTGCACATAACTAAATGCAACTTTATATACCAGCATACCAAACCTTAGGTACAATAATTTCTCACTCATTAATTGAATAAATAAAAATAATGGAGACTCAAACCAATAGCTACACAGCTGGTAATAAACTAGTTTATCATAGAAGAGTACACATTTATGTCTATAAAATCTACTACTCAATCAAAAGTTGACTTCCTTTATCAAGTTGATGATCACATGTAGGACTACATATAACCAACCAGGGAAGGCACATTTCCATGGGAAATAACTTCATATATTAGTGGAAACTCAAACACACACCTCCTCAACTAGGCCCAAGGTGATCATAAACTTTGACTGATGCAAATGGTCTTTATGCATGAATGACAACTTCATGTATACTATGTAATTGAAGATATAAATGAATTCATTCTATTCTTTTAATTTTATATACCAACCATCATCCAGTGGGTAAATGTTTTAAATTATGACTTGAAAGGAGTTTTTATGACATGGTGGGCAACTCATCAAGATAACTAGCTTGATTGGGATGATGCTTATGAGCTCATGATCAATAGGTTCTAGCTATAGTAATTCATCAGCACTAATTGGCCATTTTTCAAAGAAGGTGAGTGCCCTAAAATTCATATACATATTTTTTTTGAATTCTATAATGAGGAATGTGTGGCACCAAAATATTGGGTTCACATTTTTCACTATACATTTGCTCCATTACAAGTAGCATGGTACATGAACTAAGAGCACAGCAGGGAAACTAAGAATTAGGCACAAGTGTAAAGTGATTTTATACAAACCTTTATTTTTAAAAATGAAAATTGTATGATTCACAATGCATTACAAAAACTCAAATACTTATTATGCCATGGGTGCATAAAAGACTTAAGTACCACAACATAATCCAATGCACAGAAGAATGTAGCCTCTAACCTTAATATGGAATTACAAAGGTAAAAAGTTAATAAGAATGAAGAAAAATATCTGGCATAGCCATGTCATCATATATAAGATGATTTATAAGATAGTGAGGATTCTAATTTTTATGGTGATCTAGATTTGAATGATTTATTTAAACTTGAGTGACCTGTAGAACTACTCAAGAACATTGGCACAGAACCCCCTAAAGAAGATAAGCTATGCAGCATATGATTCTTGAACAAGAAAGGAAATGCAAGATACAAGAATCCATTGACAAATAAAAATACAAAATTTAACAATAACCTCTCAAAAATCATGTTGCAAACATTGGCATAGAGGAGGTCCCAAAATTGCCAAACATCAGCGACTATTGGATGGAATTTGAAATCTCTATAGTTATACAACTTTTGAGGGACTATCAAGATGTCTTTACCACAAAATTCTCAGAGGTCTAAGGTGTTGACCCATATCTTGGAGAGATGCATATTGAATTAAAAGAGTGTGCATATCCTACAAAGAAGCAACCATACAAGCTCAATCTGAATATGAAGCTAAAAGTAAAGGTTGAATTAGATAGCTTGCAAGATGTAGGAATTATCTATCTAGTAGAAAAGGTAGATTAGGTAAGCCCCATGATAGTCCAACCTAATAAAATAGGAAAAATCTAAATATGTGGGTATTACCTTATTTTTAATGATGCCCATCTTAATGATCCATTCCTAATTCCTTTCATAGATGAAGTTTTAGAGTCTATCATAGGACATGAAGTTTATTATTTCATGGATAGTTTCAATGGATATCATCAGATACCGATCATAGAAGAAGATATCCAAAATAATAGTTACAATAGAATGGGTTTCTTTTACATACAAGGTCATGCCTTTTATCTTGAAGAATATACATGCAGTGTTTTCTCGCACAGTGGTTATGGCATTCAAGGATTTCATTCATAATTTCCTAGAAGTTTACCTTGATGATTGGGCAGTCTTCTCTTTATTCAGAGAACATTTATCTAAGCTATGTTTAATGTTATAATGATGTCAATATCTATGCATCACTTTGAATTTTAAGAAATGTTTATTTTTTACACCATTTGGTGCTTTATTTGGACATGTTATATGCAATGAATGTAATTTGGTAGATTAGGCAAAATCTTTGACCCACCTATCAGTTCCATTGAAGTATACCTCCACCTGTCAATTCCACCAAAGTGCACTCTTTTCTAGGGAATACAAATGACTATTATAATTTTATCAAAGGTTACACATCTATTTCATCTCCATTTGAATCCTTACTATGTAAGAATGTAAATTTTATCTGGACTTCATAATGCCAAGCAGCATTCATCGAGCTAAAGTAAAGATTGCTTACTATACCCATACTTGTTTTTATAAAATAGATAAATCCTATTCATTTATATGTATATGCTTCAAGTATAATAGTTAGTGTTGTGCTTTCACCTCTACGAGATGGTGGATCTGACCATCCTATTCATTTTGCTAGCCAAAAACTATCTAGAAAAAGAAGAACTACACAACCATAGAATGAGAAGCATTGGTCATCATGTTCACACTATAAAAATTCCAATAGTATCTACTTAAAACACCATTTAAAGTCTTTATTAATAATCAAGCCCTATGATACCTTATCAAAAAGTTAATTTTAGGTAGATACATTTCTTGATGGTTGATGTTATTTTAGGAGTTTCAATTTCGCATAAATGTAAATCTAGGAAGAGATAATGTAAGACCAGACCATCTTAGCCACATTCTAAATGGTGAAGAGATGAAATAATTATAAGAACAATCTCTTGATGCTCACCTTTTTTGTGTTTCTATGATTCCTAAAAATTTCAAAGCCAATGCCAAATTCCTCAAACAAGGAGTTTTCCCTGCACACTATAAAGAACATGATAAGAAGTAGTTTGCTACTAGAGCCCTACCATATACCATCATCAATGTGATTTTGTACCACTTAGGGAAATATGAAGTTCTATGTAAGGTTGTCTTGGAACATGAACAACCTAAAATTTTGAAGGAAGTTCATCAAGGAGTCAAAGGAAGACATTTTTGGGGAGAATCCATGGCTAGAAAGTTGCTACAAAGTGGATTATGGTGGCCAAATTTATTCCAAGATGCACATAAAGTTATGCAACACTGCGATGTCTTCCAATGCATATGTAAACCACTACAAAAATATGAGCTGCCTTTATAGCCTCTATTATCTTAGCATCCTTTTGAACAATGGGGCATTGACATTGTTGGACCTATCAACCCACTGAGCAAGCATATAAAATCTAGATATATCATTACTGTGATGGACTATTTTACTAAGTGGGTTGAAGCTACTATAACATCTAGCTATAGTGCAAAGGATATAGCCAAGTTTTTATATGAAAATATCATGACCAAGTTTAGATGCCCTATAAAGTTAGTCAATGATATAGGAATGCACTTTTCAAATAACACCATCAAGGATCTGGCTAAATAATTTATTATTTCTCATCACAAAATCACTGCATATCATCTACAGGCCAATGACCAAGCTAAAGATTCCAACAAAGTACTAGGTAAAATGCTGAAAAATATCTACAATGTCAAGTGGGATGACTAGGAAGATCATATTCCTATAATTTTGTGATCATATTACACACATTATAAAAGGGCTATAGGATTTATGACATTCTAGTTGATGTATGGTCTTGAATTAGTCATGTTGATGGAATACTTAGTACTCAACCTATGCACTACCATGGTCATGCACCTAGGAGATTGTGAGTCTTTAACCAATAGACTACTTGAACTAAATTACATAACCATTTTACTAGGGTGGGTAAATGGTTTTAGCCTTAAGACCTATCACCAATAGTTGATTGATCTCATTTTGTAAACTGAGTGGGTGTTGAATAGCACAAAATAGATTAGTATTTCCCTATTTTTGCATGTTTTATGTGTGTTTCTTTTCTATTTATAATTGTTTGTATATGATCTCATCAGAAATAATTATAAATCAAATAACCAAGCATAGTGTGTGCCATATGTGCATAGGAGGATCCATGCGTGTTACCAAAAAAGTCAAAGAGGAGTGACTAAAAAATATTAAGTCTAGGAAAGGTACAAAAACATTTCATCAGCAAGATATCCATCAAATAATGGTCATGAACTAGAACTAAATGCATGATCCAAGGGTTGATTGATGTGATCTTCAATAAATTGGTGGCTCATCAACATCAGCTGCTCGTACCCCCTGTATGAACACCAAAGAGCATAACAACATAACTCCACACATGCACCAATGACTAACTACTTTAATGGTTAGATTGGATACAGATTTTCCACATCCACCATTAAATTTAAAATGAGTGGACAGCTAAGTGTGATAAAGATACAGAAGCTAAGAGGAACCAAACCTATAAAATCCAAGTTTGAATACTAAGTTGGCATTTCATCCTTGTGCATATTTTTCAAATATATTATTCTCAAGAGTCAAGATATTTTTATTACATAGATCATTCCTATTTCATCACTTCACATAATCATGAATACCTCACAGCTAATCAATACTCTTACTGATGCATAAAAATAAGCCATGGGTGTTGACATGGTGTTCCATCAAACCAATTACAATGACCAAGATATATTTGATTATATCTACTAAGTAGAATAGAAGCTCTTTCACCTTGATCCTACTGATGTTGTATAACCACTCACCTTCACAGATCCCCACTAGTTCTAGAATATAGACTTTGAGTTCCTACTATGTATGCCTACCTCTGGTGACTTGGGAGAAATCATATAAGTTTTGATTGGATGATACAATGATGGTAACATCTATCTAGGGTTGGATGAGATTTTTGTTATCAATACACAAGTCATGGCCCAAGCTTTGGGCATACCTGTGCATAGAGATTATTTGCTTCCATGCAAGATGAAAATTCCTCCCATTTTATAAGAAGTTTAGGATCTATATATGTGGAACAACAGAGGATTTCCATTAATGAAATCTTAGATGAACTAGTGTGCATCCTCGTGGAGTGTTTAACCAGATAATTTTGGTAGACAACCAAGTCTACCAAGCAAATACCTAAAGGAGTTATGGACATCACCCATTAGATGATCCATCATAATGAATAATTCAAATAGATGGAGTAACTCATCCAAGAGTTGGTCATGAATATTTAGAAGTGTCGCACCTCCCCCAATATCAATTCCTTATCTTTTTGCTCTACTTCATGCAATAGAAGTCACCAAAGGGAGAATTTCACCCTGATATAGATTACTAGTTGGTAAAATAATTACATAACCTCATTTGGATGCAGGACTATGGATCTCTCACACATGAGGTAAAATTCAAAGTCTAGTGGGAAGAGTGCATGGACCTCATCACCACACATCCCTGAGTGCCACTTGATGTCATATAGTACCCAAATCTACACACCTTTATCACCTTACTATCCAAAGGTATTTTCATCACCATCCATGAATTTTCATGATCACCCTTCCCATCACTCCCCTTATCCATGACAATGGATATGGTGTAGGTTAAAGTGACCTAATAAAAATCATTCATATCCAAGCATGCAACCCCCTTATAATCCATATCAATTGGCATAGATATTCTTGTAGCACAATAATTGAAATAAATAACTAACTCAAAGTAGTAAAAGGGAAAGTACAAAGTAGACCCTCATTTGGCATTCCCTACCTTGAAGAGAACAACATGAAGCACTATAACTTGGAAGGATGATTTGAAGTTGCTACAAATCATGAACTCATGCGACCTGATCCAGATGGTTATAGACAAGTAGGAAGTCTACCAAGTCATAATGGTAGACATGGTTGGGGAATATTATGAGAAGGAAGAGTAAAAAGAATTTTTATTTTGGAAGGTGGTATACATGATTCAAATGTATAAGTAGGCTCCCCTTGATCTATGGGTGGACCTCCCAACCTACCCACCTTCCATCATTATTTACATAGTTCAAGAAGAAGTGAAACAACTCCAACATAGAATGGACTTCTTCTAGCCACAACCTATACCAACATTCATAGTTGAGGACATCCTTGCACCTCTCCTAGAGGGATCACTTGAATAACTGTGCTTAGGCCTCAAATAATATGAGAGTCTAAGGTCTCCCCTACATTAGAAGAGCACACATTTTGATGGCCAATCATGATACAAAAATCACAACCTATCCTTGTACCTATTGCACCACCACCTAAATGTAGACTAGTTATGATCAATAAGAGGAAGGCATAAGTTTATAGATCTAAGGTGTGACCAGCTATTTCAACACCATCACTATAGGCTCAAGATGTTTAAGATTTTACACAAGAGCAGCCAATGGAAGGAGAGCAATAGGTTACTAAGGAAGAAGTATCTCATGCAGCTGAATGTTGACTAAAGAAGAAGGAAAAGAAGAGGAAGAAAGAAGAAGCATAGTAATAGCACATCATGTATCAATCCAAAGAAGCCAAGGCCACACAAAAGGATAATGATGTAGAGGTTGACATTCAGAAGGCCATAGATGTGGCCAAGTAGGCATAAAAATTATTTGATATATCCAAATAAGTTTAGGATGTACAAGAGTGCAAGGAAAAAGAGGATAAACTTGCTACCAAACTGAAAGTAGAAGAAGAAGAAGAAGAATAAGAAAATAAAAAATAGGACACAATGGCCCAAGCATAGTAGGCCATGAAAGCTACTAGGAAAAATAAGGAGGAGGAAGATGAAGCCCTATGGTAATAGCAATCATAGACATAAGCTCATGCACAAGCACAAGCCCAAGCTACATAAGAATAAGCTAAGGCTATGGCCCTAGCAGAAGAAAAGAATAAGAAAGAAGAGGAAGAGAAAAAGAAAAAAGAGGAGGAAGATGAGAAAAATAAAGAGGAAAAAGAGAAGAATAAGAAATAAGAGGAAGTGAAATGGAAGTAGGTTGAAGATGTTATACAGCAAAGGAAGCTGGTAGTAGAGGCCACAACATAGTAACAAGCATCAGTGACCACCCAGATAAGATCATAGTAATTCAAGTTTCTATTAGGAGGTATCTAGTTCTAGGATGTTCCCATAATAACTACTTACTTGATGCACCACTTTCTCACTCCCACTAGCTATTATGCCATGTCTAGATCCTACAACATTCATAAGCACATTGGTTGTACTCTCCATCAAGCAGGAGACCTCCTTAGACATATCCTAGCTACCCCTAAAGAAATAGTTGGAAGGCATAGTATCTTTCTAGGAATCCATTACACAAAAGGCTACCTCCTTAGAGTAAGAAACGGATTAGTCAAAGTTAGAGAATGTGGAGCTTAGGGATTGCCTTCATGAAGTATCAAAAATTATTGAAGATACTTTCCTAGACTTGGCCACTTAAGTAATCGATGACCAAGTGATGTTTAACTAGCACAAGCTCAAGATGTTAGTCATTGAGCTTACAAAGGATTGGTGCATAACCCAATAACTTCATGTAATAGGTACATTGGGCCAGAGTATGAATATTGAGGTAGTTGCTTTGATAACCTTATTGGAGGAGTATCAAAGCATGATTGATATTACATTCCTCTAAACACATCAGGTTGAATGAAGTCTTTTGGATTAGAAGAAACACCTTGATAACTATCTCACTAGCTCTAGTGAAAATTTCACTATAGCTACAATGGCCAAGATAACTATGGATAGTCATACTACATCAATAGATGAAAATGGCCTCACTCTCCAAGAATCATTCACTACTAAGGAAAACGTGCATGATAGACTTATTGACTGATAGCATGACCTCTAATGTAGTTCATTTGTAGGCATCCAAACCAAATTCTATGTAGAAAATTTGGAGTAGATGAATGGTGAAATACAGATGAGGGTCAGTAATATAAAGGCATCCATGATCACCACTAATGACTTGAACCAGAAACAACTTATCACATATCATGCACCATTGCATGTTTTGATCTACATGGTTTAAGAAGTGATGCTTGAATACTATACCTAAAAAATTGACCTGGATATGTTCTAAAACAAGGTGGCCCATTAGTTTACAAGCCACCATCTGAGCTCTAATAAATCATCATGTAGCACAAGGTTGCATAGTCTTAGTTCAAAGATTTTGTGAGCTAGTACTCTTCCACTGCAATGCCACCTCCTTCAAATTAAGTACTAAACAAGGTGTAAATTTTGAAAAATTTGTAAAAAAATTTTGTATTGGGGACAGTTAGTAAGACAAGCGGGGATAGGATGGTTGAAAACCCATAAAGGGTAGACACCTAGTTATGTTACCCTATTGAAAACCTGAAAGGGTGATAGGTTGGTATGATACTTAGTTAAAAACTTGAAAGGGAAGTTTAGTAGTGTGGAAGAGGTGGAATATATAAATGGTACCTTTAGTGATTATTACGACTCTTTCTAGTCTAACCATTTCTTTAACTTTTACCCTAAGTACAAAATCAAGATGATCCTACGATTTTTTCTCAAGATGAGACAACATTTTAAGTCTAAGAAAGTGTTGGGAAAAGAAAATAGATAAGTAAATATATGCAAGATATTCTTTATATATTCATGCATTATGTATTCAGTTATCAGTTATATGTATTTTTTCATATCCTCCATGACTTATAAAAGGATAGAAGATCAATAGTCTCCTATTTTGGCACAAAAGTATGAAAATAATGTGAATAATCAGAGATTTTAAGTGACTATAAATATGTATGTTTTTATGAAGATGATGTTGAACCTTTGTTGAGATTAATATAGACTATTTAATTATGGTTACCTATTGTATTTCTTATTTTGTTCCTTGCTTACGGTATCATGATTAATGTTTGTATTAATTCTATCTAATTTTACCTCAAATACTCTATAAACTTTAATTAAGTATTGGTTAATCTCAATTCCTATCTACTACATGATAATTCATCTCTATTATGTTCTTGTCTTCCTTGTTAAATATGAATTCTCTACACTATCTTGTGTACTTTCATAAGACTTAGTTATCCTCATCCTTAGCATGTTCTATTGTATCAGGAACCTCTGCTAACAAAATGCATACAAATAATTGATCACATTAAGATATATCAAGATCATATCAAACTTGTATATGAAAAGAAGATCAAAAATTTATAATTTCAATTGGGTGACTTAGTACTCAAAGGGAACCAAAAGAATACTAACACATATAAGGAGCATAAAGGAAATTATAAGCCAAATTGATTAGCTCCATTTGTGGTGATTGAGAAGGTGGGAATATGAGCCTATCATTTGGCTACACTTTAGGGAAAACATAGGAGTAACCTTATGAGAATCATGCACTTACATCAGTCATATACATAATCACATATTGAAATAAATTCAAAAATACAAAAAAATTAACAAAAAATAAACAAAATACAAAAACACTCAAACTATTCAAAAAATCAAAAATCATGACCTGAACATGAAATGAGTTGATAGATTACATTATTTACATATGTCATTTATCACATGTTTGGTAAATGTCATGCTATTTTTATACACATGCATTTATCAAGGTATATGAGTGTGTTTCAAGACATACAGATCATATATGGACATGTAGATGTTGAAGTTGTCATATACTCAGGGGCCATGCCAATGCTAGGGGCATCTAGTTCCATAGGTTACATCATTGCATGTTATATTTTTCTATGACTTTTTACATTGCTAATCTACATCTATTTCTTACACATGCCTTTTTAGCTACTTATTTATTACATAATACTACATGGATATGTTATTAACTATGTTATGAAATTGACATATATGGATAGTGTAGTCTAGTTTTCACTTTTTCCATTCTTCATCAATGTTGTTACTTTTGTATGAGAGGCTAGCTACTATTACCTATCATGTGTGTCCCCTTGGACTTTTTTACGGCTCCTTATCCTTGTTTTTTTTGGTAGTCATGCACTTTATTTTGTGTCCTTATTCTCTTTTATTGTGGCATCTGTGCCCCTTATTTGTGGCTCCTTAGCCTTGCCTACTATAGCATTTGGGCCCCTTATTTATGGTTAATTACCCTTGATTTTAGTGACATACATTTCCCTTGTATGTTTTCCCTTTTCCTTATGTGTGACATTATATGTTATTGTGTGAAATTGTGTGTTGATTTTTTTGAGATTGTTCAATTGATATGTTTGTAAGTGTCATGATCCACATCACACATGTCCCCTTTGTGTTTTGTGTCATGATTTACATAATACACTTCCTTACTCCATAGTCTTATTTACTGGTAGTTACTATTGTGTACTTCATATATACATTTATCTTAACATATCACTTATATTTCCTTGAATTTCAAATGTTACATACATGCCTTGATGCTATAAACATTACTATGATGACATATTTTATTGATGTGTGTCATGTTTACACTAGTTATAAAGTCTAACTTATGTATTTTTATTATCTATAATCACCTAAAACTGATACATTATTTTAGACCAACCATCCTTAACTTATCCCTAAACTTATCTTAGGGCCTATTTTCACACTTATCCAACCTTTGTGCAGGCCACAAGTGTACCTAGACATCCCTAAAATAGTCCCAGACCCTCATTTTGATATCTTGGTCCTTCATGCCTCAGTTTCTGCCACCTAGACATTATCACCATAATAGGGATAATAGTTCCACATGGGGCAAGTTTCCCAATTTTGGCATTATTGTCCTTTCCCTCCTTTTTCCACCAATATGTATCTTTTCAAATCTAAGACCAACTAGGGTCAGCCTAGACCTATTTTAACACTTGTATAAGCACTAAAACAATATA
The DNA here is from genome assembly GCA_037957365.1 of Torreya grandis. NCBI lineage: Eukaryota > Viridiplantae > Streptophyta > Pinopsida > Cupressales > Taxaceae > Torreya > Torreya grandis. The sequence continues at coordinate 4,007,366 of JARHVA010000443.1, forward strand.
TATACATGAATTTTAGCCTCTAACTACTATATGGAAATTAGATGAAAATTACACATATAAACTCAAAACAATTTATGCACAATAAAGGTTATCAATCCCTATTTTGCCCTACTTATGCATACAACCATCTACAACATTCCTAAGTTCAGATTACTCAGGTTTCTAGTCTCAAGCACATTCAAATCACTCAAGTATATAATCATACTAGTTTCACTTGAACTTGTACCATTACTTAGGTAGGGATAACTAAATCAATCTTGAGCCCTCTTCAGAGTATTGGTATGTAGGCAACTCTCATCATAGTGCAGTGTTGAGGATGTCTAGCTTACCCCACTAACAACACACTTTATTATTTGTATCAACTAGATACCCTAAAAAAATGGAGGATAAGATTTTGCACATAAAATTAGTCAAAATAGGTCATCTATATAGATGCATAACTCATGCATGCAAGAACAGGCTTGACATACCTAGACACAAGTACACCCAAAAACTTAAAACAGTACTACATAAAGGACACTACTACCAAAATGAGGACACTAACACCACACAGTGTTATTATCCAATTAGGGTGTTATTATCTAGGAGGGACTTTAACACCTAGATCCTATTTTCAACACTTAGTCTAGCCTTTGTCTCAGTTTGCATCCTCCATATCTCATATTTTAGTCATTTTCTAGCTAAGTTATTATTTATTGTTATTTTTAGAAATGTCAAATTAAGTCGATTATATTCCAAATTAGTAGCTATATTTATTGCATATTTATACCCAAATTTACTATACTTTACTCTTTAATGATGGAATATTTACATACATTTTAAGTCCTAAAAGGTTAAAACATTTTGTGAACTCAACTTACTTTGAATACTATTCAAACCTTAACCCTAGCCTTATATGCTCTTAGGGTTTGTATCCTTTTGTTTTCTATGTTTAGATATTAGTTATAAAATCTCAAATTTGTTTTATTATTTCATTTTTGTATTCTTTAATAAATTAAATCTCTTTAAAGGTTCAAAATATACAAGAGTTTGTTTTCCTACTCCCCAACCTACAATAGCAAAATACAACAACCGATTTGATGACACAGATAAGATAAAATTTTAGGATTTAGTTTCCAAACATTTAGATATGCAACATCACCTTATCAATATTACCCACAAAGAACTTCAAAAATCAAATAACGGTCAATATTTTATTCCCCTAGATAACAACAATATTACACCTACTTTGGGGCCAACTTAGCTTGTATAACAACTTGTCTTAACTTGATAACCTTTAGTGTCAGCTACACCTCCTATGGCTAGTTATTCCTCTTTAGATGTATAATCCCTTATGCATGATATTCATTCTCTATAGGCTAAGGTGTTACATCTTGAACAGGGAGCTATTAGTCCATCAAATGCCTTGGATTCTCATGTTCTTTTACATATACTTTTGGTGCATCACATAGCAGCAACTAATTTTCCATCCATATTTATGTCACCTAATCTTATATTGTATGATGGTAAGGGTGACCTAGAGCACCATCTCTAAGCTTCCCATGCAACACATTTAGACTATGTGTTCAATGATTGGCTCCTCACTAAGTTGTTCCCATGCAGTCTAAAGGATTATGTCTTACATTGGTTGTATGATCTTCTAAATTAGTCTATCATTACATTTAATCCTTTGACATATATGTTTTTAGCACACTTTTCAATAAACATTAGTGATAAGATCTCATATGCTCAAGTAGCATAACTGAAGCAAAAATCTAATGATCCTATTATAGAATATCTCTTGTGATATAAAACTATATTAGAAAAGATGACTAGCCCCATGCAGATAAAGAGATCCAAGACATATTCAAAAAGAGCCTACTACCAGGATTACATGAAGCTATCTTATTCAAGAAGTTTCTAACATTCACATATTTATTCCACATAGTGAAAGAAATAGAAGTCAAGTTTCTCTCTATGGGAAAACTAAATTATACAAGTGGATCAAAATCAACTATTAAGTGTTTTATTAAGCCTCCATACAAATTAAATACCACTAAAAATAAGAGTGATCCAAAGGCCACAGTTAATATGACTTCAAATCCATCTCCTCACCTATTTTTATCAGTTCCTCTAAAGATAATTTTCACCAACCTTTTAGAATCATCAGCACGTGTTTTACAGTAGCTCCTGAAATTCAACATCATATCTCTTCCTCACATCAAAGAGATTGATACAACACAACCTCTTCCAAAAATATATGATTCTAAAGTATTCTATAAATATCATAGGGCACTAGGCCATACAATAAACTAATGCATTACCTTGAAACATAAGATACAATATTTAGTAGAGGCAAACATAATTGATGTGGGTATACCCATAGTGAAACCCAAAGTTCAAAAAATAGAAGCTAAGGCATTAAAAATATACTCAGATCCATTTCTAAAGCATACATCAAATGAGGTAGGGGGAACTTTAGGTGTTCACTACATATATCAAGCACATACACCATCGATATCATATCACAATACTATATAAGATGCACACACCTTACATAATATCATCGGTATGTATCATACTACAGTACCATCTAGACCACTCATCACTTTCTCAGAATAAGAGATCATTGATGATGATTCAAATTTATATGCACTCTTTATACGATCCTATAGATATCATAATCCTATTCAGATTTTATGGTTGATAATGGGTCAAGTATTAACATGTGCACTATCACACTTCTATAAGATTTAGGATATCTAGATCAAGATATATCTCCTACAAATACAATAATTCATGGTTTTAGTGGCCATATTTAGACTCCACTAGGGAGATTTTACTTCTACTATAAGCTAGACCAGCACATGTGTCAACTAGATTCTTATTAGTACCTAATGCATGCACATTTGACATGTTATTAGGTTGGTCATGGATATAACAATTATGATCCATCCCATCCACTATGCACATATGCCTTAAATATATACGTGTTAATAAAGTGATCATAATTGAGGGTCTTTCATATTAGTATCCTCTACATGTTTTGAAGGCAGTCACACCACAGTTACCAATTACATCTCTAATCATAATTCTAATTAGTACACCACAAATTTTAGTGGATCTACTAGTGTAGGTGAGGTCTATTCATATAGTGTTACCATGTATGCATACTCTTCCATAGAGACCATTATTAGAGAGACCCCTACATCAGATATATGTTACAAATTTTATAAGGAATCCCTTTACTCCTTTTCTCCTTAGATTATTATTATTGAGTTCTTATAGTTCTTAACACAAGGCACCTATGATAGATATAACATCTTCTACCAAATGGGTCCCTAAGACCCCTATAGTTCATAGGACACCACAATCAATTTCATGGATTCCTAGCACCACTTCATAGGTGGTGCCAGCTATATATCACTCAGTATAGTATGTTTTGGGAGTTTGATTACCTTTTCATACATCACACATGATCATTTTTCCTTTATTTGACACAGGGCATATTGATAGTGAGTCTCCCATGAGACTCATAAGCTAGTATTGTTCTTCCCTTCTTGTACGTACTTTCCTTATTTCTCACTTCTTGTATATATTTTCATTTTCATGTTGTTTTTACATAGCTTATATCTAAAAAACTTTAAAAAAATATAATATGTCAAAAACATTAAAAAAAAATCAAATATCTAGACACTACATATGTTATGTATCTTGATATAGTCAATTTTTATCATACATGCATGCTTCACTTGTTTTTGTAAAGTGCTTACAAATTTCTTATGGAACTCAAGTCCACTACAATGATCTAGATTTGTTATTATCTACCCACATAGATACATAGGTTATTCATTTGACACATTCACCCATTTGGGGGCACCCTATGAGTGAATGTGTCAAACTCTACATCATAGATTTAGCATTATTATATATTTATATTGATCATGTTACACCTACTCAATTTTTTTTTTTGGATACTACTACTTTAGACTCAGTATATGTACATCTTAGATCTTATACATATTTGTATAACATATTCATTCATACTCTCATTTCTAGCTTTCCTAGTTTAGGCTTGATTGTGTCTCTATGTTGCTTCTATTCAAGGGTATTTGAATATGTCATTACTCTATGGATATACACCTCTTCTTTTCATTATATGTATACTTTGGACATGTACCCATGTCCTTGTGTGTGCCTTCCTAATTATGTCATTATATGTATACTTTGGACATGTACCCATGTCCTTGTGTGTGCCTTCCTAATTATGTATGTAGATATTTAAACATGTTCTTCCATGTGGCTCTAAGCCAACTTGATTTTTATTTGTAGATGTGGACATTTAAACATGTACTTATATGTCTTGCTTTCTCATATTTAGTGGCATATGCCCATGTGCCTTATATTTTATTCTCTTAGCTTACTTTATGTGTCTCATGTGTGTTTTATGTTTGCTTTAATGTATGTATCATGGTTATGACACTTGTCTCTTGCTTGTTACACACTCCAATTTTATTTTTCCCCTTAACCTATTTTATATGTTTCATGTGTGTTCTATAAATTTTTTTTATATGCATCATAGCCATGACACTTGTCTCTTACTTATTACAAACTCTAATTTTAGATGCTATGAGGGACCTCATGCATCTCCCATTCCCACTTGGGTGTCATGATGGACATCATGCCCCATCCCATTTGGTAGATACTCATTTATTACTCAATTTTGTTGTTCAGATACATTATTATATTTATTTTTATACCATTGTGAATGCTAGACCTAACATACATTATGATGTTATGTATGCACTATTGGTTTCTTATGCAAATATCATATATTTTCCAACTAACACATATTTTACAAAGATTTTTATTTTAAGGATAGTTCTTGCACAGGTTCAACAAATCCTCTCAAAAGAGGGGGCATTCACAAGGTTTTGTCATAGATATCAAGCTATACAAATACACTCAAAGTATAATTTTCAGCACACAGGCTCAGAATACAAAAATTAGACTCAAAAAAACATGGTGGGAAATAGTGACATAAATATTAGTTACAATCACACAGAAATTAGAACAGTCAGACATTAGCACCCAAATTGCAACACTAGAACCAAATGGTGTTATTTCTCAAGATATGGCACTACTGACTAGTAGCCTCAGTTTCATAAATTTTTAGATTGGCTAGAAATGTACAGTAGGTAAAATATAGGTTTGCATAGGTTTAGTTACAAATTTCCCATTTTTAGCTTAGTTTGGCTTAGATTCATACTAGTTTACTCAAATTGGGGGCATCATGCAAATCATGATCAGTTTCATCTCAATTTAGATACTTAGATACAAATTATTACAACTCAGTCCAAAATCTATATTCTCATATATCAAATTTAGGGGCATGTGCATAGCACATTATTTTTGTATGCTCAATTATACACTAGTTGATCAGATGGAATGATAAATTCCATGTCATTCTCTACAATATACACATCACATACATGTTTTAGGTTACACACCAAATTCATGCCTTACTCCATCATAGTGATTAACATTCTTGAGTGGCGTAGAGCTACCTAATATACTCGAATGGTTGGAGAACTAACATCTCCAATTACACATTTATAGTTACATTGCATAGTTTCAGTTTCATATGCATATACTTCACATGGGTAGGCAATTATGGAGTCATAGTCTACTTGATTTCTTGAGCCACATCTATGAGATGGTTGGACACACCATCAGTCCAATCCAAACTATTCATAAGTCATGATCCACTAAGTAAGGTTGGGTAATGATGGATTCAAAATCAGATTGAGTTCTTTAGACACTCATACATGGATATTAAGCAAGACATCAACTTAGTCTAATTTATTCACCGATTTATCACTATATACACATGCACACACAATTTGTCACCAAGTTTATGCATTGGTTCATGTACCTAGTGAGTTGTATTCATTACTTTCCTCTCTTATCTCTTAGTTTTATTTCTTTACTCAATTTTATCACTTTAATAATTTTTATCTTTGATTTTGATATATCTTAAGTATTGATCGATGCATGTTTCACTTGCAAAACACGTAATAGAGCATGCTTCACATAGTTAGATCTAGATTTATGGGCTTCACCTCTTAGGTAAGTCCCATCCCATGTTGAAAATTTGATAAATTATGGAAGGAAAAAAATTTCATGCACATCTGCTAATCTTAAATCCCAACTTGGCATATCAGATCTAATCTTTTTTAAGGTCATTTTTTGGTTTTTTAATATCCTAGAAAAATATAGAATTTTTGGAACTAATCCTATAATTTTTTTGAATTCTAATTATAAAAATATGAATTTTTTTTTAAAATAGAATTTTTAGAGATTTTGATGATTTTTTATGATTTTTTTTAAGTTTTTATTTTGCAGGACAAGCGAGGAATAGTAGAAAAATGTTGGTTTTTTGACATTTTTCATATAATCATAGATAAAATATTATATCACCAAATTACTCTCATTGAGATATTTCCAAAAAGTATTCATTTTTTTAAAATGGAGCACCAAGGCACCCATGGTGAAAGTTTGAAGGTAGAGGGCAATTTGGAAGTCTTCATTTGGTGCAGGGTCAATTTTTTGGGTGAAGCACCACCTAGATCTACCACTTCAAGCATCAGCACCATGGTATCATGCCACCAGTCATTTTAAAACTTTTTTCATGCCATATGACCACTTTCTAGGTATTTTTAGGCCCTAAGGGCTTGTCCTTCACCACTATGAGCAATCTTTGAAGATCTTTTCTTTTGAGGCTCATAACTTTCGATCTGTGAAGCCTGAGAAGTGATTTTCTTTTACCTCATCTATTTTTTTTGAGATATATGTAGTTTTAAATATATTTTTTACATTTTTATCACCCATATTTCCATAAATTTTAGTTTTTTTCTAGTTTAGCTGACTAATTCATGTATTTTGGACCTTTAAGAGGCCATAACTTTTGACTAGTAACTCTTGTTTGCATGTTATATTTTTTAAAAGTGCATGTTTTTTCATCATCTTAACATATAAAAAATTTATTTATACTAATTATATATCGTATTATAGACTTCTCAAATGCATTTTCAATTAAAATTGACATCTAGAATCCATGATTTTCCATTGCATTCTAAGACACATTTTTGATGGAGTCTGATGTCCTTTGTGTGTTTGTGTGCTTCCATTTAATTATGTGTGAATTTGTAACTTTTATTTTTGCATATTCTTTCTTCACTTAAAACATACTTGTACTTTCTTAGCATATGTAACTTGTATTTCATGATGTCTGGTTTTAGACCTCGTTTCATCCTCCCAACACATAATTGCTTCACAGTGACAACTATGCTAATTGGGAAACAAAAGTCCAAACACATTTAGAGTTTTAATATATTTGGTTAGATGTAGAAGGAACATGGGTCTAACATGCAACAAATGTTGATCATCATTATTAATATGACAAAACTAATAAAAAATCTAAGTTAATAATCATGTTTGGAGCTTTGGATGAGGTACAACCTCATATCTGAAGTGTTATAACTACAAATTATGCTTGGTATAAAATTAAAATAGTATATGAAACTAAGAATCAAAATCAAATATTTCATATTTAGAGCCAATTGCACACTCTCAATCTCAAATCAGATAAAAAATTAGAAGCATTCCTTAGAAGGGTTATAACTTTGTAGGTTTCACTTCAATCTTTGGGTAAACCAGTGACAAATGATTCTTTGGTCCTTATAGTCCTTAGATCATTTCCCCCCACATATAGGATCTTTGTGACCACTTTCAATATCACAAGATAAAAACCAACCTTTGAAGTCTTGGTAAATTTATTGCAATAAGAGAAAGTTTTGCATAATTCAGAGGAAGCAGATGATGAGCATGTACTCACATCGAATCAAAAGGGGAAGAAACCCATGAAAGGTATAAAACAATCTCTAAATCAAAATAATCAACAAAACAATAAAAGAACAAAACACATTTTTCTAAAGCATGTCAAATTTTTGGAAGATAAGGACATGAATTAAACCATTGTTGGTATAACACATTTCAAAAGGGTTAATCAAGCAAGAATTTCTCTTTCAAAAATTCACTAAAAATAGAAAAGAAATAACCACAACTATAATATAGGTGGAAACAAAATAATTCCAATCCTAAACAACATGGAAATGTTGCTGAAGAATATGATTCTTCAAATGAGGAATATGGTTTAGCTACTCAAACACATGAGTCTATAAATCATCCAAGTGTAATTTGGTATGTTGATTTATGAGCAACTAGACACATGACAAAGAGAAAAGAATGGCTTTCTACATTGACCAAGATAGAATCAACTAGACACATGACAAAGAGAAAAGAATGGCTTTCTACATTGACCAAGATAGAATCAAAAGACAATGTATCACTTGGAGATGATACCTCATATACAGTATAAGGTAGTGGTGACATCAAACTTCAACTTGGAAACAAGAATTGTAAAATTTCAAATATTCTCTATATTCCAAGACTTACAAAAAATATATTATCTATTAATTAGTTACTTGACCACAAATTCATGATTGAATTTTATCAAAAAAATGGTCAAAAAATTTTCCACATCAAAGACAAATCTAGGCACTTCAAAGTAATTGTCAAGACTTCTAAAATAGGAAAAATGTTTTAGCTTAATTTTGTTTAAAATGATCATCAAGCACTTATGGTCAAAGATACAGAACTTGGCAACTTATGGCATAGAATATTTAGACACTTGAGTTATGATTATTGAATTGAGCAAACAGGATATGGTTCATGGTCTTCCCAAACTCAAGTAATATTATGATATATGTACCAATTACTTAGCTATAAAACAAAGAATAAATCCCTTTGGAAATACTTAATATTAATCACATGGTAAGTTGGACTTGGTGCACACCATCTATGTAGACATTTTCATCCCGGTCTTAGAGGGTACAAATACTTTAAACTTTTTGTTGATGATTACTCATAGAAAATGTGGGTATATTTGTTGAAGACTAAGGATCAAGATTTTCAAGTCTTCAAATAATTAAAGGCCATAATAGAAAATGAAACTGGTATTAAAATCAAGACCCTCCTCTCAGATCATGGGGGGAATACACCATTAAATAATTCTCAGCCTATCTCAGTGTGCATGGAATCAGTCAATAATTGACATCTCCATATTCACCTCAGTAGAATGGAGTTATAGAATGGCATAATAGGGTCATTATGGAAAGGTTTTGCATCATGGTTGAAGATGCAAAATTGTCTAATACATATTGGTGAAGCTTTTCATATTACATTCTACTTGTTGAATAGGTCACCCACCAAAGATCTTTATGGAATCACACCACATGAAGCTTGGATAAGGAATAAACCAAAGGTTACTCACCTTTGAGTTTTTTATTTCAAGGCATACATGCATGTTCCTAAGAAGAAAAGAAAAAAATTGGATAAGAAAATAAAATAATGTATTTTTGTTGGATATAGTGCACAATCAAAGACATATAGGCTCCTTGATCCAGAAATAAAGAAAGTACTAATCATCAAAGATGTGTTGTTTGATGAAAAGATTAGAATCAATCCACATTATATAGAGGAAAAATTCAATTAATATTTTTAGATAGTGATGGTGAAAGAGAAAAGGAAGATAGTCAAATAGGACCTCTAACACCACACCTATAGCTCAGTGTATGCCCAAGTGGTACACAAGTACTATATGAGATGCTAACTTGAATGGAGTACCAGAGACATCCACTTCAAGATCAATGACTCAAAGCATGGCTTGAGAAGAGGTTAATTTGGCCCTTATGAGTATTGTTCAAGAAACATATGATCCCTCAATAATCACAGAAGCCCTATAGTCAAAACTTTGGAAAAATGTCATGGATACAAAATATCAGTCACTGATGAAGAATAACACTTAGTATCTTATTGATAATCCATTAGGGAAGGAGCATATAGGATGAAAATGGTATTTAAGACCAAGTAAAAAGTAGATGGTAGTATTGATAAGTACAAGGCAAAGCTTTTTGTAAAATCATATGCTCAAAAAGAAGGCATTAACTATGAGGAAACTTTTGCTCCCATAGCCAAGATAAAGATTATCATAATGGTTTTTGTTATGGCTACATACTTTCAATGGAAATTCCATCAAATGGACATAAAAAGTGCCTTTCTTAATGGATATTTGTAAGAGGTAGTCTACATGACTCAACCTAAAGGATTTGTGGTATTTGATCAGGAACAAAAGGTGTGTAGGTTTATCAAGTCTCTTTATGGGCTAAAATAGGCTCCTTGAACCTAGTACATCAAGATTGATGAGAATATCATACAACATGGATTCAACAGGAGTTCATATGATCCTAACCTCTACCTCAAACAACATGGGGGGAGTTTATTAAAGTGATTATATATATTGATGATCTAGTCATCACTGGAAGCACAGTGAAGATGATTGATGAAACTAAGAATGATCTCAAGCAATTATTTGACATGACAAATCTCAGGTTGTTACACTAGTATCTTGGTTTAGAGGTATGGTAGAAGGAATATTACATTTTTGTTTCATAGATGAAGTATACCAAAACATTACTCGATAATTTTAAGATGATGGATTTTAATCCTATTATAACACCTATGGAGATAAGACTTCAATTGTCTCATATAGATCTATCACCATAATTAAATACAACTCTTTATCAATAGTTGATTGGGAGTCTCATTTACTTGACATATACTAGGACAGATATTAGATATGAGATAAGACTTCAATTGTCTCATATAGATCTATCACCATAATTAAATACAACTCTTTATCAATAGTTGATTGGGAGTCTCATTTACTTGACATATACTAGGACAGATATTAGATATATTGTCAACTATCTTTATCGATTCATGCAAGAACCAAAGGTGACACATTGAAAAGAAACAAAGTGGGTATTAAGATACAATAGAGGTACAATTGAGTATGGCATAGAGTACAAGAATAATGATAAGTTATTCTTGATAGGATATTACGAATGTAGATCATGCAGCTTTATTGATGATAGGAAATCCACTTATGGATTTATGTTGTTTATAGGATTTGGTCTAATTTCTTGGAGAAGTAAGAATCAAAATTGTGTTTCTATATATTCCAAAGAGGTATAATATCATGCTACAATAGGATATATATATGAAGCAATATGGATATATTGTATTCTTTTAAGACTTGGATTTCCATAGACTCAGCCTATAGTTTTGTATTGTGATAATCAGGGTGTTCTACATCTTGTTTTAAATTTAGTGTTTTATGAGAGAGAAAAACACATAGAGGTTCAGATTTATTCCATACATGAACATGTTTAACAACACAACATATAACTCCAATATTACCCCACTCAAGATCAGTGCACGGATGTCTTCATGAAGTCACTTGCATGTGATAAGTTTGAGGTATTCAAAAATTCTCTCTCATCTTCTCTTCAGGCTATGATAAATTAAGGGGGGAATGTTAGAATAATTAATTTATCCTAGTCTATATGTAATAAATGTCACATGGTGTAGTTACACTTTTGATTGACATGTAACATAGGTTAGCTAAGTGTGTTATTTACTATATGTGATTAGTTACATTGTGATACTTAATCCCCTTTAGATTAGGAGATTTAATCTCACTTATTGATATATAAATAAGCACCTCTTTTAGTGATCTAGCTAATAAAATTATTTTCCATATTTTAGAAGAAAGGGGGGGCAAATGTAATCACCTAAAAATGACACTTGAGTGCTAAGAGTGTTACTTGAGACCACCCATCCCTAGCTTATCATTAGACCTATCTTAGGGCCTATTTCCACACTTATCTAGCCTTTTTATGGGCCATAGACATCTCTAGACATCCCTAAAGCAACCCTAAACCCACATTTTGACATCATGTTCCTTCATACCTCAAGTTATGCCACCTAGACATTAGTGCCATAATAGGGATAATAGCACCACATGGTGCAAGTGTCCTAATTTTTATGTCACTATTCTTTCCCTCCTTTTTCCACCAATAGATATTTTTTAAAATCTAAGACCACCTAGGGTCACCCTAGACCTCTTTTCATACTTGTAAAAATATAATATATATATATATATGACTTTTAACCCTCTAATCATTATATGGAAATTATATACAAATTACATGTATAAATTTAGAACAAGTTTTGCGCAATCAAGGTTAACAATCCTTATGATGCCCAACTTCAACATACAAACATATATAGCATTCTTAAGTTTAGATTACTCAGGTTTCTAGTCTCAAACACATTTAAATAACTCAATTATACAATAATACTAGCTTCATTTGCACTTGTACCAACACTTAAGTAGGGATAACTGCATCAAGATTGATCCCTCTTCAAAGTATTGGTATATAGGCAACTCTCATCACAATGGGGTGTTGAGGATGTCTAACCTACCCCACTAACAACACACTTTACTACTTGTATCAATTAGATACCCTAGAAACATGAAATATTAGGTTTTACATATAAAATTAGTTAAAATAGGTCACCTACATAGATCAAGAACTCATGCACACAAGAACAGGCTTGACAGACCTAGACACAAGTACACCCATAAGCTTAGAATAGTACTACATAGAGGACACTAATACCAAACCAAGGACACTAGCACCACATGGAACTATTATCCAATAATAGAGCTACTATCTAGGAGGGGTTTTAACACCTAGATCCTATTTGTGACACTCAGACCAGCCTTTATCTCAATTTGTAGCCTCCAAATCTTCCATTTCAATCATTTTTAAACTAAGTTTTTATTTACATTATTTATTTCTATTTTTATAAATATCAAACTAAGTCAATCCTATTATAGATCAATGGCTATATTTATTACATATTTCTATCCTAATTTACTATACTCATCTCTTTACAACATAAGATTTACATACATTCTAAGTCCTAAAAGATTAAAACATTATCAAAGTGTGATTTAATATGTGCATAATGTTGTTTAATACATTTTTAATATTGGTAACTATCTTCACATGTGTTAGAAGGGTTAAGTGTATCTTTAGGAAATGATCCCACCTTTCACTTCATCAATAACAATCTCTCACTCACCTCTTTATTTTCCTATATAAGGACCCTTTGTGTCTTTATGTAAATTTAGAATGGAGCTTAGAGTCATCTCCTGAGTTGGTGGAGATGTAGTCTATTAGAAATTCTTGTTCTAATGCAAACATTGTTGGTTCCACACGTGTACATTATAAAAAAAATTAATGTAATACAGTGTGCTTTTGTTGGTGAATCTCTTTATCTCTTATGATTACTTTGTGTGGATGGTGTGTTATGTTTTCATTAAAGATATTTCTTAATCCATCTTATTTTTATAATATCGCATCATGGCTATAGTAATTTAATTTGGTATTAGAGTTATATTAACTTAATATGGTATCAGAATGAGCTATACAATCTCCATCTTCCATTGTTTCAAATTTGGTTTTCTTTAGTTGGATTTGAATTATTTATATATCTATATATGGAGGAGTTTCATTGAATATATTTATATCATTTTTCATTTTTGAGTGTTTTTGGTGCATATTAGACATTTCCATTACATTCAAAGTACTAGATAAAGTCAATTTAAAATTTTGTTTCTCTTGAATCTGACACTGTGAGCTCATTTTTCAAGCCATGTAGGTCGCATTTTGTGTATATATGAAGAATTCACAAAGGTAAGAATGATCCAATATGAAGGTAAATAACTTTTTTAGCTCATCTAGCATGTTTTCAGGACTATATTTCACATTTTTGTTGTACACCATGATAGGCAGTTATCTTTTATCTTTGGATACAAATTAGATTTCGGTCTAGTAAGGGATGATTTATTTACTATGCCTCTTTTTTAAATATAAATAGTGGTGGTTTTTTTATATGTATATATGCACTCACATTGATTCACAAATTTAAATGAATGGGTTTACTATTTTAGCCTTGTGTGTGTTTTTTCTCATCCCCTTGTCTACCTTCATGCATGTGTGTGCTTTGTCACACTCCCTTTTCACTTTTCTATTATTGAGTCCTTCATGTGGAATATTAGGCACTCTCACTTCAATATTTATGTTGTGATTTTTTTCACACTTACCAGAATTGACATGTTTGGAAACATTGAGTTGTTTTGTATTCACTCCCTAGTTAGCATTACAAGGGGTGTTGTGTACTACTAATGTTTTTTTGTTGTTTGACTATGTTATGCACCTTGTGTTTATTCATGTATACTATGTGGATGCAGAGGCTAGTATAAAAATTCAAAAAATTATTTTAATCCATCATTACTGTTATCAAAATTTAAATCATCATTTTTGATCCATCTTTGGTGTTATCAAAATTTATAACATCATCTTTGAGACAACATTCATTGATGATATCAAAATTCAAAATAGTTTCTGAGCTAACCCTTTTTGGTGTATTTTACCTATGCATTATGTTCAAATGGAACATGTACTCTTGTTTACATATCCAAATTCATGGAAGAAACTTTTGATCCATTACTTTGGAGGCTTCATAAAATTCAATAGGCATCTACATCAAATTAATTTATTGCTCTTTTCACTCTATCATTATACATGTGAATATCAGATCTAGTTTTCATGACCTATACTTATGAGCTTAAGACTTATTCTCTCTTACCATATCACCTAAACTAATATTCAAGGGGAATTTTTGCATGTGTCATGTTCACAATAGTTTTTAAGTCCACCTTAGATATTATTTTTAACAAGGTGTGATTTAATTTATGTACAACTTTATTTAATGCACATTTAATGTTGGTAGCTATAATCACATGTGTGAGAAGGGTTAGGTGTATCTTGAGGAATGATCCCACCTTTCACTCCAACAATAAAAATGTCTCACTTACCTCTTTATTTTCATATATAAGGACCCTTTGTGTCCTTGTGAAACATTAGAATAGAGCTTAGAGTCATCTCCTGAGCTGGTGGAGATGTATTCTATTACAAAGTCTTATTCTTATGCAACCATTGTTGGTTTCACACATGTGAATTATAAATTTAGTTATTTTAATACATTTTTATTTTTTGGTGAATATTTATCTCTCTTTTGAGTATTTTTTGTGAATACTTTTTATGTATACATTGAGGAGTTTTCCTGGGCCCTCCTATTTTTAGAACATGGCATCATAGTTATGTTAATTTAATTTATTCTCCACATGTTGACATGAGTATACATGATATGATATAATTAACTCATATTTTGAGATGATTGAATTACAACCTACATCCCTCACCACAAAAATATGGCATATTAGTGGCCTTGTCATAAAAACACAAGCCTCCATGAATAGAAAAAATCATATTTTGAGTATAAAATATAGATTCATATATTCATATTGGTTCAAATGTGTGATAGATATTTACACATTTGTATAGATTTTAGGGGCATGTGACATGCATATGCACTCACTTTATACATATTTTGGTTACAAAACATGGATTCAATACATCATATGTCATGCAGGTGCATATGATTTATGAGAATAGATATTACAAATTTGTACATATAGATACATTTGAGATATAGGTTCTCAAATTTAGCATATAGATACATATCATTTTATATCAAATGGTACAGATTCAGTAAGGCATGATATTAGGTCATGGACATATACACTATGATAGTTTATAATTGGCACCAATTTAGCAAGGAATGCTACTTGTTCATGCACATTTACATCTTTTTACATTAAGCAGTATTTTAGTTGTTTATTTATAAACACAATTCAATGGAACCATGTAGTGAGCAAACTTGAATCTGTAAGTCTATTTTCAGCAATTGATTCATGATTTTTAAGGTAATGTACATTAAGGTTTAGTGACACTCAACAACCATGGCATTACCTATAGTGAACCTATTATGTGGTTATCACATTTCCATCTTGAGGTTCAAGATCATTTATCTGATTAAATGTGGTTGAGGTTCAATAACACTCAATGGTCTTATCACTACTCTACATTCATGAGGGTTGGGGCATTTATCTTCCCAATCCAAAGACTTACATAGTTACATAACTTTAAAGAACAATCACCCTAACTCTCCATGTGATTCAATAATGAAACACAATTTTTCAATGCTTCAATGAGGAAGCATCATCCCCAATAATTTATAAGGTAATATAGTTTACTCACATACAGGTGTACTTCTCCCTTGCTCTTTCAAGTTTCAAGTTTTAAGTATAATTAGATTTAAAATTTCACACTATGGATATTGATTAATACATTTTCATTGCAAGTTTTGCTTGGGTAGCTTGCATATTTAGAGCCTTCTTCCAAAGACAAAGTGTGTTGTACACAGTTAGGTATATCTTTATCATTTTTACTCTATTATTTTCATTGCATTGAATACTAGAATAAAATGGGACATTTTTTGAAACTAACATATAGTATTTGACACTTGGAGATGTCAATACTGACCTAAACTTATCCTACATGATTTTTGTGTCTCCAAATAGTTCTCACTCACCATTATCATACACCTACATGCTAGTTATTGTTTAATTCTATTATAGAATTCTATAATTCAATTATAAATACAATGTTAGAATATTCAATTTAGGATAATGGTGAGTGAAAACTATTTGGAATATTCAATTCTATTCTAGCATTATTGTGAAAATACAATTACAATTAATTCAGACATTTAGAATAGAATTGTTAAACTTATTTTCTTTACCAGGTTTTCATCCTAGCATGAAAATTCATATAGGACTAGGCCCTACATTCATGGATTACTTATTCACTTGCATTGAGTGCTGATTTTTAAATTTGTTCTATCATAGGGACTTGATATTAATGGAGGGATAATACAAGACCCCAATCAATATCCTATTTTTTATTGGCCTATGATGAGTTGTTAGTGTTGTATAAAAAGAGATCAGATTCCTATAGATGCATGAAATTTTAGAAAAATGAGCAAGGTTTTCAAAGCATTGGAGTAGATGAATAAGATATTCAAATCAATTTTCACATATTTGTACATAAGACATAATTTTACACTCTTCAAAAAATACTTCTCTAAACCCACTTTTGTGACAAATCAAGATACTTCTCTAAACCCACTTTTTATCATTTATTATTGATTCTATAAGATTCATTTTGCAAATTAGATTCAATTTTTGTTGTATTTGGTTAGATTTGGTTAAGCCTAGTTTGCAAATTACAGGGGTATATGTATTGCATTTTGAAGTAAACCCACTCTCTCATATTTCATATAACAAAAAAGGATGAGGTTGGGTTCAAGCTCCACAAAGATTTTTCAAAATGGATATCCTCAGTCTTTGGCACTAAATCGAAGATGAAATGACTAATAACATCTAACCATCTTGCAAATTCCAACCCTTGATGACATCAATCCATGTTGAACTTCCATTGTAGAAACCAACATTCATACTATATTGTAAATACTCACATGAATCTAAATAATGCTATAAATAGTAAGGAACTCCAAATTCACATTATTTTGGGTATTCATTACCATACATATCAGTATGAAATTATACAAAAGGTGATTTTGTGTGTTAAAATACTAACATTTTTCTTTTGACTTTGTCTAAAAGATTGAGCATTTAAAAACATTGAATGACGATGTCAAATTATACTAGTTGTCCATCTTTTGAACAAAATGTTTCAGAAAATAATATTATGTTAGGTTGAGATGAATTTTAGCACCTCCCAAGGCATGGTACTATAGTTATTAGCAAAAGTTATTAGTTTGTTTAGAAAGTTGTGTCATGAAAAAATTAAAACACTTTTCCTAGGTTTGAAAACATATATATGATTTCAACAAAATAAAAATAAGTAAACATTTTATTTACCTATCATTGGTTCAAACAAAGTGATATGACAATTTTCTTGGGGAAAAGGTGTTCTTTTTTATAAACAAAATTACAAAAAATTAGAATTACCAATCATTTTTATTGATGACAAAATCTTTAAAGTCCTTGTTTTATTATCTCCACCTACACCTACAATATTAATGATTGTGCACATGTTGCAATTGTTATCAGCACCACATGACATTATAAAATGTAATTTAAAGTATAATCTTGTGTTTTCTTTTCACACACAAAAGACTATATTATTACATTATGTCAATTATATTTATACTTATGAATATAATGTGTTAATATTTTAGAATTAAAATTGTCAAATTCCCGATGAATGTGGTACCAATTATACTAAAAAAATTATTAGTTGATTGTGTGTTAATAATTAGTAAAGGAGGGTGAATTTTCATGTTTTTATTTGCAATCAAAATTATTAAAACATAATTAATACAAATTAATAAATTTGTATACACAATTTAAATTCAAGTTTAACATAATGAGCGGGGAGTTTTTACTTAGCCCTTTGAAACAAATTTATTGATTGATATTTTACAACAAATTGAAAAACAATAATAACTTTTTATAGAGAAAGAAATATAATTTAAACACGAATAAAATCTTAAAAAATAAATCATATAGGTTAGAATACACACACACACACACACACACACACACACACAAAAACCAATTATATAAAACTTCAAGAGGATAGGTATTAATGTTGAATCAAGGCCCTCATTAAATTATTTGGCTTCCATATTTTTGAAATACATTCAAACAAAGGGGATGCATGCAAAGATGAGAAATGACATGTAATTTTATATCATATATAATTTAGACTTGAGGAACATCATTTGGCTTCAGCATAAGGTCAACGTTGATTTAATGACTTTCTCTTACCTACAAGATATTATTTTCAAATACTAATTTCTTTTTTTTCCCTTGTGTTAATTATTTGTTGATGTTTTGTCAAGCCTTTCGTGGTAGATTCAAAGTTTATTTTAGCTACCAATTGCAAAATGTAGAGTTTCATGTAGTTTCTTTGAAATTTTGTATCTAATGAATTATTGTCATGACTAGAAAAAGAAAATTAAGTAATGTTAGAACATTTAAAGTCTAAGTGGTTCCCCTCATGGACCCTTAGCTAATTTTGGTTAATTAAATAATAATAATAATGGTTTATTATTTATTAACACAGGTTGAAAACCTCATGTAAATAAATAATAAAACATATTTATTTATTATCATTGGTTTTAAATGTTATTAGGGAGAGGTTGGACCCGTTGATTATAACTGTTCACCTCCACACCCCAATATAAAAAGGGCTTTATCCATTTGGTAAATTATAATTGACATATTCAAACTTATTCAGGGGATTAAAAGAGTTTTGTGAAGGCATGCTTGACAAGGAATAAGTGAGAAATTGTATTGGGTCAAGTTTCTCAATTATATGAATAATCAATGTGATTTTTTTTACCTCTTTGAGGTTTTCCATGTTAAATATTGTGTCATTTTTCATATGTATTATATGTGCTTTGCCTATTCATTTTCATTCTAGATCTTACACATATATTGCTTCATAAATTCTATCATGAAATCAGAGCTGGTGGGGTGTAATTGATTGGCAAGCAAGTGATTAATTATCATAGAATTAATTTTAAGTTTTTTTTAACTTATAGAGTTGTATGGCCTATGGTATGGCCTCTGACTTGAATAAATCTAAAATAAATATTTATAAGTTGTCTTTGGTGTTATTTTGTTATGTATATCTGTCAACAACCAGTGATGAACTTTCTAGAGCTTTTACAGTCTCTAAAGAATTTGTTTGATAATTTTTATTTTTTTCCAACAACTTGGATGTCATTGTATGACCCATGTATGGCCTAGGCAAGCCAAAAACTTTGAAAAAATATTTTTATTGATCTAGCTTGTATTAATCTACAATTTATGGGTAAATCCCACTCATTTATTCTTACAATCCCTTCTACAAAGCTATTGAAGCCTTCTATTAAAAAATTTAGATCCACTCAGCTAGAAGTACCATTGTCAACATGGTGAAGTAAAAAAATTGATTTCATCATCAAAAAATTTATTTTGAGGGTTCCATCTATGTCATCTCAAGATTTTAGGAGGATTGATAAAATTTCAAGCCTTATAGTGGTCTAAACAAGTTTCTATGCATTCCCCTACTATTGCTACTACATCATTCATTCCATTGAGTGTGACAAAGATTAACAATGAAGTTTTTAATTTATTTAATAAATAATTATTTTATTAAAATCTTAATTTCTGCGTAGACATGTGGCCCCCCACCTTCTTTGTCTAGTTTTTTAATCAAAAAAGTTTTAAAAAAAACTTTTGATTTAATTTTAAAATTACATGCATGTGTGTGTCTATATATATATATATTTATATATATATATATAAAGCGTATAAATATTAGTTTGTGTATGTAAGTTTTCAATTAAGCCCCTAAAAATACTGGTGGTTTTCATTTTGTTAAAAACTTGTAACTAAGGTGGTCCAATGTTCAAAACCCCTTAAAAATAACTCTTTTTTGACTTAGTCAAGTTATTTTTTAAAATTTAAATATTTTTTTATTTTTTTTGTTTTTGCGTTGACTTTCTTACATGCAAAACCCTAGACATGTCAACCTTATTGTAACATTTGATCTAGTGAATACTTTGTCGAGTATAGTCATGTGACCAGTCATTACCTAAGTTTTGACATGTTTCAGATTTATTAATGTGGTCCACTTTCTGTTTTGAAGCTTCTTATTGTAATTTTTTACATATTTTTTAATCATAGTGTTTAGATAGTTATTTCATATACAACACTTGTGACACATATATTATTGTATTTTATTTCAATTTTTTCACATTATTTACATATATTTGAATAACTATTACTTTTTTATGCTTTTAATTTACTTTACTATCAAATAAAATTAAAATTCACATTAAATAAGGTTTATTTTTAATAATTGTTATTATATTAATGTATTTTTATGACACTTGAGACACCTTATTTATTGCAATATTTCACAATATTTTTACTTTGTCTAACATTAATTTGAGCAATTATTGTTTATTTACACTTTAAATTTACTTTATTATTAAATAGAATATAAATTCACAAGTAAAAATGGTTCAAATATAAGCGTTATCTTATATTAAATAGACATTCTTAAAGGAAAGTTATGGTTTTGCCTAACTTTGTATTAGATAAATCTTAAATACTTAATGGATCAAATTATAATATATAAAAAAATTATATTAAATTATAATCTATGTCCTGAAATCTATGGAACATTGTCATCGAGACTAAAAAGCCCTATTAGGATGACATATTACACCTGAGTTTTTAAATACATTTCAATAGAAATCATATAAAGCCATATCAATTATCTTGCAGCGTTAAGGATGATTTCATACTCCATATCGATAATCAAGGGTCTTTTAACAATACTTTTAAATTCCTTGAGTTTATGCATGAAGGCACTCCTCTCTCTAAGATAATTAAGCCTATTCTTAAACTGCTAACTACATCTAGGAAAGGCAATTAAAAAGTTGTTAATTTTATTATTAAAATTAGGAATATTAAAGCTTAGTTAGATAGATGTGATTGTAATCTTATTCAAGATAATCTTTTATATTTCATTATTTAGCTTAATATTTATGAAAAGTTTTACAATTTTATTTCAATTTTGAATTTAAAGTACTAAACAGAGCAAGATATCCCTAACCTCACTACATTGTCAGTACTTCTGATTTATGAAGAGAAAATGATATCTAATTTTGACTCTAAATATAATGCCATTAAAGACTTTTCGCTCTCAATCATATTTCTGAGAATAATAGAAACTAGAAACGTAACTTTAGTTTTTTCAATGATATAAATGAGAACAAGAAATTTGGTAATAAGAATCATAAATCTAAGTTTAATGAAAATTGTAATTTATGTGATAAATTTGGCTTTAGAAGGAAAAATTGTAATAAAAATAAAGATAGAACTAACAATAAAACCTTTAAAAATAATAAAGAGAAAATCTAATCAAAAACATCAAAAAAATCAAAACTAGAATCAGGACAATGCTCTAGATTATAATACTAACATTATTATTTTGTAAACACTACTAAGTAAAAAAAGAAAAAAATTGTAAATGTTGTTATTAGTAATGTTTTATGTGTACCTAAACTTAAGAAAAATGCGTTATCTTATTCTCAACTTTAAAATGATAACTATATTGTAACTTTGTTTAAAGATAGTTGGTCCATTAGAAATCAATATGGTTCTTTGATTTGTTGAAAGTGTTCAAAATAATAACTTATACATTTTTATTATTTATTCTACATGTTTTCTTTTATCACATAGTGAGAATGAATCTCAATTATGGCATGAAAGATTATGATATGTTAATTTTATAATTTTACAAGATAGGTCTTCTCATAATCTTGTTATTGGTCTTCTTTTTATCTCTTCCTATCATAAAACTTGTGAAGGTTGATTATATGGTAAGCAACATACTAATCTCTTTCACAATAATCATAATGTAAATTTATCTCATCTTTTAGGGTTAATTCATAGTGATGTAGCGGGACCTCTTGAAGTTGTATCTCTTAATAATTTTTTGTATATAGTTACTTTTATAGATGATTATACTAGAATGATTTGATCATATTTTATTAAAAATAAATCTAAAGTGTTGTCTAAATTCAAAGAATTTAAAGTTATTATTGAAAATGTTTCTAATTCTTCTAGTAATATATTAAGATATGATAATGGTGGTGAATGTATTAGTAAAGAGTTTCATTTTTTTTTTGTATTAGATGTGATATTCAAATGGAACTCACAACTCCATATTCTCCTCATAAAAATAGTATTGTTGAAAAGTAAAGCCAAACTATTATTGAAATAGCTAGAAAAATTTTACATTCTATAAATGTGTCTCAATTCTTATGGATCAAAGCCATGGATACTTTTGTACCCATCCTAAATAGATTTCCTACTAAATATTTACATTTTTGTACACAAAAATATATGTATGAGCATGGCATATCACTTTCCAGTATTATAATTTGATTATTACTTTAAAGATAATAATTAAATTGATCATGTCTCAATTGCAATAGTATTTGTTAGTAAAATTATTTAGTTTGATCTTGTAATTTGTTAATTACAATTATATTGTATTAGATATATTGGTCTTAGATAAAAAGCAAAATATATATATATATATATATAGACATTATATTGTTTTCAAAATGATTACAATTTATGATTACTTTCAATTCATATGAATTAGCATTGAAATACATTATATATATAACATTGTGTTTCATTTGACAAGCCGATCATGTTTAGTTATTGCATTTGATAAGAAGATCATACTTAGTAAGAGAGGATCTTTTGTATTTCAATTGTTAAAATGCTTTCTTTTGATAAAGTTGGGCAATATAATGTGAACATTTTTAAATGTTTCATTTGATAATAAGATATATTAAGAAATACAAAGTGTAAATAAAGTTTGTATTATTAATTAGTTTCTTATCATTTAATTTACTATGCATTTTTATTCATACATGCCTAAAATTATTTATTTCAATCTCATATTTGTTTGATTGGATGATTGCATTTCATATTAAAACTATTCATATTTGATATATGAGAGGTTACATACCTCAATCTTTTGTTAGATCGAATTCTAGATCATTGAAAAATGACAAAAAATATATTAAACATGCAATGTATTTTTTAAGATATCTAATATTTGGTTGATTTAAATTATTGTATGTGTATCACATGACAGTTGGGGATGCCCATCTTGTCAATATTAAATATGTCTAATAATGAATTGCATACAATGATTTATGTGTGTCAAAAACTTAGTAATCAAAGTAGTGAACTAGTTTGTCTAAAACATGAATTGATTGTTTAAAATATGTTTTACCATAATTAAACATGTCTTCATTTATATTTATGTATTTGGTTATTTAGATGCTAACCATAATATGATATCATAAATCTACTTCTAGATATGTATTTAAGTTTGGTGTATGTATTATCACTTGGAGCAATGAAAAATAACCTATTGTTTCGATCTCTTCTATAGAAGCAAAGTATAAAAGTGTTATGGAAGTTTTCAAACAAGCCATGTGGCTGCAAAGGTTGTTGGAGAAACTTTATTTAGACGTTTCTTACTTTATCATCCTTCATTATGATAACCAAAGTTATATAATTTTGACAAAAATTTTAGTGCAACACCAACGAATTAAACATATTGAAGTTCATATATGTTTTATCTGAGAGAAAGTCCTTAATGGTGTTATAGATCTAAAGTTATATCATATGGATGAACAAGTGACAAATATCTTCATAAAACCACTTGGTGCTTCCAAGTTTTGTGAATTTCGTTCAATGTTAAATCTCTCATAATTATCATTGAGGGGAAGTGTGCATAACAATACCACTTCCTAACGGCCATGTGTTTATTCTTATTCTTTATACTTCTCATTATAAAACATTGTAAACTTCATGTAAAAGTTATGTGATTTTTTGGTAAACTTTGTGTGAAAGTTTTACTTTTGTACCCAATATAAAACCATACTATGTAATGGAGGTCCTTATATTGTAAACAGCTCCAAATATGCTTAGTGATTATTCATGAGAAACTGTGAGATGTAGTCTCATGATCATGCTATCCTAAACATACTTTCGAGTAGTTTATGGACTAAAATTATTTTTGTTTCAAAAGGTAATGTTTGGCATTATGAAAGTTTTTAAATACTTCAAATTTGTACATAGTATAATTTATGTATTAAGGTAACTGTGACATTTATCCTCACTTAGCATTAAGGAAGAGTGTTGGAACATTTAATGTCTAAGTGGTTCTCGTTATGGACCCTTAGCTAATTTTAATTAATTAAATCATAGTAATGATTTATTATTTATTAAAATGGATTAAAAATCTCATGTAAATAAATAAAACATATTTATTTATTTATTTATTTATTATCATTGATTTTAAATGTTATTAGAGAGATGTTAGACAGTCCATTGGTTACAATGGTCAACCTTCACACTCCAATATAAAAAAAGCTTTACCTCTTTGGTAATTATATTTGACACATTTAAACTTACTCGAGTGATTAAAAGAGTTTTGTGAAGACATACATGACAGGGAAGAAGTGAAGAGGGAAATTTTGTATTGAATGAAGTTTCTGAATTATATGAATAATCACCATGGTTTTGTACCTCTTTGAGGTTTTCCATGGTAAATATTATGTTGTTTGTCATATGTGTTATATGTATTTTGCCTATTCATTTTCATTCTACATCTTGCACATATATTACTTCATAAATTATATCATGTAATCAGAAACAGTGGGGTGGAAGTGATTGGCAAACAAGTGAATTATCTTAGAATTAATTTTAAGTTTTTTCATCCTATAGAGGAGTTTTGCGGCCTATGGTATGGCCTCCTACTTGAAGAAATATGAAAAAAATAGTTCGAATTTGTCTTTGGTGTTATTATGTAGTGTAGATTTGTTAACAACCAATTATGAACCTCCTAGAGCTTCTGCAGAGTCTCTAAAGAATTTGTTTGATAATTTTGTTTTCTTTCAGCAACTTGGATGCTATTGTATGGCCCATGTATAGCCTACGCAAGCTAAAAAAATTGAAAAATTATTTTTATTAATCTGACTTGTATTAATCTCTAGTTTGTAGTTAAATATCACTTATTTATGTTTACAATCCCTTCTACAAAGATATTGAAGCCTTCTATTAGAAATTTTGGGAGATCCACTCAGTCCGAAGCACCATTATATGGCCTAGTTGAGTGAAAATATTGATTTTAACATCAAAATTTTCATTTTATGGGTTCAATCTGCTTCATCTCAATATTTTAAGAGGATTGACAAAGTTTCAAACCTTATAGTGGTTTGAACAAGATTATATGCATTCCCCTACTTGTTATTGCATCATTCCTTCCATGGAATGTGTTAAAGGTTACTAATGAAAATTTATATTTCTTTAATAAATAATTGTTTTATAAAAATATTAATTTCTATGTAGACATGTGGCCCCTACCTTCTTTGTCTAAACGTATAAATATTAATTTGTGTATGTAAGTCTTCAAATAGACTCCTAGAAAGATTGGTGGCTTTCATTTTGCTAAAAACTTATAACTAGGGTGGTCCATTGTTCAAAACCCCATTAAAAAAATTGACTTAGTCAAGTTATTTTTCAAAATTTAATTATTTTTGAATTTTTTTATTGGTTTGCACGTCAATTTTCTCACATGCAAAACCTTAAACCTGTCGACCTTGATGTGACATTTGATCTAGTGAATATTTTATCGAGTATATTTATATAATGAATCGTTTCATATATTTTGGCATGTTTTGGACATATTGGTGTGGTCTATTTTTTATTTTGAAGCCTCCTATTATAATTTTTAATCATTTTTAAGAATAATGTGTAGATAGTTGTTCTATGTGTGACACTTACGACACATAAATTAATGTATTTTGCTTCAATTTTTTTACATTGTTTAGTATATATTTGAAAAATTATTACTTGTTTACATTTTTAATTTACTTTACTATCAAATAAAACTAAAATAAATATTAAACAAGACTCATTTTTAATAATTATTCTTACATTAATATATTTTTATGACACTTGTGACATCTTATTTTGTTACAATATCTTATAATTTTCTTACTTTGTCTAGTATTAATTTGAACAATTATTATTTGTTTACACTTATAATTTATATTATTTTAACAAATTATAATTCCACATTTAATAAGAGTTTAAATTAAAGTATTCTTTTATGTTATAGTATCATTCTTAAAGGGAAGTTATGGCTTTGTCTAACTTTCTATTAGATAAATCTCAAATATTTAATTGATCAAACTATAATATATGAAAAATTCATATTAAAATAGAATTTATAGCCTAAAAATTGTGGAACATTATCGTCAAGATTGAAAAAGTTTTATCATGATGACATGTTACACCTGAGCTTTTAAATGCATTTCAACATAAATCATAGGAAATCATGTCAATTATCTTATAAAGTGTTAATGATGATTTTCTACTCCATATCAACAATCAAAAATATCCTAGTGATGTTTGGAAACTCCTTGAGTTTATACATGAAAGTACTCATCTCTCTAAGATAATTAAGTTTATTCTTGAACTGCTAACTACACTTATGAAAGGTGATGAAAAATTGTTAATTTTCTTACTAAAATTAAGTATATTAAAGCTTAGTTAGATAAATGTGATTTTGATCTTATTTAAGATAAGGTTTTGTATTTCATTACTCAGTTTAATGTTCAGGAAAAGTTTCACAATTTTATTTCAATTTTGATTTCAAAGTACCAAACATAGCAAGATATCCATGACCTAATTATCTTGTCAGTGCCTCTGATTCAAGAAGAATAAATGATGTATAATTTTGATTCTAAAGAGAATATCACTCAAGCACTTCTCACTCTCAAACATATTTATGATAATAATAAAAATGAAAAACCTAACTCTAATGTTTTCAATGACAAAAATAAAAATAAAAAATCTAGTAATAAGAATCATAAACCTGAATTTAGTAGAAATTGTAATCTGTGTGATAAATTTAGTCATATAACAAAAAATTGTTATAAAAATAAAGATAGAACTAACAATAAAACCTCTAAAAATAATAAATAGAAAAAAACTAATCAAAAGCATTAGAAAAATCAAAACCACAATCAAGGCAACAATCTAGATCATAATATTGACTTTATTACTTTGCAAAAGCTACTAAATAAGAAAAGGTAAAATTTACAAATGTTGTTATTAATGATTTTTTCTATGTACTTAAACTTAAGAAAAAATTGTTGTCTTTTTCTCAACTTAAAAATGATAACTTCATTGTAACTTTGCTTAAAGATAACTAGTCTATTAAAAACAAATTTGGTTCTCTGATTATTGAAGGTGATCAAAAGAATGGTTTATATATTTTTGTTGTTTCTTCTGCATATTTTCTTTCATTGCATGGTAAGAATGAATCTCAATTATGACATAAAATATTAGGACATTAATTCTATAAATTCACATAATATGTCTTCTCATAATCTTGTTATTGGTCTTACTTCTATCTTTTCACATCATGATACTTGTGAAGATTACGTGGTAAGCAACATAGTAACTTATTTCAATAGAACCATGATATGACTTCCTCTCATCTTTTAAAGTTAATTTATAGTGATGTAGTAGAACCTATTGAAGATGTATCTCTTAATGGTTATTTGTATGTTGTTACTTTTATGGATGATTATATTAAAATGATCTGGTCATATTTCATTAAAAATAAATCTAAAATGTTATCTAAATTCAAAGAATTTAAAACTATTATTGAAAATACTTTAAATTTTTCTATTAAGATATTAAGATCTGATAATGGTGGTGAATGCATTAGTAAAGAGTTTGATTCTTTTTACATTAGTTGTAGTATTCAAAGGGAACTAACAATTCATTATTCCCCTTAGCAAAATGGTATCGCTAAAAGGTAAAGCCAAACCATTATTAAAATAAAAAGAACAATATTTTATTCTAGAAATATTTTTCAATTCTTATAGGTCGAAACCATGAATACTTTTGCACACATTCTAAATAGTCCCTACTAAATATTTATATTTTTTTTACATCAAAATACATGTATGATCATGGCATATCACTTGTAATTATTATAGTTTGGTTGTTATTTTAAAGATAATAACTAAATTGATAATGTATCAACTATAATAGTATTTGTTAGTACAACTATTTAGTTTGATTCTTGCAAACTGTTAAATTATAATTATATTGTATTAGATATATTGGTCTTAAATAAGAAAGCAAATAAAATATATAGACATATTATTTTTAAAATAATTATTGTTGGCCATTTTTGGCCCACATACCAAGCTTGTACCCAGATGGATAAGCCGAACAGATTTTCAGAGCTTTGAAGGTCAAACAACAGTTTTGTGAACAAGTTTGGAAGGGCCTATAGGATTTCAAAAGAGTTAGGTACAAAACCTTTATTTTGGCTAAGTCCTTGGCAGATTTCTTTCGAGATTTTGTTTTGTTGAGTTCAAAATCTTTCAGACCCCTTTTTTTGGCTAAATGTTGAATATTCTTCGAACAATTTGTCAAAGATAGTTTTTGAAGACCTGAATTCTTTCGGAGAAATTATCCGCATCAAAAAAGGGGTAAGTGTTGTTTATTTTGGGAGATTTATTTCGGGTCTTGTGGGCTAAGTATCAAGAATTGTTTTGGGCATTTTGTTTGAAACAAAAAGCTTGAAGGATCATTCTCTTGGAAAGTGTACTAAACAAAAATCTAGAAGGGTATTTTTCCAACCAAAGTGATCTATTAAAAAATCTCGAAGGGTATTTCTTCACCAAAAGGTCTAATACAGAGTTTTTGAAGGGTGTTTTTCAAGCAAAATGGATCAAAGCAAAAGTTTCGAAGGGCACTTTCATAAAACTCAAAAGGAAATTATGTAGGGCAAGTCACCTTAACAAAAGTTTTGACAAAAGGTACAAAGGCATGAATTCTTTCAGAAAAACTATTTTAAAATTTTGGCTAAGGCATGAATTCTTCAGGGAAACTGTTCCGCAACAATTTCTTTGAAGACCAATTTCTTTCAAACAAATTGTCTGAGGTAAAGTCCGCAGATGAATTCTTTTAGACAAATTGTTTTGGCAAAGTTGATCCAGCAAGTCCAAAACAGTCCCGCTAAAGTCAAGTTTGGGCCCCTGCAAGTAGCTATTTGGATTTGAAAATTTAAGAACATTTTCACAAACATCAAAATTTGGTCCTCACAAAATAGTCATTGGCATTCAAATAAAAAATGTCAAAGGATCCTCAACTGAATGCGGGCTTGACAAGTGTCCAAATCTCAAGAGCCCAAATCAAATCCAACGATGAGTGATGACTAGTAGGTCAACGCATCCAGGTGGATCTAACAAAGTGTATTTGAACATACAAAGGTAGATCAATGACACGTGAGAAGAGTTAAAGAGTCAATGAGCTGAGGCACTGACACATGGCATAAGCACGAGAGTAGATAGACTAACAAATAGATCTAAGGACCAAACATGCAGGTGTTAGGTGTCAATAGCACATAATCCTTGACAACATATCTAACATGTGTTCAACCTATCAAGGAGATTTTATGATGCGAACAAGGGTCAAAGTCAATGAATCCTGAGTCAGTTTGTTGACAACAAAAAAACAAAGGACCAAGCCATGGCATTTTTGACTAAATTCAATGGAGTAGTTCGACTCAAGCAAATAAATGAATGAACCTGAACTGGTGAAAAATACATGGAACCAAGCTGGAGCTCAAATTGTGTTGAATCAGAATTGACAATAATAACCAAGCATTGACACTAGAGCTCTATAGAGGTAAAATAGGTCCTTTAGGCCTAACACAGGCTTAAAGGGTGGCAACTTATTATAAAAGGGACTAGACATCAAGCAGAGTACCATCTATATAAACTATAGGAAAACCAATGATCTTAGATTGGTTTTCATCTATAGTTGGCTCAAGTCTAGGTTTTAAAGTAAAGGAAGATGTGCATAATTAATGGATAAGCATCTAAGCCATACTTAAACAAGTAGCCACCCAAAACAAGACGACCCCATGGCTTTGTCACATTCATAAGCATGGTGATCTCATCCTTCAGTAAACAGGGCATTAATATGCAGGAGCCTGAGGTATTACTAGAATAGTTCGATGCATAAGCAACAACTAGACATCAAAATACAAGTTCATGCCACTCTCTAATATTTTCAGGTAAATCTTCCTCGTCCCCATATGCACGTAAGGTTCCTGTTATGATTTCCAGACCCAATTTGTCAGATAAATTACAAGGAGTGTGGTTATAACACCGTAAAGGAATTAAAAGTTGTACCAATCACCCCAAGTTGTGCATTATTTGTAAAATAGGCTTGTTATAAAATCCTAGATTTCCATTATAAAAGGGGTCGACACATTTTTAGTAGCCTCACACTGCTAAAATTTTCCCTCCATGAGCACTTGAATTGGCTAAGTCTTGTAGATTAGTGAGAATTAAATTCACCTCTTTCTGTGATTCTGATGATTTATGTGCTTTATTTTGTGTATGTTGATCTTTGTCTATAATTAATGTTGGCTCCTCTCATTTTTGTTCATTCCCAACACCTCCTTATTAAACTAGGAGCTCACTTGTAGGTCGTATCTTGTGTGCATTTAGGTCTATGTTGATACTATCTATGGACCATTTTTCATCCTTTTCAATATTGCATTGCATTTTTGCACCTCTATATGAAAAACTTATGCATTTGGAATGTCCTTCACAGAATCTATGTGGAAACACCTTGGTCTTAAGAGTTTGTGATGTGCTTATGGTAGTAAGAGTGCTTGCTCTATTCTGGGTGCATTGCCTTTTACTTTCAGCATCCTCTTACCTTCTCCCTCCCTTTTCCTCTCAATGATCCTAGGTTTAGATTAACGATAGTTTACCTTTTTGCTCTTTAGGCCTTTATGTTAGTCTTAAACCAGGTGCACTTAGAATAGAAAGAATATGGCCTAATCTGAGGTTCATCCTAAGGAGTGCAAGGGTCCCACAACCTTGGGGATGTTCTCATTATCTCACTGAACCAATCCTTCCAATTCAGTGGGTGTAGGGTTCGAGTGATAATAGTTTTTGACACATTCGGTGGGACCAACAGTTGATTAAAGAGCTAAGGAATTGGTGTTATCTATAGCTAACGAGTGTAGCAGACACAAAGTAAGAGCACCTGGTGACTCCGAGCATCTCTGGTCCATAAATATCATCCCTTTATGTATATGCTAAGAAGAACAAGATCATCTATAAGAGACATTGATTTCCATTTCAGTGAGCTTCCAGTGCCCTCAAGAAGTAGAGTTAGAATATCTTTATCCCCTATTGGAAGATGCAATGCAAGCCAGTCACCTCCTAGAGCACATTTTATGCCTCCATTCAGAAGGTTTTATGCAAGAAGGTTAGGTATATTCCCTATCCCATTCATGGTTATGCCAAGAAATCAAGTGTTTGTACCTTTCAATGGAGGCAATCCATTAGTACTAGTGCAGTATGATGACATTCCAATGTCCGCTCTCACAAGCTTGTCCTATTTCATGGGTGAGAATTCAACCTCTCTTGTGGATCATATTCAAGATATTGTGAATATCTGATCAATGCACCATGTGACTCAAGATAATGTCATAGTTAGATTGCTTTCTCCCTCATTCAAAGGAAAATCCCTTCAGTGGTACTGAAGCTTGAAACCAAACTCTATTCACAGTTAGGATGAACTTGGTGGATAATTATGCAAGCAGTTATAGGATTGAAGTGATCACTTGTCCCTGATATAGCAGCTCATGACCATAAAGCGAGCCCCACATGAGATGATGGTCGATTTCAACTTCAGATTTCAAAGGGTCTAGGATAGAATCCCAGCTCTATGTAAGCCATCTCCTAACACTACATTTCTACATTTTCTTAAAGATCTTAATAGTGATATAGAAGTGATGATTCAGTCCATGGGAGGCAAGGTCCTCCCTGATGTCTATGAAGTGGCAATGCATGCAAAAAATTGTTTAATTCAAGTAGGAAAGATTGCGCCCAGACCCCCATGCCTATATTTGCAGAACCTCTCCCTAATCAATAAGTTGAACCTACATTAGCGCCTATCCCTACTTCAATAAGCCCACCTACTCTACCTGTTGTCTCTTCCAATGAATTAGATGAAGTGAAGGTGCTATTGCAAAGTTTTGGGAATGAATTAGTCACCCTCAAAAGGAAACAAGTGCAATATCTTAGACATCATCAACCCTTCACTCAGCATTACCAGTCAAACAGACCTCCCTACCAAAGTGGTGCTCCAACATAAAATCAACTCACATACAACAGAGCACCTTATGTATAAAATACTAACACTACCCGCACCTCTAAATCCTTTGTTCCGGTATAGAACAATCTAGTGCAAGATTCTGAATCATGCTTCCCATGCAATCAACCACATAATCAAGCTACATGCACAAACGAGATCTTGAACCAGGAACTCATGGTGCAAAGCATGCCTCAGTCGCAAGAGCAAACAAGTAGCATAGCCCTACAGGAGGAGGGAATTCAAGCACCACTTCAACCACAGGACGAGTCTATTTTCATCAATTGGCAAGAGGAGGATTTCAACTATGTGAATCAAAGTGGTGCACCCAGTGGTGGAAGCACTCCAGTTTCTTTCAACACAAGATTCAAAAGAAGAGCTACAAAAGAAGCTACACTAACCTCAACACCTTTGCCTTCAGATCCCCAAGTCAATCTGTTAGTTGTGCAAGCCAAGGCACCTACACAAGCTTTGCACCTGAAAAGATAGTGCAGAAAGAGGGACCATCTCAAGTTAGTGCATCAATACCAGGAGAAGCCACTATTCCAAGGCCATAACCAAATGGATCTCAAGTTCCCTTCAACATAGTGGAGTAGATGAAGAAGATGAGCCTCAATGTCACAATGTGGGATGTGCTTACTATTCCATCTCAACGAAACTTGATCCAGGATGTGTTGAAAGGCTTCCAAGAGCGTTAGGCCCCTAAAATAGTGCCTACCAATTTTGCACACTTATGCCAACCAAAATAATAAATGTAGGTGTGTAATGGTAACAATCCACCCCCATTCTATGTCTCTTTAATCATAGGCTAGCACCTAGTGCATAATTGCATGATCGACTTAGGCGCAAGTAGCTTGGTGATGCCCAAAAAGATCATAGATTTACTAGGAATTACATATTCCCCTGTCGCAAAAGGAGTGGTCCAGTTCGATGGCAAGATGGTCAAAGCGGTAGGTATAATTAGAGATTTAAATCTAACATTGCATGCATGTCCAAGCATTTACATTATGCAGCATATCACAGTCATTGACTTACCCCTTTATTTTGCCATCTGCCTCTCCCAAGACTTCACGATAAAGGTGGGTGGATATTTGTCTTTGGATTGGACACACATGTTCAGAATCAGATATGGGACCAAAGTGACCATAAAGGTAGATCATATCTTCAAAAGTCACATAGAGTCATACTCTCCCAACCTAATCGAGCAAAATTATGCAATGTTCAACCAAGAGGAGGATTCAATTCTCCATGAATCCATGACACTAGTGGAGAAAACCCCAAACAATCTACTAGATGAATGGGCATGTGAAATCTTTAAATGTGACCCATATGATAATGTAAAAATAGGATTGGGCACATATTACATCATGGAAGAAAATGCCATGTTGCCTGAGCTTATGAAGGCACGTGAAGACCCTAAAGGTATGTGGTAGATATAATTTGATGGATCCCAAAGTAGGAATGGCATAGGAGCCAGTGTCATATTGGTCTCCCCTGAAAAGGAAAGATACTTCCATATCTTTAGACTACAGTTCACTTGTATGAACAATGTTGCCGAGTATAAGGCATTAATTCAAGGCCTTCAGCTCACATAAAAGAAAGGAATCAAGATGCTACCAGTATTAGGTGACAGTGAGCTAGTTTTCAACCAAGTTAGAGCATATAACATGACTAAGAGTGGCTTGATGAAAGCCTATAAATATAGAGTGTGGGATCTGATAGAAGACTTTGATGCGTTCAACATCATTTCCTTACTGAGATCATAAAACATTGATGCAGATAGGCTTATGACTGTAGGTACACAATATGACATCCTGTGTGACCTTATGAAGGATTTCAAACTCGTCAAGCTCATGGTTAGATCGACAATTCTTGACAACACGTAAAATTTTGAAAGTGATGAGTAAATAATCAACTTCCTACAGGATGAGGCAGAGTTTTACGCCATGAACTAGGTGAAACTACAAGCCCAATATGAAGATCAAATCGTCCAATTGAAAGTAAATAAGCTGCAAAGGGTCTAGTCACCCTAGAAAGTATCTTCGACTCTGATAACCAATTCAAAGGAGAAAGGTGCAGCATGACAGCGAAAGAAGAAATCTCTACACCTATAGTCATTTCAGAGGGTAAAACCCTTAAAGTTGGTAAGGTTTGCTCCACACCAAAAATCAAAAACTTCATTCAAATCATCAGGATATATGATGATATATTTACATGGAGTCACAAGGATCTAAGAGGTTTTGACCCAGGCTTAGCACAGCATACAATTGAGCTAGATCCTAACACATAACCTGTGTGCCAAAATCAGAGGCCCAGTAATCTGAAGTTGGAGCCATTGATGTGCAAGGAGATCTCCAAGCTCATTGAGGCTAATATAATACTTCCAATCAAACATTCCTCATGGGTCACCAACTTAGTCCCAGTATGTAAGAAAAATGGATAAATTCATCTCTGTGTGGACTTTAAGGACCTGAACAAGGCTTCCCTCAAAGATCACTATCCTCTCCCATCAATGGAGCAAATATTGAAAATGGTCACAAGAACGAAGAGATTCTCATTGTTGAATGGTTACTTAGAGTATAACCAGATCCTTGTGCAAGAGTGCAACCGTCATAAAACCACATTCACCACTAAGTGGGGAACCTTTGCATACCAGTGCATGCCATTCGGTTTAACAAACATAGACGTGACCTTCCAAAGAGCCATGGATATGGCATTCAAAGAGATCATCTTGGTTTACCTTGATGACATAACTATTTTCTCTAAACTCACTAAGGATCATTTGCATCACCTGGAGTAAATCTTTCAAAAGTGTCATGAGTTCAAAATATCTCTGAATCCCAACAAATGCATCTTCACAGTTTATGAAGGCGCCCTCCTTGGGCACATTATTTCAAAAGAGGGACTCGTGATTGATCTAGAGAGAATCAAGGCCATCTCATCCCTCCCTCTTTTGAGCCACCAGAAAAGTCTCTAGAGGTTCCTAGGGAAAATCAACTTTATGAGAAGGTTTGTGCCTGGGTTCACCATCCTGGTCAAGCTTCTCACTGTGATGTTAAATAAGAATGATGCATTCAGTTGGATGCATGAAGGTAAGGAAATATTTGAGGCCATCAAGTGTGCCATCGTGCAATCCCCCACCTTGATCAACCCAAATTATAGTAAGTATTTCATCATTTACGCATTTAGTGGAACCGAAGGCATCTCAGTCATCCTTACATAGAAAAATAAAGACCAACTAGAGTGGTCAATTACCTTATTGAACCAGGAACTGAAGGATTATGAGTTACACTATAGTTTCATAAAGAGGCACACACTCAGTTGTGAGAGCGCTAAATAAATTTAGGCATATGCTCTTTACCAACAAGATCTGGGTCATGGTCACGCACGTGAGTATCAAAGATTTCCTATTCAGCAGGGACATTAGTGAGAAACGTGTTCACTAGATCACCAAGGTGATGGAATACGATGTAGAGATCCAGGTCACCAAGATGGTGTGAGGAAAAGGACTCTATGAGTAGATGGCAAAAGCAATGAAACCTAAGGACAGTGCAATCCTAGTGTCACATGAAGAAGAGCATGCAAGTGAAGAAGCCATAACTAACTGGGTACAAGATATGAATACCTTCCTTCACCATAACATATACCTTCCTGGCCTTGACAAAGCTAAGCGCAGGCATTTCAGCCTGCAGTCCATTCCCTATGTGCTTGTAGAAGATGTATTCTTCTGGAAAGATCTCAATAGAGTCCTCCTGAAGTGTGTTGAAATGGAGAAAACAAGTAGAATTCTTCAAGAATTCCATGACGGCCTTGTAGGAGGCCATTACTCACCTAAGACCACCATCATGAAGATCATGTGAGCTGGCTATTAGGCCAAATCTATTTAAAGATGTGCATGCATATATGCAAAATTACACTAAATGTGTCGTCTTCATAGGCAAACAAAGTCTTGCAACCTTACCATTGCACCCAATTCAAGCTGATCAACCCTTTGCATAGTGGGGTCTGGATTTCATAGGCATGATTAACCCACCATCAAGCGATGGGCACAAATGGATTCTCATAGCCACTGACTATTTCACAAGGTGGACAGAAGTGGTTGTACTCAAGGATGATAATGAGGCATCCATCCTTAACTTCTACGAAGGCATCGTAATGAGATTTGGTGTTCTAGTCACCATCATCTCTGATAATGTGTTGGTTTTCCTTGGAACCAAGATCAGTGAGTGAATTGTCAAGCACAACATCTACTTGAATGCCTCATCAAACTCTTACCCTCAAGGTAATGGTCTAGCTGAGTCCACAAATAAGAACTTGATTCGCATCATAAAAAGGAATCTAGATGATAACCAATGAGCTTGGCACACCAAGCTCAGAACTACTCTTTGGGCTGATCGAATCATGCCTAAGAAGGTGTTGGGAAACTCTTCCTTCATGGTAGTTTATGGAGGGGAAGCCAGATTACCAGCATCCCTCGAGTTGCCTTCATTGGAACTCATACATCGGTTGGAGTTACTCAAAATTGATCCCCTTGAGGTAAGACTAGCCAAGCCAATGGAGCTCAAAGAAACTAGAACGCAAGTTGCGCACACCATAGATTTCCAACAGGTGCAAACCAAGAGGATATTTGATAAGAAGGCCGATGATAGGAGTTTTTAGGAGGGAGACTTAGTGCTCAAATGGGATGCAGGCAGAGTGAAAGATGGAAGGCACACTAAGTTCGACATAATATGGAGTGGTTCATACACCATCACCAGTTTCAATCCATTGAACACCTTCTGACTTGCTAGAATGGATGGACAGGGGTTGCCAATCCCAGTTAATGGGATTCATCTCAAGCACTATCTCCATTAATCTTTTGTACATTTTCAAATAAGTAGATTAGATGTTTTCATTTCCCTAAAGTGTGCTTTGCACGCCTTTTTTTTAGAATAGTTTCAATTCCTCTAAGCGCCTATGCGCAGTGTTTTCTTAGCTTAGGTCTTTTCCTCTTAGAACCTTTAGTGCAATTTTTGTCTTGTTAGGTGAATCTCAATTCATTTCAAATCTAAAGATACGCAGCTAGTGTTGTGGCAAGAGAAGGAATCAAAATCTCCAAAGCCTCGGTGCCCAATGGATTATTCATGCTCTGGGTTCTCAAGCATAGTAGGCATGTTCCCCTATGAGTCACCAAAGATGTTGGTCATTGTTTGCCCACATACCAAGCTTATGCCCAGATGGACAAGCTGAGTAGAATTTCAGAGCTTTGAAGGTCAGACAAAAGTTTCGTGAACAAGTCTGGAAGGGCCTACAGGCTTTCAAAAGAGCTAGGTACAAAACCTTTGTTTTGGCTAAGTCCTTACTTGGCAGATTTCTTTCAGGATTTTGTTTTGCTGAGTTTAAAATCTTTTGGACCCTTTTTTTTGGCTAAGTGTTGAAGATTCTTCAGACAATTTGTCTGAGATAAAGTTTTCAAAGCCCTGAATTCTTTCAGAGAAATTGTCTACATCAAAAAAGGGTAAGTATTGTTTCTTTTGAGAGATTTGTTTCGAGTTTTCTGGGCCAAGTATCGGGAATTGTTTTGAACATTTTGTTCAAAACAAAAAGCTCAAAGTATCATTCTCTCAAAAAGTGTACCAAACAAAAAGCCCGAAGGGTCTTTTTTCAGCCAAAGTGGTTCATTCAAAAACCCTGAAGGGTATTTCTTCGCCAAAAGGTCCAATAAAGAGTTTCTAAAGAGTGTTTTTCAAGCAAAATAGACCAAAGCAAAAGTTATGAAGGGCACTTTTAGAAAACCTAAAAGGCAATTCTATAGGGAAAGTGTTCTTAACAAAAGTTTTGACAAAAGGTATAAGGGCACGAATTCTTTTAGAAAAATTGTTTCAAAAATTTGGCTAAGGCATGAATTCTTCAGGGAAATTGTTCCACAATAATTTTCCTGAAGACCAATTTCTTTCCAACAAATTGTCTGAGGCAAAACCCGCAGATAAATTCTTTCAAACAAATTGTTTTAGCAAAGTTGATCCAGCAAGTCCATGATGATCCTAAAAACATCAAGTTTGGGCCCCTGCAAGTAGCCATTTGGATTTGAAAATTTAAGGACGTTTGCGTAGACGTCAAAATTTGGTCCTCACAAAATAGCTATTGGTATTCAAAAAAAACCATCAAAGGGTCCCCGATTAAATGTGGGCTTGACAAGTGTCCACATCTTGGGAGCTCGGATCAAATCCAACTATGAGCGGTGACTAGCAGGTCAATGGGTCTAGGTAGATCTAATGAAGCGCGTTTGAACATACAAAGGTAGATCAACAGTACATGAGAAGAATTAAAGAGTCAATGCGCTGAAGAGCTGACACGTGGCATAAGTGTGGGAGCAAATACACTTGCAAGCAGATCCAAGGACCAAGAGCATGGGTGTCAAGTGTCAACAATGTGTAAGCCTGGGCAACAGATCTAACAGCACGCATTCAACCTATCAAGGAGATTTGACAATGCAAGTGAGGGTTAAATTCAATGAAGCCCAAGTCAGTTTGATGACAACCAATGAACAAAGGACCGAGATGGGACCTTTTTGACTAAGGTCAATAGAGCAGTTCGACTCAAGCAAAATAAATGAATGGACCCGATTTGGTGGAAAATACATGGAATTTAGCTCGAGCTCAACCTGAGTTGAATCATGATTGACAATAAGGACCAAGCATTGCTAGTAGAGCTCCATAGAGGTAAAATAGGTCTTTTAGACCTAACATAGGCTTAAAAGGTGGCAACTTGTAAAAGGGACTAGACATCAAGCAAAGTGCCATATATATAAACTATAGGAAAACTAATGATCTTAGATTGGTTCTCATTTATAGTTGGTTTAGGTCTAGGTTTCAAAGCAAAGGCAGATGTGCACAATTAATGAAGGAACGTCCGAGCCATATCTTCAACAAGCAGCCACCCAAAACAAGACGTCGTCATGGCTCTATCAGATTCATAAGCATGGTGATCTCGTCCTTCAGTAAACAAGACATTAATACGCAGGAGCTCAAGGTATTGTTAGAATAGTTGAATGCATAAGCAGCCACTAGACATCGAAATGCAAGTTCATGCCACTCTCTGATCTTGTCAAGAAAATCTTCTTCCTCCCCATGTGCACGTAAGGTTCTAGTTATGATTTCTAGGCTGGATTTGTCAGATAAAAAGTATGGCTACGACACCACAAAGCAATTAAAAGTTGTACCAATCGCCCCAAGTGGTGCATTAATTATAAAATAGGCTTGCTATAAAAGCCTGGCTTTCCATTGTAAAAGGGGTCGACACATTTTTAGTAGCCTCACATTGCTAAAATTTGCCCTCCATGAGCACTTGTATTCGCTAAGTCTTACAAATTAGTGAGAATTAAGTTCACGTCCTTTTGTGATTCTGATGATCTGTGTGTCATTTTGTGTCTGTTGATCTTTGTCTGTGAGTAATGTTCGCTCCTCTCATTGTCATTCATTCCAGCGCCTCCTTATTGAACTAGGAGCTCACTTGCAAGTTGTATCATGTGTGCATTTGCATCTACGTTGACTTTTTTGTGGATCGTTTGTCGTCCATCTTAGTGTTGTGTTGCGTTCTCACGTCTCTATGCAAAACACTTATGCATTTGGAGTGTCCTTCACAGAATCTATGTGTAAATGCCTTGTTCTTAAGAGTTTGTGATGTGCTTACAGAAGTAGGAGCGCTCGCTCTATTCTAAACGCATCACCTTTTACTTTCAACATCCTCTTACCTTCTCCCTTCCTTTTTCTCTCAAAGATCCTAGGTTTAGATTAGCGATAGTTTACCTTTCTGCTCTTTAGGCCTGCACGTTGGTCTTAAATCAAGTCTTCTTAGAATAGAAGAAATTTGACCTACTCTAGAGGTTTATCCCAAGAAGCACAAGGGTCCCACAACCTTAGAGATGTTCCCATTGTGTCACTAAACCAATCATTCCAATTCAACAAATGCAAAGTTCAAGTGATAACAATTACATTTATGATTATTTTTCGTTCATATGAGTTAGTATTGACATACATTGTATACATAAAAGTGTGTTTCATTTGATAAAATGATCATGTTTAGTTATTGCATTTGGTAAAAAGATCATGCTCAGTGAAAGAGGATCTTTTGTATTTCAATTGTTAAGATTTTTTTTATAAAATGGATCAAGATCATGTTAACATGTTTAGATGTTTCATTTGATAATAAGATATTTTACAAAATACAAAGTGTAAATAAAGTTTATATTATTAATTGGCTTCTTATTATTTAATTTACTAAGTATTTTTTATACGTGTTTAAAATTATTTATTTCAGTCTCATCTCTGTTTGATTGGATGATTGCATTTCATGTTAAAATTGTCCATATTTGATATATGATAGGTTACATACCTCAATCTTCTATTATATCCAATTCTAGGGCATTGGAAAATGATTTTTAAAAAAAAGTGTATTAAGCTTGCAATATTTTTTTAAGATATCTAATATTTGGCTAGTTTAAATTGTTGTACATGCATCACATGATAGTTTATGTGTATCACTAACTTAGTAATCAATGTAATGAACTGGTTTGCCTAAAACATGACTTGGTTGTTTAAAATATGTTTTACCACAAATAAATATGTCTTCATTTGTCTTTATGTATTTGGTTATTATGATGTTAACTATATTATGATATCATAAATTTATTTCTGAATATGTATCTAAATTTGGTGCACGTGTTATCACTTGAAGCAGTAAAAAACAATCTATTGTTTATATCTCTTTTACAAAAATAGAGTATAAAAGTACTATGAAAGTTGTCAAAAAAACCATGTCACTGCAAATGTCATTGAAAAAACTCCATTTAAATGTTTTTACAATACCATCATTTATTATGATAACCAAAGTTGTATAGCTCGTGAAAAATCTAATGCACCACCAACAAACTAAACATATTGAAATTCATGTGCATTTTGTCTAAGAGAAAATTCTTAAGTGTTATTGATCTACAACTCTGTCATATAGATGAACAAGTGACAGATATCTTCATAAAATCACTTGATGCTATCAAGTTTTATCAATTTCATGCAATGTTAAGCCTTTCAAAATTAGTCATTGAGAGAAAGTGTGCATGACAATACCACTTCCTAACAGTCATATGTTCCTTCTTCATCTCTATATTTTTTTTCATTGTAAAGTATTATAAACTTAATGTGGAAGTTATATGATTTTTTTGTAAACTTTGTGTAAAAATTTTATTTTTGTACTCAATACATAAAAGCATACTATGTAATAGAGATCATTATGTTATAAAAGGCTCCAAATATGCTTAATGATTATTCACGAAAAACTATAAGATGTAATCTCACATTGATGCTAACCTAAACTTACTGAAACTATGAGATGTAATCTCACGATGATGCTAACTTAAACTTACTTTCGAGTAATTTATGAATTAAAATTCTTTTTGTTTCAAAATGTAATATTTGGTATGATGAAGGTTTTTAAATCCTTCAAATTTGTACATAATATAATATATGATATTTATTCCCACTTAACATTAAAGAAGAGTGTTGAAATATTTAATATCTATGTGGTTCTCCTTATAGACCCTTAATTAATTTAATAATAATAATAATTTATTATTTATTGACACGGGTTGAAAACTTCGTATAAATAAATAATAAAACATATCTATTCATTTATTTATTACTATTGATTTTAAATGTTATCAAGAAAATGTTGGACCCGTTGATTACACTAGTCCACCTTCACACCCCAATATAAAGAAGCTTTACTCCTTTAGTAAATTATACTTACACATTCAAACTTATTCGATGATTAAACAAATTTCGTGAATGCATGCTTGATAGAGAAGAAATAAGGAAAGAAATATTACATTGGGTGAAATTTCTCCATTATATGAATAATCACTATGATCTTTTTATCTCTATAAAAAATTTCATATTAAAAGTGTCATTTGTCATCTGTGTTATATGTACTTTGTCTATTCATTTTCACTCTATATACTTAAAGCTTCATAAATTCAATCACATAAACTATAATATTTATAACAAATTATTCAACGTGATTCATATATATCATAATAAAATATAAGACAAATATTTTGCAACTTCAATTACACCTACTTCTATACCTCCCAATTCGATGACAGACATGGAAATCTATTGCTTTTTATACACATATTATCGTTCGAGATCCCTGTAAACATAGATGAAATAAAGACTACCTTTCAAATACCTTCACGAGCATCTACTCACAAACCACCCAAGTCAATAATCGACCCTACTACGTGTTAGCCCCGGAATTAGATTTTCGAACACGTAAAAACTAGTATTGAAATTCAAGACGTAATTAAAATGGGGCGAAAAACAAAAGAAGCAATGAACTATGAAGCATAAACACACATGGAAGACACGAGGAGACAGATGTTCTTGATAGGGAAGGAAAAACTAACCGGAAAAGCCAACGAGGGATAAAAAACAAAGAAAACTTTGATGCAGAACTAAATAGAGAAGAATTCATAGAGGCGCAATCGAACAAAACAAGAACAAAGAAAGAGTCAAATCTGTACAGAAAATAGGTTGACCAGGAGTAATAGTATTACTTGAACAAACATACCTTACAAAGAG
This sequence comes from Torreya grandis, assembly GCA_037957365.1. NCBI lineage: Eukaryota > Viridiplantae > Streptophyta > Pinopsida > Cupressales > Taxaceae > Torreya > Torreya grandis. The sequence goes on from JARHVA010000443.1 coordinate 4,050,791, forward strand.
AATGCAAGTGAAAGAGAATGCAAATGAAAGAGAATGAAAAGTTGGCAAAATGTATAATGATGAAAACACACAATAAAGTATCGGAAAACAATGGTTAAAAACCAAAAATAACGACGAGCAACGCAACTCAGCACAGAAAATGGTCTATAGTTGGATAGAAAGGAAAAACAATATGACTGTAATCAGAATTAATGCTAAAATCAAAAAGAAAAGCAAACGCTTGAGATTATATATTAGGTGGCTCATGATGCACCCATACTGATAAACACTAAATTATGATTAATCCATAATGAAAATATGCCATGTTATTTTGAGTTCAGCTGTATTTGTGGGTGTACTCGTCTCTTTGAATGGTTTTTTAAAATAATATTTTTTTGTTACAGAACTGCAGATGGCAAGATGGGCCATTGATTTCGAAATAAATTTTATTATGGTTAGGCGTCAAAATTATGCAGTTTGGGAAAACATAAAAGAATAGGCTTCTATGGATCTATTTTTATTCAGATAGTTTAGACAATATTTTAATAAATAAACCGAATGTTACTAACCATCAAATTGCCATCTGGTGACTACATAAAAAGATTTTGGGAATAATTTAATCCAATAACCATAAACTTTTGGATGAAAAAAGGAACAGAAGTTGCTTTTGAGAGTGAACAGTTACAAAGCAGAAGTAGCATCCTTAGGAGATAAGTTTAACCATGTCAATCAGATTATGTATCACATGCATAGTCATGCCATGAATCCTCCCCAACACACTTTCTGCATTATATCCATCAAGGTTTTGTACATAAAAAGGTTGTTATCATGAAAAATCCCAATAGCATCATTCGATTGAAAGGTTAGGTACTCTATAACACACGTATGGATTCCCGATGTAGTCAATAACCGTATATATAGCCAAGAATATTTCCCGTCACAAAAAAAGGCCATAAAGCCCCCAAAAAAATATTACTCGGAAAAGCAAAAAAGCTTCTACTTAATGGCGAGCAATAATTAGAAGCGTAATAGCTCCAAGCCTTGCTGTATTATTATCTTAACATTGTATTATTTAATCTCTTAGAACTGGCCAACAGAGTTTTCCAAACACTTTTTATTGAATAGGCTCCTTTACAAATGCACAACAAAGCTGCCCAATCATGAAATAATGAAGAAAACCACATTTGCAGTATCCCCTGCTAGGATTGGCATGTAGGAAGGGTAACCATCCACCTTGATAAAATATTAGGATGTTTCTGTGAGTTAGTTGAGCAGTAGTAACTTTCCAAAATTGATTTATGTCAGGATCTTGAACCTATAACTCATTCCCGTCAAAATTCACAACATTTGGAGAAACAACCTTTTCCCCATTTTGTAGCATGTACAACCAACAGTAGGCCACCGAAACCCAATTAAGAAGAAACGGTCATTCTTAATTGTGGCTGTAATCATGTTGCTAGATGCTTTATGCTCCCCAGGAACGAATGAGGATATAATTCTCTACCGGGGAGTCACTTCTGCTTTGGACCTACTTGAGCGATTTCAAGCAGCAGCTTATGCAATGCCTGTGGTTTTGAAAAAAATGGAGAATGATCACTTCCCTTTACTCGAAATACCTGTTCTGGAGAATTTAATTTTATCAAGTTTTCCTGAATGGCCGGAGTAATGGCTTGATCATCAGATGTCTCAATGAAGAATCGTCGCACTGATCCATAATTCTTTTCAGTAAGAGAGAGCTTTTCTAGAAACGGTGCAAAGGGAATAGGTCTCATTGAAACTGAAGCCAATGCAACATCCTGATGCAAAAGAGAGACATTTCATCAAACTTAACCACTGCAAGATAGCTCAAAAATATGTCTAGATCAATTTTCATGTCCATAAATGATATTCATCCATTAAAGATTTTGTCTCAGAACACTTATAATAAGAATATCAACTAGATGATATTCGCAACCTACTGGAAGAAGGAAAGGAAGCAAAAGCTCCAGTTGATATAATGGACTGAAGTGTTGGGCACTGATGACAATAATTTTCGAAAACAGACCTATCTTGGGTTACGTTTGGAAAATCTAAAGAAAAATTTCAAGGGCCTACAATTACAATTTTCCACATCATTAACTTCCACTGTTTCCAAAGAAATTCCTTAAGGAATATAGCTCTGGGCGGACTCTAAAACAAGAATAGGAGTAGATTTTATGAAATTTCACGTGTACAATCAAGAGCTCCATACTTAAATCGATTTGCCATTCTGCTTCCCACAAGTTGATACACATTTGAAAACCGCAATTGAAAACATGGTCAATTAAGAACCACAAAAAATAACATCACAAGGATTTCTCTTCAACTTATCCATTTTTCTGACAATGCATTGGTGCAAAAGACACAGCTTGACATGTTTGAGTATTAGTGATGCCCAGTCAACTCTTGGAAGAGAATATGTGGGGCCCTTGATAAGAACCAAGGCTAGTTTAAAGGGAAAAGTATATAAGCCACTCTGGGTACAAGTGTTATAGTTTACAAGGAGTTCTCCCTTTTCTGCTTTCTATAGCTCACAAGATATCATGGGCATAGAACAACATTGTCCAAGATGAAATTAGGCACTCGAAAGGAACTTTTTCAGTCCCACATTCTGCATTCTCTAACCATGGTTTTCTGGTGCTCACAGGAACTCAAAATAAGATGCATCATACTATCAGACAATATGTAGAGAGTGTTGCTAACTCTAGGCTCTGAAATGACAATTTAAACATCTCCAACAAGATCATTACTACAATAATTGGCAGCACATCCTGATCCCATGCATCTGCACTGCCACTACAGTGATCACTATATGTGCATCACAATTTTCAATGCACACGACCTGATGATGAATCAGAAATGACAGCCATCACATACATGGGCTGGAAAACAGAGGTTAGGAAACAAACTTGAGGGTTAACATTACAGTCAATGTGTTGACTGGTTGGCAGCAGGTTTGCTCCAATGGTTCGGGCCCTAGGAAAAAGTTCAAGATCTGGCAAAAATATGAGGTTTGAGGTCCAAGGCAAATAGCCAGATTTTGAAGATCAAGGATATGACCACGGAAGTCCTCCCACCACGCACCCAGCATATCATATATTGCAAAAATTAATAACAAAACTAAGGAACAAAATCAAGAGAAAAAGTCATACTGTAAATTGCATTCTAGCAGCTACAGAAAAAAAAAATACTAATAATGCCAAGACTACTAACGCATATAATCAAACAGGCCCTCAACATTCTTGTACTTCTGGACTTGTTGATGGATAGAATCTTGAACTACTCAGCCAGGGAACATCTTAATGTGCACAGAGAACCTTCTATGATTTTGAAACTTCTATGCACATATGGGTTAAGATAGCATGCAGCCACATGCAACAGATTTTGTAGTAATGCTACCTCTTGTGCTCAATCTCTGAAAGAGGAGCATTTTTCTCCCCTCTCCCACACATTGCATTCATAGCCTGCTTAATCCCATCCATAGCCTCACAAATGTATCTCAGTGGTGGTTTTAGACCCTGCATGATCCTTCGGATTCTAACCAATGGCTCTAAATATTTGATTACTTGATTGGCGTCTCTCCAAAAATTTACATTTGATATTAATGCCAGTATGTCTATAGAATCTATTAGTTTGGAGGCCATTAAAAGCTTTCAAATTTTTTTTCGTACACATTGTTTGCAAAGAAATGAAATTGCTAGCAAGGCAAACAAGCTCTTTGTCGCCAATATATTTTCTCATCAAATTCAAGACCGTGCATGATTATAAATAAATATTGTGACTGGTTTGGCTTTGTCCTCTACAGATTTGACCCATCAAGTTACCCCATTATCCTCTGGTGTGACCATAAAAGTTACACCATGGCCCATACACAAGGTCATAAAAATGGTAAGGGTATATCCCATAGACAGTCCGCCAACAAAAATAATAAGTAAAGGATTGTTGATAACAATCTGTATTACATGCCTCTAGTGGGTCGTGGTCTAAGGGTAAGGCAGAGCAATAGCCATGTGATAACCTTTGTTCGAGACAATTGAACATGCTCATCGTGTTAATGTGGTCAGATAATGTGGGCCAATGCAAACAAGGATGGGTGCAAATCCCACGTGAATTTTAACAGAATGTATACCCCTCCATGAATTAAATAAGATGGCATGTGAGAGTTTTTACCAGTTTACAAGCAAAAAGAATTTGAATGACATACCACACTTCCACTTTTAAAACAAAAGACTCTATGAAATTGCATAACTAAACACTCCTGACCAATCAAGCGAATCACCACTTTACAAAAGCAGTTTTTCATTAGGGCAAGAAACAACAAAATTAATAAAAATTTTGTTCTTCCCACAAGGGTTTCCTAGCCAACCATATCACCCCGAGCCCCTTTCTCTACCCAAAGCCATCTCGGCCATCCTGTTGAGTGGGGTTAAGGGTTTCCCCTCATTCATCAAGGTTTTCCCCTCCAACCATCAAATGTAAGTTTTATACAAGAAGCATTATTCTCAAACATTATTACATTTACATCTTCAAAAACTTAAAGAAAAATAACAAGGCAAAACACACTATTAGGAGCATATTGGAAAATAATAGGCCCAAGTACATGCTATTATGGGAGATAGTTAATAAAAGATGAGATCGATAGATGCATTATCCCCTCCATGCAGTTTGATATTTCTTAAATCCAACGTTGTTCTTTGGCGGCTAATTTTGAGATGATGCAGAGCTCATAAAGGGCCTATTTAAGTGCATGAAGAGAAGGCTTCCTAGGAATCTTTTGAGGTAGCTATGGGAGAGTTTTTGATATACAAGCAGGCAAGGGGTTTTTTCTCTAGTAAGACAACCATGACAAGAAGGAAAACTTTCAAACCAAGCAGACAATTTTTCTACATACATACAGGGAAAATGTTAAATTTGGATTGAATTGTACATGTTACAATGTTGTCAAAATTTGTTTTTGCAGCACAATGATGAGATTTCTTTGACAAAAAACCCAAACACCTTCGATGGATGGAGTTGCACATTTTGAGCCAGTCATGTAGTTCACTCACTTGCGAGCGTAGTTGGAATGTGTTTGAACATATATATTCTAAAAAATGCAATCGACGCATTCAAGAACGGATGAATGATTTGGTGTTTGTCCACCACAATTTTTACCTGAAGATGCAAAAAGCTCAAGGTTAAGAAATATTGCATTTATAATTCTCAATTCATATGAAAAATTGATTTATATTCTTTTAAAATATTATTCTCCAAGTCGTTAACATATGCATTTTATTTGATAATGTTAGGTACCATCGAGGAAAATCAGTGAATTAAACTTGACAAAATAAATCCAAAATTTGAATAGCTTGGCAATAATGATAACCTTATTTATGATGAAGCTGACTTTGACTTGTTAGAGAAGGTTGGGTATGACACTAAAGTTGACTCTTAAATTAGGAGAAGCTCTAACCCTAGAGTTTCAACATCTACACATGTTGATTCTTAGTCTACCTCGTTGCCATTGGCTCCCTCTCATTTTTTGTTTATTTGTAAACGACAATAGTATGCATTTTGAAATGCAAATGCAATGCAAATTAAATAGTCTAAAAATTAATGAAAAAAATAGTTGGCTGATTTTGATGGCATACAATCTCATTTACCTTCCTCTCATAATCTATATCTATTCTCTATGCAATTGAAATGCCTAATATGTATCTTTATGCCTTTAAATTTTAAAAAAAAACAATTTTCTCCTTTTTCCACTTTTTTTTTTATGGTTTTATGTTTTTTTGACTTTTTCTCAATTTTTTGAAAAACACTTTTGAAAAAATATTTTTTTCCCCATAAGATTTTTGCTACTATGCTATTGTTCGAATTTAATGGCAATTTTTTTCGATTTTTATCCTAACTCGAACTCGAATCGAATTTTATCCTCGTCGAACTCAAACCTTGTGACTTAGATAGCAGCGAATGAACTCACCATTCTTGTTTATCTGATGCAACAATGGAGATACTCTAAGCATTTGTTGACCACCTTTGTTTTCCCATTAGATTGAAGATGATATGACGAGCTATAAGACAACTGGGTATCCAAACATAAGAATCAATCAATCCAAAAAATATTGGTAGAGACGGGATCACAATCACTTACAATGATCTTGAGAATACCATGCAACTTGTACACTGTATTCAGAAAAGCATCAACTACTATACTAGCTATAAATGGTTGTGACATGGAGCAAAAATGAGCATATTTGATGAGTCTATCCACAATTACCATGATGACATTTTTACCTTCACACCTTGGCAACCTTATAATGAAATCCATGAACTCCTCCCACCTCTAGCTAGAAATGAATAAAAGTTGCAAAAGATCAAACGTCATAATTGTTCCACCCTTGTTTTGTTGACACACCATGCATTCAGCGACAAATTTTTGTATAATCCCCCTTGAGTCGTTCCCAAAATAAATCATGCTTGATTCTATGATATGTTTTCAAAAATTATGAGTGTCCCACTAATGGAGATGCATGAAGCTCATTAAGGATCTTATGCTTGATGCTAGAATTCTTACATAAGTATAAGTGATCTTTATACCATCATGCATTACCTTTCCACTCAAATTTGGCAGAGGCATTAGAAACATGCTGAATATTCTAAATCAAACCCTATGTATCCATGTCATCCCCTCATTCTGCACATGCCTCTTCCAACTAATTTGCATGCCAAATGGTCATTGCACATAATAATGCCCCAATGGATTCATCCCTCCTGAATAATGCATCTGTTATGACATTCTTTTTTCCTTTCTTATAAATGATTTCAAAGTCATATCCCAACATTTTAATCACCCATTTTTACTGTTCTTCTGATAACAATCGTTCTAAAAAATATTTTAGACTATCATGATCAGCGTTTACCTTAAAGTGTCTACCTATCAAATAAGGTCTATATACTGCTTGACTACATGAAGGATAGCCAACATCTTTTTCTCATAGATTGGCTTTGCCCTATTTTTACTCTTAAGTTGACAACTCAGATCCAATGGGTCTTCCTGTATGAATACTGCCCCCCCATTCCATACCCTGATACATCACATTCAACAATAAAAGTTTTAGATAAATCAGAAGTAGCCAAAACTGGAGTGGTACACATAGCCTCCTTCAGTTTCTCAAAAGCTTTGGTAGTTGCATCGTTCCAAGGGAAAGTCTTTCTTCAATAAGGCTTTGAGTGGTGTTATGTTGCCATAAATTTTCACAAATCTGCGATAGTAGCCTATTAACCCCAAAAAAAAATTGAAATTTTTTAGGGTTTTGGCACCGCCATTCCATCATAGCTTTGATCTTCTAAGAATCAACTTTTACTCCATGTGAAACAATATGACCCAAGTACACCTCTTGGACTCCAAAAGCATATTTTGAAAATTTTGCATAAAATTGATGTTGTTCTAGAATTAACAATCCCAATTTCACATGTTACAAATGTGTTTCCCAAGTTTTGTTGTATATTAGGATGTCATCAAAAAACACCAACACTTCCCTCAAAAAAAGTCTAAAAACAGTGTTCATCAAACTTTGAAATGTAGATGGTGCATTTGTGACACCGAATGGCATGACTATAAACTCATAATGACTTTCATGAATTTTGAAAGTTGTTTTAAAGATATCCTCATCTCTAATCTGACTCTATGGTACCCAAAATGAAGATCTAATTTTGTAATATAAACAATAACATGTAATTTATCTAGCAAATCATCAATTATTGGAATAGACTACTTATCTTTAATGGTGTATTTGTTGAGTCTTTGTAGTCTGGGCACATCCTCCAAGTGTCACCTTTCTTAAGCACCATGACCACTAGGGACAAATATTCACTTTGGCTATTTGATAATCCCTGCCTCAGCATCTCATGTATCATTGTTTCAATTTCATTCTTCTAGGCATATAGATACTTATATGGTCTGATGTTAGGTGGTTGACTACCCGAAAGCACGTGAATGGCATGATCATGTTCTCTACTTAGTGGTAGTCCTTTTGGCATGGCGCCAAAAATAATTGGGTGGTCATCAAGAATCCTCTGTAGATCAGGATGTGTAGACACCTTTGTTGTATGAACTTCTATGGAGAACAATCGTGCTACAAATTCTTTAGCCCCTTTTTTTAGAATTTTTGTCATTGGGTGTGAACTAACCAATTGTAGAGATTTTGTCTGTAATCCACGTAGTTCAAATATCTTACCTTCAAAATAAAAATGCATAAACAGTTCCTAGAAATTCATCTTTATTGTTCCCAAAGTTGTAAGCCATTGTACTCCCAAAACAATGTCCACACATGGAAATAGCATAAGAGAGTCTACCCTGTAGTTGCCCATAACAAGCTTAATACTATGACATTTCCCAGAATAATTGACTGTGCCACCATCTACAATCATGATCTGAAATTTTAGAGCTAGGCAAATGAAATAGTTCAAACAAGTAGCCAACTTACTATTGATGAAGTTATGTGTACTCTCTGAGTCAATCACCACTGTCATTTTTTGTATCTTGAGAAAGCCTACAACCTTAAGGGTTTGAGGCATGCTAATCCCTGAAAGTGCATGATACAAGATGGTAGGGTGGGAATCTGCAGAATCCTCCTCTCTTTTTCACCCTCATCAGAGGTCACATCATCTTCATCTTCATTGGCTCCTTCAATGTAGAATGGTTTCTTTTCAGCACATTTATGCCCTTTGCTACACTTACTATCACAACTGAAACATAACCCTTTTGCACGCTTCTCTTCAATTTGCTGAGGGGTTAATCTTGTACGCTGAGGAAATGATTATGCCAGGGAACTGCGTTCTTGACCAGTAGTGAAAGCCCTTCATTTGAATAGATCTCTTTCCCTTACCTTGCAGGCTAATGTTATGGATTCAAATACTAAACTTGGATTAAACATGCGAATATCAAACTAGATGTTATCCTTGAGCCCACCCAAGAACAAGGCATTCATGTTGTCCTCATTGATGTTATCCACGCATAAAGAGAGATTCTGGTATTGTTGAATATAATCCTTGACAAACCCTGTTTGTCGCAACTTTGCTAACTGACTAAAGTAGTTTTCAACGATGTTACAACCGTGCATCTGCAGCTTATCAGTAAATACCGACTAGCTAACAGCAAGGCTTTTATTATTCTTCTGAGCACACAACCACCGATACCAAATGAATTGCTCAAGTTTCAAATACAAAGATGCCATGACCACATTTTGTGCACATGGGCTCTGATGTAGATCAAATAAACTTTCCATTTGATTGAACCAAGTGAGTGGATCGTTACCATCCACTTCCACTTCTGGCATCATGTGCTTCGAACCGGTATTGGAGTTTTGATTGTTTTGGTTATGAGAACTCAAATGGAGCGATGGAGGATTATTTCACTGAAGATGAGCCGCAAGAGTGGTCAATTGCCCACTGAGAGTTGCAAACTAAGTCTTCACATCATTGATGTCCCCTTTTACCATTTTATCTCAGTGATGTCCCCTTTTTCCACATCGATATCATCTTTCTTCATTGTCCTTTGCATATCTCACTGAAGTTGGTGAACCACTTCAGAAACCAAAGAATCTGAAGTTTCGGATTCCATGTCATTATTGTCCCCTTTTTCCACATCGAAATAATCTTTCTTCACCATGCTTTGCATCTCTAACTGTAGTTGGTGAACCACCTCATAAACCAAAGGATCCAAAGTTCCGGAGTCCATGTCATCCTTGTGAAGCATTTTTGAAGTGTCTTGCCCTTTCCTACAGTGAAATGTGCCAACTTGTATGGTAAAAGATAGAATGGACAAGCATTTGGAAGAGTGTCAAAATAGCATACCAAATCTAATGGCATCAATAAAAATACGAGACAAAAAAGAGTCAGAAGAAGAATGGCAACATGAGTCCTATTGTGAGGAATATTATAATCCAAGCCTGAAAGTTCAATCTAACATGACCCTCCGAGATTTCTATGACTTAAAAAAAGAGGCATGAGCCAAAAAAAAGAGGAAGAAGAATCACTCAATCATCTGACCAAGCTTCCCACATATGATGAAAAGTCTGACTTCACCTTTGAAGAATTCTTGAAGAAAGTAGAAGTAGAAAATTAAAGGAAGAAGAGCAATCAAAACCAAAGCCTCAAAATATTGCTAAGGAGATCAAAGAGCAAGAACCCAAGAATGCATCCCTGAAGAAAGAAAAAAACCCAGAGCCAAAGCTAAAAAAAAGTGAACAAACTAGTGAGCAAGAACAAAAGAAATCCACCATGCAAGTTTGAGGTAAAGAGCCCTCAATGGAAAAGAGTATTGACTTCTAATATACAAATTGTAAGTCAAAGAAGAAGCAAACATTACACAGTGAATGTAAAATGTCCATAATTGAAAAGAATCTTCCAAAGAGTCAGACACTGCCATATAAGACTGAATTTCAAAATAATCATGTTGATAGGCATACAATTAAATAAAGTGTTTCAGTGGATTCTAATGCTGAAATAAATCTCTCAAAAGCTCCTACTTCAACCAACGCGGATAAGCACTCTTACAATTTCAGCTCAAGATATGGGAATGATAGCACAAATCTATTTCAATTTTGCCATCATTCTAAGAAGGTTAAACGAGTGAAGATAGATCCTTTGGCTCAAAATTGTTTGTGCATAATGGTGTGGAATCCAGGTGGTATTTTCAAATCTATATAGGGTAGAGTTTCTAATTTGAATATCATTATTGTTGATAATTTCATTATCCCATACAAATGGATAAGTAAAAAATATGAATTGACCTTAGATAAGCATAAGGAAAATATTGTCAATGATGATAGGATTCAGTGGTTGGAGCACATGGGTCAAATGCAAGGAACCAAGGCATGTCACCTCACATCCAATAGTGCTTTCAAGGCAAGCAGCAATGGGACAATTCTAAATCCAAGAAAACAAATTCATATCATTTTAGTTGGCTTCAAATCTAATATCCAAACTATGATTGCACTCACAAATGCATATGACATAGTGACTGGCAATAAATTGGCAAATGACTGTCTACTATACAAGGTCCATGGTATGCTAGATAGGGCAGCAACAATTTTCTCTTCTTATATTGGTTTTGATTTAGTTGTTAGTTTACCATTCAACACTGACACGATATCCTCCATATATATTGAGTTGTATTTGTGTGAAATTAAAATCACATTAAGGAAAAGACTACTTAACAGCCTCAAGGGGGAATAAGGTAATGGTAACTTTTTGTATTTGTATCCTCATGATCCGCCATTTATGGTCAAAGGTCAAGAAGATAATTCACTAAAAATATTAACATAGGTGGTGTCAATAGACAAATGGGACATCATAGCTTTGACACCACTTATTTTCGAAAGATAGGTGGTGTCAATAGACACCGTTTATAGAACATCATAGCTCTTGGAAGGTAACATTTTTCAAGAAACTATGTCGAAAACAATCAAACTTGACATACTTGACCTCATTTCCAGATATCCGAATCAACATGTTCTTCAAATGAGTCCTCATCCTTTTTAAATAGCCTCCTCCAAATGTAGCGCCCAATTTGGAGGGAAGAGTTAATTTTAAAAAAATAAAAGAAACTCCTTATAATTTCACTTTAGGCCTTAAGTGCTCATGACCCTTAAAAGGCCCCAACTTAAGTGGAATTTATAACATAAAGTGTTTTTCTATGAATTGCCTTTATTTTTAAATATTTAAAAATACTTTTGATTTTAGCAATAATATTATTTAACTTTTTTTTAAAATGGGGGCATTACAAATCCTCCCCACCCAAAATTGTTTGTTCTCAAGTAATCGCAATATGCAGAGAGGTGTCCCAACATACCTTATGATGCAATGTCCACTTGAGATTTCCTCCTATGGAAAAGAACCCTCAATTGGTCTCTTCACCCTGTTGTTCCTGTATTTTGGGGGCTACTCCCAAGTGCTAGAAGTGTCATCATAGCCTTCCAAAGGCTCCACATGTTCCCAATCAACCATTCTTTTCAATACCAAATGGAAGATATGCAAATTCTTTTCCTTCATACTTTCAAAGGGGTTGCTACGTGACCCAAGGTTGCAACAAAAAATATGAAAGAATAAGATTACCTTGCTGTCCCATGGACTAAGACCTCCAAAATGCCAATCTATAACCTTCCAAACATGCAAAAAGAAATCAGCAAGATACTATGATGATAGGTCTTAAAGACATACCACTCACCATATATGGGCATCTTTGTGCAACTCATGTGCCTTCCAAAAGGCTACTCCTTGTCACTTACCCCATGTATGCATGAGACACTCCAAAAACTTCTCAATAACTCCCAAACACTAATCAAATATAGCTGTCCATGCATGTATATCCCTGATTTTCCCTATTGGCTAAATCTGAAATTGATATAAGCACACTTTTCTTCATATGGAAATTTGATTAGAGGACTGTAATTAGACCTTCCAGCCTTGCAAGTGCCCCAAAAACTCACCAAGTTTACTTTTCTAAGGGCTGTATTTTTCTTTGCAAATCTGAATATGTATCTAAGTGCGCTGTAATAATGAAGTACAGCCATGCTTTCGCCCCATATCTTCAATCTTTTCAACATTAGACTGCCTCTTAGTGACCCTTTTTCCTCCATATTTCTCCAATAATCATCCCATGATCCCAAATTTGTAAAAAAAAAGTGAGGACTATCAAACAAAATTAATTTTTCATAATACGTAAGGCTGTCCAATGTCACATTTTCTCCTTTAGGGAGTATTTGGAAGAGCATTCCTTCATAACATACATTCTCCAATTCTCCTTTGATGTCATGCTCCTCAAAATTAATATTTTCACCATGTATCATAAGCTGAAAATGGTCAAAAAAAATCATAATTCATACCTTTAAGACACAGCTGTACCTTCCATGTGTATTCGGGTTTTTTTATGCAACAATCTTCAGTATTTTCATCTTTGTTAGATGGTTGTTCCTCCTTATCAAACTCAGAAATTTTCTCAACGAAATCAGAGTTTGTACCTTGAATGTGGGGCTGCACTTTCCATGGAGATCCAAAAATTTTGAAGTCACCAAAATCAAAACCTTTATCTTTATCATACCGTTGTACCTTTACTTTCAACTCAGCATCTTTTAAATAATAATCAGCCCTTATATTACTTTGGCATTTAGGAATGAAGTGTTTTTGACAACAATTTTGGGGCTGCCTTTGTGAACAATCAAATTCATCTATCCAACCATTAGGTGACAAGCAAAAATCAGAATTATTTATGTTTATTTCTTGCAACCTTATCTCTCCTTTTTGGCAAGTAGATGGCTGCCCATAGTGTCTAGGAACAGCCCTATCGTTGTCTTCTTTCCCAATCCAGCCCATGCTCATAAAACACCCTTTCATTATACGGTTTGATGAAGGTGGAGGTGTTTCTCTTTCACTCAAGCCATGCAAGATAATCTCATTGTTATCCATTGTAACATGCCCAAATGGTTACTCATAGTTGAAAATCATAAAATGCCTTGCACCTTTTATGTTTATTGCAACCGGTTCCCTTGTTGACCTTACACATGAAGCAAACATGTTAAAAAAACTTTAGTGTTTAGAAACACTTCTAGAATGATGTTATCATGTCTTATGAACATGATATGGATTTCCTCTTCATGTCCTACCTTTTTCTTGTCATAGCTGTAGCAAATCTTTTCCCTCTTCCAATTCCACCATCCAGTGGCTAGAAATTCACTAATACATATTTGGACCATCCCCAAAGTGTTAAGGTGTGAGAAGCACACCTTCTTAGGGTCCCCACTCATCTTGGTGACAAGAAACCTTAAGGAGAACAAGCTGAAAATACTAAAAACAGCAATCATTATGATCCTGAGACCATGCAAATTGTTACTTCATTCCTTATTTTGGCCCAAGATATGGTAGCAACATTACTCTTGTAGAGCTCACCAGGATCTCATATCCATGATGGATATTTGTCATGTTCCTTCCCCATTGAGTGCCTTTCACCTCAACCTTAGTGACAACATAAGTTTTGCAACTAAGATAATGATAAAACCAATCATGAAGAGAAACAATGAACACTTACCAATATGATCACTCGCTTATTCATTCACACATCTGATTTTCCTTTTTTCCTTAAATCTGATTTTTCTGTTTCATTTACTCCTTCATAGAATCCCCTTGCTTTGTTCATCTTGGTTATGGTTTGTGTTTCTTCTCTAAGTGCCAACAACACTTGTCTTTCCCAAGCTTCTTTATGAAATCTGAAATTATGAAAAAAAAGAGATCTATGATGAAGAACAATACAAATTCTTTCTTCCAAGACATAGCTTTCTATTATAGTGTCTACCATTTGCAACTCCATTGGCTGCTCCATAGCTTGTTGGAGATCTTCACTTGGCTGCACCTGATTTTTTGGTTCTTATGTAACAGAAAATCTTATCATTGACTGCCCACAAACTTCTGATTTTTCTTTTTTTCTTGCTCCTTTACCTCATAAGGCTTTAAGCTTTCCTCACAATTATTTGCAACATTCTTAAACAATTGATGTGCCATGGGAAATTTACTTTCTTCCACCTTCAAACCTGTCAACACAATATCTCATAGTGTCTTGGAAATATCTTCACCTTCATTGAGTGTCATAGTCATCATCTCTTGCATATTCATTATGATATTCTTGAAAGATTCTTAGAAGCAATAGCAAGAAAATGTTGAAACATTAGAACAATAAATTCATCACATCCTAAATCAAACATCAAATTATGTACCCTGGGTGAAGTCATGGTTTCCAAGATGTTGACCCTTCTAACCCATGAATGTTCTTTGTCCCCAATGAGACCTTGGAAGCTTTCCACCATCAATGAGCGTATCTCCTTCAAAATTTTATCACTGTAGGGAATATTGTGAATTGTTAGTCTCAATATCTCACAAATGTAATTAGTAACCAAGAGCCTTACTTCTTCATCTATGTCTCTCAAGAGTTTATGTTGAACCAAGTTATTGAGGGCTATACCACGCATCTCATGAGTTCATATTGTGATTGATTTACTTTGGATAACATCTTTTCTACTTCTTCCAAGGTGTTGATCACATCTTCCACCGGTTGGCATAAGTTCCCTAGCTTTCTACCTGTATTGCGAAGTCTTTTTCCCTCCATGGCTTCCATGCCTATTTCTTGTTCTTATTTTCACCCCACAATTTAGCCAAGATATGGCTCTAATACCATTGTAAGAACTCAAGTAGGATCTTAAGCCAAAATAAGAGAATCCTTCAAATTCCAATACAAACAACACGAATTGAATTCTGAAATGTAAATCAGCAACTCTACACTTCACAATTAATTTGCAATTTTTCACCTTCCACATATAAATCGCCCAAGCCCTAGAAAGCTGGGTTTTGTGAAATTTCAGCCCCTTAAACACCTCCAAAAAATATGAGAAACATGGAGAAAAATATACTTAATTCACTTATCCAATCAGATTTGAAACAAACTGTATTTCTGATTTTATATGGCAAAAATACAATTGAAACTTGTAAAATTCATAACTTTTGAAATACTAGGGCATTTAATGCAAATGATACCTCAAAATAATCACAAAACTAGCAGCTATCAAATCAAATTAGTTTCAAAATTTTCCACCCATGAAAGGTCTCCCAAAAGATGTTTCGAAGTTCTAAAAACCCTAGTTACAGCCCTAAAATTATGCAGATAATTTCCTGAATATCAAACCCTCAAAATCAACTCAAAAACACCTCAACCATACCTCAAAAATGGTTCGCTCCACCTAAAAAAATTAGCAAAAATTATTAAAACCCTAAGAGAGAGTTTTAACCAACAATAAACCCCCCAAAGTGATATTTTTAGGCCCTCAAGGGAATCGCCCAAGGTGCAAACAGCAATCCTCCACCTCTAGACAAATTGCCAACCTTCTATAGACTTCCAAATGAATTCTATATAGCTACAAATGTTAGATAAAAATCTCAAATAATTCTTCAAGTCGTAGCACAATTTCGAAAGATAGGTGGTGTTCATAGACACCGTTTATAGAGCATCATAGCTTTTGGAGGATAACATTCTCCAAAAAACTCTGTCGAAGACAATCAAGCTTGACATATTTGCCTCCTTTCCAAATATCTGAATCAACATGTTCTTCAAATGAGCCCTCATCCTTTTTAAATAGCCTCCTAGTGTAGCGCCCAATTTGAAGGAAAAAGTTAATTTAAAAAAATTAAAAGGAACTCCTTATAATTTGACTTTAAGCCTTAAGTGCCCATGACCCTTAAAAAGCCCCAACTCAAATGGAATTTATGACATAAAAGTGTTTTTTCTATTAATTGCCTTTATTTTTAAGTATTTAAAAATATTTTTTATTTTAGCAATAATATTATTTAACTCTTTAAAAAAATGGAGACATGACACAAATCTTCTAAAAAACCCCACGCTAATGTGTAGAAAATTAACAATTAATTTCATAATATTAAATTGCATAAATAGACCCTAAAGGGCCCTCCAAACCCTCAATCAAGCCTCCCAAAATAATTCGTTCCACTTGCAAAAATAGTGCAAATATTAGTCAGAAATAATACGCACGAAAATAGCCTCAAAAACTTCATAATAGCTCTTCAATGTAAATCACCCCACTTTTAGGGCAAGAACAAGATCTCCTTAGCAAAGATGGTGTCAAAAGACACCCTTTGTAGATTGATTAACACCAAATCAACGAACTCCTATTGGGCATGCATCTCAATAGTTTATTCAAGCATGAAAAACAATTATCAAATTCAATATATCCTCCCTTGTAGCCTTCGCCATGTCTTTATAACTTCCAAAGATGGTGAACCACTTTAGGAAGATAAAACACCTTTCTTTTTTCTTGCTTTAGCTCTCATGCCGACATCTCCTTTTTGAATAATTTATTAATTAATTGCCTTAATTAAAATTACTTTAAGACAAATTAATAATTAATTCATTTAAACACTTAAATGGTAAAACCCACTTTTTAAATATTTTATTAATTAATTAATAATTGCATTATGGTAAAAATCACTATTTCGACAATTAATAAACTAATATTTTCCAAAGAAGGTTCTTTTAATCTATGAGAAATAGACTAAAGTCTTTAAGCCCTGTTTATTCATGATGTGGAAATGGGGACATTACAATCCTCTTCACCCAAAATTGTTTGTCCTCAAACAATTGCAAAATCCATTAAAGTGTCACAGCACACTTTATCAAGCAATGTCCACATTTCCCTGTTTCTCAATGAAAGAAATCTTCACATGGCTTCTTCATATTGTTGTACCTATATTTTGGGGGCTGCCCCCTCATGCTAGAAGTGTCATCATAGCCTTCTGAAGGCTCCATATGCTCCCAAACATTCCCACAAAAAGGTTGTACCCTCCCATTGTGAATGCTTCTTACATCACCTTCCCAAGGTGCCAACATTAGTATGTTTTCAAAATCTTGTATGAGTTGGACCAAATTAGCATTTCTTTTATGGTAACATGGTTGTATATGCAAATAGATCATTGATTTTTTATATGGACAAACACGAAAATAAACATACTCATACATTTTTTGACGCAAGAGCTAGAACATGTTATAAAATTCAAAAAAATTCCCTTCCATGCATTGTTGTGTTTGACCTTTTAAATCTAATTTTTCTAGATGACAAAGTTCATAATTAATATATGCATTCATCCATCCTCCTACACACTGAAGCATGCCTTGATTTTGCAATTTTGTGATCATGTTAAGCGGCTGGAATTGCTCCCTTGACTCGAAAGTTTCTGAGAAACAAAAATCAAATTTCATACCATTTGTTTCAGCTTTCTTCCTTGGTTTCCATGTGCAAGATAAGTTGTTCTTTGCATAAAGTAAGGAACATGAATGTATCCAAATAAATTCCGAATTTTTCGAAGAGAAGAAAAACCAATTTTCCACCTCCTTGATCTCATGACTCAAATTATTATTCCTAACAATCATTGGGCTCAATACACATGAAAACAAATAGTGTTTTTCATACCTTGAAGGTTGTTCCAGCTTAGGAAAGCCCTGGTTCTTTGCTGCCCTTATCCATTTCTTCTTGAGAAAGACTTATTCCATGGTTTTTGATGCCGCCTCCAATGCAAAACAAAATTCCGATTTAATCATACTTACTAATTTAATGGAAGGCTGAATTTTCTTTAAAGTTATTGGCTGTCCATAATCAAAATTTGCAGCCACTTGCCATGGCCTAAAAATCACACTTGCATCCCACAACAATTTGAAACCTTGATTTACCTCTTTATCCATTTCAAACAATGGATTGTCCATACAATGGAAATCACTTGCATTCTACAACAAGTTCAAACCTCGATCCATTTCAAACAAAGGATTGTCCATACAATGCTCAATTTTTATCTTTGTATCTTTTGGTTTTTCCGGAAAGCATCCCAAATCAAAGTCTTCTTGAACCCTAAGGAGTTCATCAATCACTTGTTCAATTTCTTTAGCCCTTGCCTCATCCTCTTGCTCCCTTATTTTTCTGTCATCACAATCTGATTTTCCATCTCTAGAAGTGCCCTTTGACTACCTTTTAAGGAGTCCTTGGTTGATTCTAGCTCAAAAGTGAGCTCCTCCACTTTAAGCTTCATTGTCTTATGTGCATTTAAGGCCTCATCTGCAACTTTGATGACCACATCCTTGTCCTTGATCATGTGAAGATAATCTGATTTTTTTGCCTCCCTTGCAACTTTGATTGTGTGCAAATCCATCCTAGTGACCCTTCTCTTCAAGCATTCCCCTTTCACATTGTGCATTAATTCATCAAGAAGCCTTTTTGTGCCATTCCACCTTGTTAGGGTTTGTACTTCCCTCTCACTTGTGATTAACAATTGTTCTTTCCAATCTCCCTCATCCACTCTAGAGTCATGCAACGAAAATGAACAATTATTAGAATCATTGCAAGAATCAATATTTCCACCCACAACATACCTTTTTACGGGGTCATCCATGAATACCTTGGTTTCTATGTCTTCCTCTCTTTGAATTTCAAATTTTTTGATACTTGGCTGCCCCAAAGTACTTAACATTTCTCCATGTTGGCCAATCATTTGCAGCCCTCTTTGTTGCTTCAAAAACTCAATTTTTTTATGCTCACAATCTTCCACTCTAGGCTGCCCCAAAGTGTCACATTTTTGTTGCTTGCCTCCTCTCAAATCTGATTTTTCTATTTGGTTGATTCCTTCATAGGAATCCTCATGAAGTGTTGTCCATCCACTCTTTTTGTCTTCTACTTGCAATCCTTGTTGCTTATAAATTTTCGGTTCTTGTGGCACAGAAATTTTGGTTAATGGTTGCTCACAAACTTCTGATTTGTCTTCTCCTACATGCTCCATTATCAAATATGGCCTCAATTTTTCCTCACAAATATTTGTAACATTTTCAAACAATTTGGGCAACTAAAAATTTATTTTTTTCTAACTTTAAACATGTCAATAAGATAGACAACAATGGCTCGAAAAGATCATCACTTTTCATTGAATGTTAAGGTCATCACCTTTTGTATGAAAGTTATCATACCTTCTATAGGATTTTTACTTACAGCGGTAAGGAAATGTTGAAACATTTCAAGAATAAGTGTATCACACTCGAAATCCAACATTAGCACACAAGATCTGACAGTTGCCATATTTTTCAAAATAGTGATTCTCTTATTAAAAGAACTTGTGATGTCACCAAGACCTTCAAAACTTTCCACTATCAACTGAAATATTCCCTTCATGATATTGTCACTGTATGGTTGTTCTGGAGCTATTATCATTGTAATTTCATTAATACAAGTGATAGCTACAAGTCTCACATCCGAATCTGAATGTTTCAAAATCTTGAGTTTAGCCATATAAACTATCAAAAGATTCATTGCCCAAAACATAGACATAGAATTTGATTGTCCTATCATGGACAAACATTTTGCTGCTTCTTCCAAAATATTGAGCAAAACATTTTTTAAATGATGTGGATGCTCAAACTTTTTTCCAATCTGTGAAGCTTTGTTCTGAATTCATCTTCACTCATTAACTCCATAATTCATAGACTATGCATCCAAATTTGCAAACACAAACCCTCACAAACTAGACAAGATCAATGCTCTGATATCACTATAATGTCTCCTAATGGAATGAATTAGTGCAAAGAGGATTTTCTCCAAAATCTAAAAATCTAAAAATGCAATCAGCAAACCCTAAATTGCAAAACAAGCTCTCAAAACTCTTAATGAAAGCCTAAAAACCCTAGGTGCCAAAATGATAGCGTTTTATGGATAAAATCCAACCAACAACTTATTTCGAAATAACTGAAATTGTGCAAAAAAAATTCAGAATTTAATTTGCACAAATAAGTACCTTTTGACTAAATTATTGAAGCTCAAATGCCACTATGATTGAAAATTTGATTTAATTCCAAAAATACATTTGTTGTTTTGAATATTTTTTGCTTCAAACCCTTGCCAAAAATTTGCCCTCAATAAATATTATATCCTACAAATCGCTGAAAACTTCAAAAATTCATAACTCCCTCAATATTTGGAATCATGATGCAAACAAAAGCTCAAGTTGATCATAAAAATAATGACTATCAAATAAAAATAATTTCAAAATTTTCTTTTCATAAAAAAGTCACCAAACCTACTCCAAAATTCTAAAAACCCTATTTTCTTGTTAAAAATAATTCAATAATAATCTGAAAATTATTATTTAATTTTCTATCAATTTAAGCTTCAAATCTTTCACAAATCTTCTCAAAAACCCCACGCTAATGTGCAAAAAATTAGCAATTAATTTCAAAATATTAAATTGCATAAAGATCCTAAAGGGGCCTCCAAACCCTCAATCAAGCCTCTCAAAATAGTTAGCTCCACTTGCAAAAATAGTGCAAATATTAATCAGAAATAATACGCAAGAAAAGAACATCAAAAACGTCACAAAAACTTCACAATAGCTCCTCAATGCAAATCGCCCCACTTCTAGGACAAGAACAAAATCATCTTAGCAAAAGTAATGTCAAAAGACACCTTTTGTAGATTGATCAACACCAAAACAATGAACACCTATTCAGCATGCATCCCAATAATTTCTTCAAGCATGAAGAACAATTATCAAACTCAATATATCCTCCATTGTAGCCTTCGCCATGTATTTGTAACTTTCAAAGAGGGTGAACCACTTTGGAAAGATAAAACACCTTTATTTTTCCTTGTTTTAGCTCCCACGCCGACATCTCCTTTTTGAATAATATATTAATTAATTGCCTTAATTAAAATAGTTATTAAAATTACTTTAAGGCAAATAAATTTATACTTAATTCATTTAAGCACTTTAGTGGTAAAAACCACTATTTAAATATTTTTTAATTAATTAATAGTCTTATGATAAAAATCACTATTTCGACAATTAAATAATAATTAATTAAATAATATTCTCCAAAAAAAGTTCCTTTAGTCTATGGGGAATAGACTAAAGGTCTTCAAAACCTGTTTTATTCATGATGTGAAAATGGGGGCATCACACACACTACTTTACTTTATTTTATGTACTCTTATTCCTTTTCTTGGCCTCTACGATTCTCTCTTCCTATCACTTTCTATTATTGATTGATGTATCCTCGAGTCCTATTGACCTACTTTTGATCAGCTGTGGATATTAATATAATTTCTTTCTTTATTTCTATTTGGTAACCTACAATGTTTGTTGAAAATGTGACGGACAAAAAATACTGTCAATTTGTGGTCTATAGGGCCACGTAACTTGAATAACCCAAAAGAATATTACTAGTAGTAAATGTGCCACTATCATATTTATTTCTACAAAAGATGAGCCCTTAAATGTAGATTATCTTTTAACTTACAAAGTTGAGATGTCTCTTCTTAAAGTTTTGGGATTGTGCTCGTAGTACTGCATGATTGGTTGACTTTTTGGAATCTATATCTAAATGTTTTTAACTCAACGTTTCGACTCTTACTACTAGATTCATCATCGGCTAAAGAAGCCTTTTCTTGGAGAGGAAGAGGATAAACCTATAAAGAAAAGGCTTATTTTCCTAATGACGACTCCAGTAGTGAGACTTGAAACATCAAAGATAAAAAGCATTTTTGCAATGTCTCTTGTCTTTAAGATCAAGGTCACGTGATGGAAGGTTGGCTCTTCGTATTCAAGATCCAAGGGCAGGTATGAATAATTTCTAACATTTTTGTTTAAAAAAATGGCAAGTCAATATTTTAAATAACTTATGCCTTTTTTATCTTTCTTTTGCAACAACTACATTGAACAATCCAAACTTTGCCCAAGTCCTCGAAATGTGCCCATCACATCCCGATTCTCCTCTAGACTTGTTAACTCATTAATTTATGGATTTTGTGACTAATGATTGACTTACTGTTATAGTAAACTGGATTAGTATATATTAATTTGTGGACAGTTATAAATTTACTTTCATGATCCGTAACATGATAGTTAGTTGTGCATGTGTTATTGTGCATTATGATCATGATTATTTAGTCTTGCTTAATTATAGCAATTTATTATGGACTATTTCTTGATGTGGGCTAACTACTTCGTGTTATTGAGGTGGATGCAAGAAGAATCCACCCTCCAAATTAATATGGAGGGACAATATTATCGGAGAGTATGGAGCAAATGGTGATGTTGGGGGCTGAGAGAACGAAGCGAAGAACCCTGCACACACCGCTTAGATTAGTTAGTTGCTTGCTTACATTGTTGTTCTACTTGATTTTATATTTTTAGTTGTTTGAATTGTGTTTCATATTTGCTCTAATCCATATGTGCAGTAGATATGAGGTACTTTGCTTAAATTCCTTAATGTGTTGCTGAGTTAAATTAGTGACGGTGAACTGTTCATTATCTATGCATTTCAAGTCTTTGACAGTGGTACTGTGTGAAAAAGGTTGAATGTATGATGATCTTATGTGTTTGTACATATTGGTCTTGAATGACTTATGCCTAACATGAAGTTTGGAAACTTAGGGATGACTTGTGTTGCCTAAATTATAAATGCAAGCTTCATCGATATTTTAAAAAAAAGGTAATTTGATTTTGGTTTGGGTATAAAATACAAATAGTGTGGGTGTTAATATGGTGTAATATTAAACACCCATGTGGCTAAGTTAAGAAAACTAGTAAAACATTGGTTATGCTTTGACATTGTAAATGTTAACCAATAACCTTTCTAAAAGCTATGATGGCATTATAATTTCTAGCATATTTGAATCATGCCTGGAAATTAGGGTCCACGATGGAAAATAGGTTATTGGATAATCATTTTGCATGTTGATTACGAAGTAAAGCTGGGAAGCAGCAGCCATGCCTGAAAAAGAGGATAATGGCAAGATTGCATGAACAAAACAGGAATTATCATTATGAGAGCTCGCCGTAACGGTGGAGTTGGTTGGGCATGCAAGACGGAAAAATGATAAAAAGAAGACAAGGGTTTCAAAAAGGAACCCACACAGGACAGTGGACAAGGGAAAGGATTGAGGAACTCTCGAGGTGCAGCAAGTTTATCATTGTCTCTTGGATCAAGAAGCAATACGAGGTAGGGTTTGGAATTTTAATTACAGTTATAAATGGTGAAATTATGAAACTAAGTTCTGGTTAAATCTAAGCGTAATCACCTGTTGGTTGCAATTAAAAATGGGGTTTGCATTTATATATATAAAAAGGGTTTTATATATTCAACCCTAGGGATGGGCTTGGCCCATCTGCGGGCTCGAATATATGACCCCAAAACAACCATTAAATGGTTGTGCGCAACACATAAATGGCCATGTTGAACTAGTAACTTACTACTTTTAAAAACCTTCTGTGTATGTTTTTAGAAAGAAAACGTTTGCTTTTAGATTGTTAAAACCCTATGCAAATTTCAGGTAAATGTACTTTCTAGTGGCCATTCGATGAATGAAAAACTGCTATGTATTTCTTTATGAGGGTTACATTTAACACTAGAGCCTATAATATTCTATTTATTCAAATGTAGTGGTTTACTTTGATGGCTAATGAAAAATATATATATGCATATGCTGTTGTGTTTATGTTAATGTTGGTGGCGACACTAACAAAAACAAACACAGCTGTGTATGCATAATTAGAGGAAACCATAGGATATAGATGAAACCTGCAATCGTGGCTATATTTTTCCTTGTGACATCTTGCCTAGAAATATATGAGTGGCTTAAATAAATATGGTTGTGATATTTTAGGTCAGCCGAGTTATTTTTGCTCGATTTGGTTATTTTAATGGGTTTAGTTTGCAGTCAGTATGCAGCTGTGTGCAAGCAGAAAACAATTTACAGTCTTAAGGCTTGGTGGTTATCTTCTGAATAGAACTATGATAGTTTTTATACCTTAAGTCTGCAGTTAGCTTCGTATAGATAGACCTGGAAAACATCTTATTCATTTGATATACTTACTGTACTCTGTTAGCATATAAGTCTTAGACACTCAAGGAAGGTTAGTTGCCTATCTAGTTGAGTGCATGATTTTATTAATTAGTAGAATTATTCATATAATTATAAACATGCATGAGAAATATAAAGGAGGATACGAGGCCCAATGTATGTGTGTGTGTGTGTGTGTGTGTGTGTGTCTAAAATCAAATACATATCCAAACACATGCATAAGTTGGATAAGAACTTAGTCGGTGAATCTTTATGGGAACTTCATGAGTGGTTAGCTCCAACTGTAGCTGAAAGCTTAAGTTTTAGCATAAGGGTATATAAGAATATAAGCAGCTGTGTAAGTATGCAATTATAATACTGTTGATCATATTCTTATATGGTTGCAACAATACCCCGAAATGATAATGGTCAATGTGAAGTCAGCCTGTAACTTGAGTTATGATGGAAACTAGAAGGAGATTTGATTTTGATAATCAGTTTTGTAGTGTGAAATATTATGTGACATTAGGTGTGAATCAGCTAGATGCAAAGACGTTGCAAACAGAAAGTATATTAAATATTCCATGAGTAAAATTGTAAATAAATGATGGCTCCAATATCATACTCATGCTGTACTTACTCCATAGATATATTTAATAGAAATTTTATAGTATATATCTAAATTACTTATTAGACAATGTGGTGGCATTATTGTCTTGAAGTTGTATGATGGGAACTGTTGATTTATAGCATATATATATATATATATATATATATATATTGACTGTTATTAATGACAGTAAGGAAATAAGTGAGATGGGCTTTACATATTTACTTAGTGTCATTAATAGGCAGGATTATTAGTAACAGCTGAGTTATGTGTGTGAAATTGACTGATCTTTGAGATTAGAAAACTATATGAAATCTTTGACCAAAGTAATGTTTATGATTTTAACATTGTCATTTCCCCTGTTTGATTTAATTTACATCTTTTTGCACAATATCGTATTAGAACGGATTTCTTTATGATATGTTGCATGCAATAGTTAACTTACATCACATGGTCCGTGAAGGGAAGGTCATCCCCTAATTGGGAAATTGTGCATAAGATCTATGGTCCATAGTTGGTGTGGAAAAACACTCCGATAATGCCCTCCCTCCCCTCCAGCAGTCAGCCAATAGAGATCATACTCATAGCTAGTTATTGATTCAAAACGAGCTTGGTTATGCTCATATGTTCCGTGGAACCTTGTATTTATTGTAAACTGATATTCAGTTATGAAAAAGCATAAACTTGTACAATCTGATTGAAATTATGATTGCAGTGTTTGGTTGTATATTTGTATCGGTTCTAAAGGTTTATTACAGCAGTGGCAATTGTATCTATAAAAGGATTTTGGTTCATCATGTGATGTAAATTATGGAATCAGATCTGCACTTATGTTATTTAATAATGCTGATCATTAGTTAAATGGATCATTTGTTATTGAAGCTACGTATGATACAGATGCATTTAATTAATAATCAGTTGGAACTTGTTAGTGATGAGTTAGTGTATGTTTTAAACCAAAAAATATATATTTTACCTAATTCTAGTTAAGCCCAGTATGGTTTCAACAGTGCCCATATGGGGTCCTTTTCCCTCATCATTTTAGTTTTTTGGAGGTCTAAAACTCGTGGAAAGGGAAACCTTTCTGAATATCCTTGAGAAAATAGTTGTACTCTTGAAGAAAATCTACACATGCCTCTTTGAAATCTATATAAGCCCAATAAATCTTTGTCCAAGGGAAATCTCTGAAAAATATTATTGCTCACCAAGAACAATCTCTAGAAATCTTTCACAAAAACCATGATGGAAAACAATTAAAAATTATGATAACTCATGTCATTGGCTTCAAATCTTTGTCTAGAATCTTGATTTTTGGGCAAAAATATGTACATAAGAAGGGAAAAACAAACAGAAGGCTAAAATTTTTAAGTGAACTTCAAGATTTATACAGCATGACCCTTTTGTGACCTGAGTTTTATGCAATTCTAAGTGACTTTCATGATTCACCGAGACTCAAGAGTTCCTCAATGTGTCCGACTTGGTTGATAGAAAGCCAGGTCAACTGAAGCCTTGACTCTTGTTGTTGTTCTAGACCTAACTAGGGCTGGACTAGCTGGTAATGCAAGTCAAGCCCTCTTAGGACTATGATAAAAACCATCTATATAAAGCTAGTATGATATTTGAATTGTTAACATGGAGGTATAAAAGTCAAATGACTTGGTCTGATAATTGTGAAACAAACATGACTAAAGTCAAAAAAGAGGCCAAGAGTCGAGACTCGCACTCACTTGAGCCAAACTCAATCAGCCTAGTTAGATTCTCAATCTTGTGCATTGCAACAAGACCAGTCACCTGGACTTGCCAAAATCTCAAGCCGCAAAAAGGGCATGCTACATGGCTCAACATTCACTTCAAAAACATCATTTTTTCTGTGGTTTTTGTTGCTCAACCTCCACATCAGTTGCAATACAGTTTTTGCCTCAAATACAGAATTTGACCTACAAAAATAGATTTTGGATGAAAATTTTAAGCTAATGGCATGAGTTTTCAGCATTTTTTACTGGTCTTTAACTTGAAAATACAATTGGAACTGGTTTTATCAAAGGTTTTCAAGAGATTTCAATTGGATGGCAATAGTATGGTCAAAGATTTCACTTGGACAAATATTTGAAGGGTTTTTAATATAAGTTTGGATTTAAGGGATTTTGTAGCCTTCCACGGCATCTTTGTGACCTCCACGCACACTCCATCATTTGCATGGTCAAAGATTTCACTTTATCATTTGCATCAGATTTATCCAAAATGTGAAATTCGTTTTACACACAAACTTTCCTATCAACATCTTTCATACACATACCTTGGCAGGGCTATGGTTAAATAACATATCCCTCAATAATTCTTTGTCAAGCTCAATAGCTGTGGGAGGATTTGCACTTCCATTTGCATATATGAATATCTGTGCCTTCCGCAAAAGACAATCTGGCTCCATAACCTGATAGTCCAAAAGGATGGAGAGAAAAAACAAAAAAAGAGTAAACTTCATGAGTTTAAATCTGATAGCATCAACATAGCTTACCCAAGGGTACCATCAGATACATGGTATTCCGCATACAACAATTTTCAAATTTTCAACTTGTGTTTCCCTCTTGGTTGATTACAGGATAGAAAAGAAACCTCTTCAGCAAAGATATCAAATGTTCTCTGTTCATTGGTGACCATAGCTGCAGAAATAAAGACAGCTTTAGCAACCTTCGAAGGAAAGCATTCCATTGCATATGATATGCATGCGCCTCCGAAGTCATGGCCAACCAGAATCACCTGCACAAGAAATTCAAGAACTTAGAGCTGTCTGTGCAACCAAAGTCCTTTGCTCTTACAGAATCCTGAATATTAAGAAATTATTTATGAACAATGCCCTTTATAATAAATGAATCCTTAAAAATGAGAACTCCATGTCGAGGAGGTACTTACCTCGTACCAAATACCAGGATCACATTCACTACAATAACACTTTATTTCACTTATGAAATATTACATTTCTTTTCCAGATTAGGGAATTAATCAACTAGGTCAATTCAACCTAAATTGCCAGAAGATCAAATGAAAGACCCAATTAAAAATCCAAAAAGCAATAGAAAATAGCATGAACTCCTAATAAAAAATTACGTCATCAAAGAGAAATAAGTGTCATACAAACGATTGAGCCCAAAAACAGAATTCCAAAAGAGATGTCAATTTTCTATCAAAACAAATCATCCAAGTTTAAACTAGCAATATGACCTTGTGACACAAAAAAAAAAAAATAGGTAGGCCTGCTTGCAAAAGATTAATTTGGTATATCAAAACCTTTAACATTGAGTTCTTCCGAACTTTCTAGTGCCCAATTAACTATAAATAACAGCCAGATATACCAAAAGAAATAACTCTGTTTCATGAACCTACCTATGGATAAGTGAAATAAGACCTGTTGGAGGAGGTCAAAATTCTTTGAATGATGACAAATCATTTTCCATCTGAATTGCTCTCAGCCTAAAAGAAAGCAACCCCCTTTCCAAGGCTCTAATCACTTGTTTCAGCCATTAAATCAGAAGTTAAGAAGGCCAGAACAACTAAGCCCTCTAGCTTGGAGGCACCCTAAAGCACCAGAAACTATGTTACTAAAACCTCATGGCACCAGCAACAGGTGCCATCAATGTACGTATAATGATCTCTGCAACTTGGAGAGATCCCGAGTGATTAACAAATATGTTACGGAGACCCCAATGCACCAGTAAAAGTGCCATCATCATCATCATAGTATGGCAACACTGATATTTGATACATTTCGTTATTCTTTTCTTGAATGATTTCTTACATGATATAATAATGGATTAAGGATTCATGGGGGCCTCAGCAGTAATTTATCAATCAATGGATTCCTAAAGACTTATGTACAGTTATATTGACACTAGCTTTTATCTTAGGATATAATAAAAATTGGCTGATGTCCATTAGGATCAGAAGTGTTCATTGCCTTGTGATCCATAACAGGACATGAAGCTTGTTTTCTGTAAAACAAAACTAGCACGATATGTAGAGCATTTTATACATGGTGACAATAGCCATATCATCATGCTGGTGATTACCACAAAATTACCAGTTCAGTAATGGTAATCTCATGTTTATAAACATAAATGCTCGTTTTAGGTGCCAAACAATTGAAAGGTGCCCAAAGGGATCATGTAAGGTCCCCTTTTCAAATGCTAGCTCGCTAAGGAGACCTTTGGCCCAATTTGACTTTCCATGGGTTGAAAGGGAATACAAGGGCCCAATTTGACTTTCCATGGGTTGAAAGGGAATACAAGGGAAACCCTGTTCTTTGTTCAAGTTGCTAAAATGTAACACGTCAGCAACTTCTTTCTAAATTGAGTTATAATAAACAAAGGGGACTTCTCTAATTTAATATGAGTCGGTCCTTAATTTAAATAGTATAATGGAGGGAAAGGATATAAAAAGGGGAAGGAGATTCATTTTGAAGCATCATGTCATTTTTATCAATTGAAATCATAAGTTTGAACATATTTTGCTTGACTTGCATCCAATGGATACGAAACCTTTCATTGGAAGACTGAAGTAAGGACGAAAACCCTTAACCTTCAACAGGATAACTCTATTTCAAATGTTACATTGAGCAGAAATTCGCAAGTTCAGACATCTAGGACAGCTTTTGTGGGGAGCACAGCAATTGGAAGGGTTTGTGAGTGGGATGCCGCTGTTAAGGGCCCTTTTCTAGGGCAGAGAACCACTTGGCAAACCTTTGTGAGCACAACAAACCCCTTGGATACCTTCCCGAAGGTAGAGAACCTATTGGAAGAATTAAATTTGTTGTTGGAACAGATTTGTTAAGTGTTTGTGGAATTTGATCATTCATAATTTCAGCTGGTATTTTATTGTTATTTTCAGTCTTAAATTTAATTTTAAAAAATAAGATTTGAAGGTACTATATTCAGCGATGGCATTTATAATTTTTGGCAAGTATTTAAGTGTATGAAATATTGTATTTGTGCCCTAAAATCGGCATCTACAAAATTCTGAATTTTATTTGCTTAGGGTTTCAATCAAAAAATCAGAAATTGCATATGTTTATGTTAGGGTTTGTTGGAAAACCCAAATTGTAATAATTTAGCCTTAAAAGAGACATTTTAGTGGTATCATAGCCATTTTGTGGCTAATTGTGGATAGCAAAACGTCTACAGACTCTTCTTCATGTACAACAACGACAAAAAGATGAAGACAACACTCGAAGCCATGGAAGAGATGTTGCTAGCTATGAAAGAATCTCATAAGGAACTAAGGGCAATGGGTCCCAAGGCATGGATAAATTTTGTAGGGTTAAGTCCTAGACCTCCAGAGTCTCTCTTAGAAGAAGGAAAATGACCAACCAAAGTGATGAATACTTCATCACCACAAACAATCAAGCTGCCCATCGAGGAATCCACCATGCAAATTGAAAATAAAGAGCCCTCCAAAGGGAAAGATATGGATTTGAATTTAGAAAATGTTTGGGTAGGAAAAAAAGAAAACAGAAAAGTCAATATTTGAATTCCAAAACCCTACAAAGGAACAAAGAAATGAGGAAGCCAAGGAAGAAATTTTGAAAAAGGAAATGCCATTGGCTAATTGCCCTAAGAGTTCAGCAAAAAAGAAGGGCATAAATTATTTGTGAGGCAAAATTGAATGATCCACCATCATCAACAAAAGTGGATCCTAGGGTTGAAAGGAAACCAGCTACCTTGCAAACAAGCACGGAAGATGTCATAAGGACCCAAAGGAGGTGTGATGGTTGGCTAAAAAGAGCAAAAGAGGCAAAATTGATAGCCATTCAAGCAAGACAACACCTAAAGGAATTTAAAGAGAAGGGTAATTTGATCATCTTCATAGCAAGGATTTATTGTATCACCATCATACTATGTTCTTACAATATTTTGGTCATCATGAAAATCATTCTAACAATAAGGATAAGATGAAGGTACCAAATGGAAAGAGGATCTTTTTCAAGAAGCCCCTATTCATTTTTCGAGCATTCCAAT
The DNA here is from genome assembly GCA_037957365.1 of Torreya grandis. Classification (NCBI taxonomy): domain Eukaryota; kingdom Viridiplantae; phylum Streptophyta; class Pinopsida; order Cupressales; family Taxaceae; genus Torreya; species Torreya grandis. The sequence continues at coordinate 4,081,819 of JARHVA010000443.1, forward strand.
GATCGAATCATTGCCATATGAGATGGATTTTCAGGATAGCTTTGGGAAGGTACTTGACAAGATTTATAGTGTGGAGGCAAATCTATCAAAGGCCCACACTTCAGCCAAAGGAGATGAGCATTCTAATTGCAGCCTAAGGAATGAAGGTCATGTCCCATATTTAGTGCTCCATACTAAGGCAGTTCCAAATTGTTGTCAAGAGGGTCAACACCCTTATAATTTCAGTTTGTGTCCCATATTTAGTGCTCAATACTAAGGCAGTTCCAGATTGTTGTCAAGAGGGTCAGCACCCTTATATTTTCAGTTTTGGTTATGATGGAGCCAGCAAAGGTCTATTCCAGCTTTGCTATCATTAGGAGAAATGTAAAGGGATGAAGGTAGAACCTTGGGTTCTAAATTGTCCTAAGATGCCACACTGGGATGAAACCAAGGCAAACAGGACTGCACTTGTTGAATGCGAAGACCTCAAAGTGGAGGAACATGCACCATCCCTCGAACTTTCTAAAGACGAGCCATTGACTGATTTTCTAAACGGCATTGTGGAGAGACATGTTTGAATAAAATATTAGAAATCACAAAGATAGAAGGGTTGGAGGTATCTCCACAAACCATGCATCACCAAAGGAGGTTGAGATTGTTGTTGGCAGCCCAAGGTATGATATTTCAGATTTGTTGCTCCCTCCTAACATGTTAAAAAGGATGATAAGTAAAGGAGACAACTTGTAATATAGAGCACATAGATCTTTTTTATCAAATTCAAAATTGTTTGTGCATAATAGTGTGAGATCCCAATGCTGTCCAGAGACCCATTAAAGTTGGAATTTCTAATTTCAGAACCAATATGGATGATAATGTCACTATTACAAGTTCCAAGATCGAAAGAAGATCACACCTCACCTTGGAAGAACATATGAAATATGTGGTGAATACTTTGGATCATAAAACTTTGGTGGTTGTAGCTCATGGGACAAATGCAAGGTCCAAAGACATCCCCTCACATCCAAAGGTGCCCTTGAAACGAGCAACAATGAGACAACTCAAAATTGGGGCCAACAAATTCAAATTAATGATGATGATTTTAGATGTAATGTCCAAGCTATGATTGCTTATGTGTTGGCAATTGGAGATGACTACCCTCTAGTCAAAATCCATGGTATGTTTGATAGGACAGAAACATTCTTCCCTCATGTTGTTAATTTAGCTGATAAGCATGCTCCTAGGAGGTATTCTAAGATGTGTATTGAGGCCAAGAACACAATTGTTGCTGTGAGCATATAGATTCTCCAATTCAAGTCTAAAGTTGTTTGTGCATATGGGATCCGGATGGTTTGGTGAGGATCAAGGTAAATGTCACCACTGAGTTCTCCATCTTTTGCAATTGGCATATAAGAAGAATTAGGAAGAGTCATGTAAAGTTTCTTGTGTATTCTAACAACATGATGAAGAATGAGTCACTACAAAGAAGCTTCATCATTCCTTACACCATGGAGATACAACAAATTTTCAATGCTTGGGTTGGACACAAGGTAAATCCCACATTTTCATTTTTAGAACAGCAGTTATATCATAGAGGTTTTCAGCTCCTAATCCATGCACATGATTTTAGAAAAAATCTTCCAATAAAAGGAGATGTTGAGTTCATGAATTTTATATCTAGAATGAACAAGATGGATGTTATCTTGCTGCCCCGAGCATTGTAACCCAACTGGAAATTGGTGGTACGTTTGTAAGTAGTAGAAGTCATGTTTTATGGTTTTAAGACACACTGTCATAAAAAATTGTACTGTTGTTATCAACATTTTCAATTGGCCCAACACTTTGTTTGTTGCCACACAAATTGGGACAGCCATGAAATGGAATAATTTACAATTGGAAGAATTTTCAGTCAATAATGGGATGCTTCCAGCCCCCATAACCTTGTCATTGTAGAATTTCATGAAGGATTTTCAGTGGGACAGCTATTGTACCATCCTTTCACCTGTTGCACGCAACATTTCAAGCCCTCTTCTCACCTTGTTCACAGCCGTACAAGAGTTTCCAGCCATTTACTCTGATTTTGGAGAAGAAAATGCAAGGCTACAGCAGTGTTTGGGACAATGTGATTGAATTTTCGGACATTCATGACTTGAGTGGAGGTTATGGGATGGTTGCAAGCAATAACAGAGAGTTGGCTATCATGTCTATAAGGCATGAAAAAGTGATAATGGGAACCCTTGTTTTCCTTAATAAGTTTGTTTCACATGCAGATATAGATATAAAAAGGGAAGAGCAGCGGAGTTTGTTTTCCACCCAAAAAAATGGTGGAGCATATGGAATTGCAGTTGAAGACGGAGATGATAGAATGAAGGTTGACAAGTTCGTGATTGCAAAAGATCTCATTTTGCATGGAAATAAAGTCTTCCCAATGCTTGGATCAAAAAAAGAACAAACCTATTTGATTGAATGTACAGCCCAGCCAAGGACAACAACGAGAAGGCAGCCTCGAAACTCTTTATGGAAGCCTCAAACGGCAATTTTTGGACAGCCAAGAAGATCGCTACAGCAAGGTAACTCTCTCAAGTGGTCCGTCCTTCACTACATGAAAGACGCAGAGGGGATTGCAAGCAGCAAAAAACGCGAACATAGCAGGTAGTGTAAACCCAAACACGGGCAATCCACAACAGAGTCGCAGAGAGAAACAATGACTCAAAGTCGTGGCATGGCAGAATCACATCGCATTTTTAGGGCACAAACAGAATGCAAATAGTTTCCACATTCTTTATGATGTTTGCATCAGGCATGGCTCTGTTGTTCGTTGTTCCTCTGCAACCTCTTCAAATCATACCTGCCATTGTTCTCTGACGGCAGTGCTTTGCAGTTTTGCACAAAGTATTTTTGCAGGATTGACAGTGGTTAGTAATATTGCTTGACTGATTATTGATTATTGTTTTGAGTGCAATGGTCAAAACTGATGAGCCAATTCCCCCTTTAGCACAAACCTATCAACGTAAATCTAATCACAGCGATCACAATCTCACTTCGATCTAAAATATGTGATCTCACGATCAGGGTTGCAACAATCGAATCTAAAAATAGCTTTTTGAAGGAAATGATCACCAACAAGGAACAACCTCCTAATGAGAGTCTACAAGCAAAAATCCTTGATATCAAAAATAAGCAAGAAGATATCAGATCTCAGCAGGCTTCTCTTAAACAGAAAACAGAAACACACATCCCATCTTGGGCACAAGTGATCAATCATAAAAATAAAAACCCTCCCCCTATAGAAACAGTCGAGGAAATTGTTCAAGCTAAACTCATAGAGGAGTGAACTAGATGTGTTATAGAATTGAACCTCAAAGTGAGAGGGCTTCCCTTACATCTTTCATCTTTAGATCACATGGTAGTTGCGACTGAGTTCCTTAGAGACAAGTTGGGTATCTCGGATGTGGTACTTGACAAAGCGTGGTTGAGGTTCGATTCCAAACTTTTCCTCCGTTTCAGATTTTGTCGTTGACCGGCTTAGAGCCCTTAGAGCCAAGCGTTCTTTGTTCTCTCTTCCTAGTAAGATATTTCTTGACGAAGAACTCATCAAATCACAAGTTGCGGAGCTCAAACGTTCCAGGGAGGTGGTTATGGCAGCACAAAAAGCAGGAATATGGGCAATTATTAAGAACCTCAAGGCGGTGATTAGGGACTCCTTTCCTCCACGATGGGAATCCCAACCTAGGGTCTCTAAATAACGGGATCGTTGGGAGAGGATGCAGGGTTCAAACATTTCTTTCAATGGTTGGAATGGTAATGGCTCTTTTTGGTCACCACCAGGTTTAATGTATGACACTCTTGGGTCGTCAAACATTCTTTTTATCACCGAGACCCATGAGAGCCCTGTACGGCCTCTCCCAGATAATACGAAATACCATTGGTTCTCAGCTTGTCGTTAGGAGACTAGGAGTTCTGGTGGTGTCAGAGGTTTGGGAGGGATGGCTCGTCTATTTAAGGATTCACTTCAGAGCAAAATTTTAGTGGTGGGTTCTTATGAGTTCGCCAAATTCATGTGGGTTTGGATTATTGGTGTTGCCCCACTTCCTAGGGATATCTACATTGTAATATGTTACTTTCCTCTGGCTTCTTCATCATATGTCATTCACAATGGTCCTGAGGGGGACCCTTTGATAGACTTATACACCGAGATCACTCAATACTCAGTTGTTGGGGAAGTTATCCTTCTTGGTGACTTCAATGCCCGTACCAAAGACTTTCAAACACCTCTCCATGACCACTTAATGGACATATTCTGCACACAGGAGATTGATTTAGAGTCAGTGGGGTTGCATAGGATGTCAAATGATGTTTTAGGTCCTTACATGACATACGGTAGACACCTCTTAAAGCTAGGTGAATCTCATGATTTGTTGATCCTTAATGGGTTGCCTTGCTTTCCAGATTCTCACTCTTTCACATGTACACCTCATGGTGGAAGTACGAGTGTGGTACATTACTTCCTATCCAGTCAGAACCTTTTACCCTTTATCTGTCATTTTTTCATTTCCCCCATTTCTCTTGCAGACCATGTTCTTTCCTTCTCACTCTGGGCTAATCTCCCCCCTCCTGTTGCGATCCCCTCTTTCAGTATACCACGTACCACCTTCTAGTTTGATGATGCGGACCATGACATCTTTTCCTCCCACATCCTCCAGATTCTACCTCTTGAACCTCAGTTCTTCTCACTTGATTGTGCTACTTCCAAGTACACCTGGGTTTCTTCCATTATTTGGGAAGTTGTCCTCAAATCTTTTCCTAGCTATACCAAATCCACATATACCTCTGATCAATCTAAAAGATATTGCCCCGTAAATAAGTGGTATGATGATGATTGCAAGACTCTTCACTGCCATCTTTGATACACCTTCCTCCATGCCCATCCCTCATACCCAGCCTTAAAAACATCCTGTCACTATCTTCTCAGATGTAAAAAAAGCCTTTTTATTTCTCAAAGGAGACAGGTCTTATGTGCTTCGTACATCCACTCTCCCAAACTCTTTTGGCGTACCATCCTCCCCTAACATTCTCCCCTCCACTGAGCTTAACCCCGCATCCATGATTTCCCATAACTCCACTCTTTATGATATTCCTAGACAACCTCAAATCCATGTTGCTTCTACACCCTCTTCTTGTCACTTATTCACGTCAAATAATCAGAGAGGCAATGAGGGTGATAAATAGTAGCAAGGCAACTGATGAGGAAGGTTTCCAAGCTGAGTTCTTCAAACACGGTCTTAGAGCTTTTGGAAGTTACTTGGTTGATATTTTCAACCACGTGGTTTGTTCAAGTTTTCTTGTCTTCTTGGTCACATCACATTATTCACCCGATACACAAATCAAGCTCCCGTTCAGATCCTAACAACTATAGATCGATCATGGTTGGACACACATTCTCAAAATTGTATGCTACTGTGCTCCACATGCAGCTTTCGAAAGAGCTAGCGTAGAGGCATCTCAAGGCTAGGGAACAGAGATGGTTTAGACCAGCCCATCGGACCGTTGATCATATCTTCACTCTCTGGGCCATTATTGAAGAGGCACATCATCGCTCATCCAAAGTTTACTGTTGCTTTGTAGACTTTACGAAATCATTCGATTATGTTCTGTGGGAGGCCCTTTTCCAGAGGCTTAAAAAAAGTGGCATTTCTGAGACCCTCTTGGCAGCCATTATGCGACTATACGAAACTGTCCTTGGTCGTTTCCATACTGTTCACGAAAATTTAGATTTTATCAAGAGTACCATTGGGGTCAAGCAGGGCTGCCCTTTGTCCCCAACCTTATTTGGCATATACATTGATGAGTTAGAGAACTTTCTTCATGAGCATATTCAGGCTAGTGATGGGTGTCTTCTTTACCAGGTTCTGATTTCTATTCTTTCATTTGCGGATGATGTGGTCCTCCTAGCTTCATCTCCTAAGGGTTTGCAGCGGCAATTGGATGCCTTGGCTCTCTTTTGTGATCTCCGGCAATTGACGGTTAACCTAGGGAAAACCAAGGTTATGGTTTTTAACGGGTTGAAGACTTCCCACCTCCATTTCTTCTTCAGGGGAGAGGAGGTTGAGATCACCACTTCCTATATTTATTTGGGAGTGCAATTCTCTTGACCACGTTTCAACTTGAGACAGGGCCTTCAGCGTAGGATCAACAAGGGATATGGTTCTTTAACCCTTCTTGAGTGACAGTGTTTTCGACATCACTTTCAGGACATCTCATCCAAGATGTCCCTCATGGATACACTTATTAGACCTATTGCTATTTATGAGTCTATGGTTTGGGGGCCTTCTTTACTTGAGGGTGACTGGGTTGCTGCCGAGAGGGTCCAAACACTTCTCCACCGCATTATCAAGGTTAAGCATACAATTCCCCAACACATTATCCTTGCAAAATTTGGAGCACAGCCCTTCTGCTTGGAGACTATGTTTGATCTGATCTCTTTCTTACATCACATTCAAAGCTTTGTTGATTCAGCGAGTGGGCATGATACTGCTCTTCAAAGACTATTGCCCTCTCGGCTCCCCCAATCCGTGTTCATTGTTGGTATACAAGGGTTTCTAACATTTTAGGGTCCGTGGCGATTAGGATGGACCACCTCCCTCCATTTATGTACTCCTTGGATGCACCAACTCATCTTCTACCCACCAGACAGGCGTTGAATCGGATCATTCAGGAAGATATTTATAGATAGTTTATTCATACTACTTGGATAAACCCTCACGGAGGGCTACGCCCGAAGATGGCATTCTATGCAGAGCACTTTTTGGAGTTGAAAGACGAGATTATTATCTACCCATAGTATACCCTCCGCCATTAGATGCACGCTCTTCGCATCCCATTAGGACAATTTAGAGTGGGTTCTCACAGGCTTAGGATTGAAACAAACCTCTAGATAGATTGGACAGACAGGGTTTGTCAGTTATGCAACATTCAAAGGATTGAGACCGAAGAACACTTCATCTTCCGTTGTCCCATATACTACGAGATTAGGGGGAGGTTTCAATGCCTATTTAAGAGGACTCAGACTCTTTTTGATTTCTTCAGATACGAGGACCAAACATGTTTAGCTTTATATATATAAGAGGCTCTTAAGCTTCGTGATCATTCTATTTAGAGACCTACTAGACCAGATTCTACCCAGTGGATCACTTCTTTTTTCATGGTGCTACCTTTGAGGAGAGGCCTAAGTGCCAAATTGACTCTAGTACAACCTCACATTCTAGATTAGTGCAATCCAGAGAGACTATCCACAAATCCCTAAGATTTCACCAACAGTCATTTCAAGTTTGGCACCAAGAGTCAGACTAGATTCACCAAATCTTCGTAGAGGACTTTTCCCTCTAGGCAACGACATGGAGGACAGACCAGACATCTTACCTCCTCTTCTTGGGGTCATATTTCTATGTGAAGCTTCTTCTCGTCAGCGTTGGATGCTAAGAGAGTTGGATCCAACTCTTGTTGGACCCCTTCCTGGGTCTTCCTTCTCATTGTTCATCCCCGTTTTCCTAATGCTTGGGTGTTTTTGTGGGTTGCTCATTTATGCTTCTTTCTTTGGCTCTGAGCGTTCTTGCTCTTTGCGTTGTTTTGTACTATTTTCCTCCATATTTGTTCTTTTCATTTTTGGAAACCTCGAGGGTTTCCTACTTGTTCCTAACACTTTTGTAATCTGTTGTCCCTTTGACCAACTTTTGTGATCATTTGTTGGACATTAATATATTTATCTTATCTTATCTACTTTGGATCAACTTTGCATAATGTTTTCGAGTTTGCCATTGAGTGAAGAATGCCATCAAGAGTTGGAGAATAGTTTGATATACATCCCTCCTAATGAAGAAACCAAGAGCACTAAAGGAAGATCCCAAGGGGCAGCCCACTTGAATATCAGAGTAGCGCAGCAAAAGCATGGTGAAAGGGCTCCTAACTTGAATCTTCATGCAAAGGGTCTCCATTAAGGCACGGAGAAAACATGAGATAATGTATTACTACCTCCAAATGCTAGAGAAAGCACTTTCATGACATCCATGAGCCAAATTGCCACCATTAACGTTGTCATCATCACTAGCAACCACCATATTATTTCAGACACACTCATATTTGTGAATATGGGATGTCCTTCCACCATAATTGACAAGGTCGAAACAAATAATGAAGATGCCAACTTGGAATATGTTTTGCCTTGTCAAGTTGTTGATTATTCATTAATTCTTTATTCCAAGGCTGAAGTTACAGCAGCTTGGAATGGTTTTAGTACCGCTAAGTATGCAAAGAATAAAATTGTTGATATTGTTTTTGAAGGACAAAATGAAGATGGCGGGTTTAAGGTAATCGTTGATCTCTGCTTTAAAGAAGTTTTTAAACTTCACAGACTTCCACAAAACATCATTAAGGAGAATGACAGCAGATATATGAGTTTGTTTTGGCAAGAGCTCTTCCATTTTACAAGGGTACAAGATCTACATTATTGGAGCATCACAACGTATTTTTTCACTTGGGCATGAGATCTTGCATTTGCTTGAGGGCAAACAAATTTGGAAAGAGAGGATTGCAATGTCCCATTTTCAAATGTTAGCTCGCTAAGGAGTCCTTTGGCCCAATTTGACTTTCCGTGGGCTAAAAGGGAATACAAGGAAAACTTGGTTCTTTGTTCAAGTTGCTAAAAAATAACGTGTCAGCAACTTATTTCTTTGAGTTATAATTAAGAAAGAGGACTTCTCTAATTTGATATAAGTCAGTCTTTAATTTAGAAAGTATATTGGAGAGAAAGGATATAAAAATGGAAAAGAGGTTCATTTTGAAGCATCATGTCATTTTTATTAATTGAAATCATAAGTTTGAGCACGTTTTGCTTGACTTGCATCCATTGAAGACGAAATCCTTCATTGGAAGACTAAAGTAAGGATAAAAACCCTTAACCTTCAACGGAGTAACTCTATTTCAAGGGTTACATTAAATAGAGATTAACAGTTTCAAACTTTTAGGGCAGTTTTTGTGGGGAGCAGAGCAATTGGAAGGGTTTGTGAGTGCAACGCAGCTGTTGGAGGCCCTTTTCTAGGGCAGCGATCCACTTGGTAGACCTTTGTGAGGTCAGCAAACCCCTTGGATAACTTCCCTAGGGCAGCGAACCTATTGGAAGAATTAAATTCGCTGTTAGCACAGATTTGTTGAGGGTTTGTGGAATTTGATCATTCATAATTTCAGCTGGTATTTTATTGTAATTTTCAGTCATACATTTAATTCAGAAAAATAAGAATTGAAGATACTATATTCAGCTATGATATTTATAATTATTGGCAAGTATTTTAGTGAATGAAATATTATATTTGTGCCCTAAAATTGGCATCTAAAAACTCTGAATTTTATTTTCTTAGAGTTTGAATCAGAAAATCAGAAATTGCATGTGTTTATGTCAGGGCTTGTTGGAAAACCTAAATTGTTATAATTCTGCCCTAAAAGGGGCATTTCAGATCAAAGGCCCCTCTTTGGCAGTCTTATTAAGGATTGACATCTAGTGCTTAAGCCACTAGAAAATTGATAGTTGCACTTGTATTGTGATTGGAATTTTCACTGCAAACCATTAGAAAAACTTCTTGGGTTCCCCAGCCAACAAAGGATGCACCACCCTTATGTCACATTCCCTTAGGTTTTACAATACTCATATGTGCATGGTTGTATCAGGTTGATAGCTTAGTGAGTGTTGGTTATGGTCAACATCATAGTCACAATACTCATGTTGCCAAGCATTCACATTACCCTCCAAATTCTAAGCATCTCGGCACTTGATCAGAAATAACCAGTCACCAAGAGATGTGGGTACGAGTAAAGATATGGGTAGGAGACGAGTATGGGGACAGGGATGCTATCTCCTGAAAAAGGGTCTGAGGGTACATAGGTACAGGCCCAAAGGTACATCTGATGTGTGTAAATTTCAAAAATTTATAAATTAAAGTGATTTGTTGTAAATTTTGAATCGTGAATGAAAGCTAGGTAGTTCTTTTCAACTGTTCTCCCTTGCAAATCTAAGCTGCCCAAACATGTGATTTATTTTAGTCTCTCTTTTTCCTTCAAAATCCGACTGATGTGTTTTGTGTGCTCGAAATTCCCTGCTTGCTTCTTTATTTGAATGAGAGATAAATGGCTTGGGTGGGTTTTTTCAAGCTTCTAAGGCATAGGGCATTTCATTTGTTTTTTGTTCTCTCTTTTGTTTTGTTTTTTGCAGGAGACATCCATGAAGGCCCCCTGCACCAAAGAGATGGCTCCTGCACCAAAGAGACATCTCTTCCATATGTCCATCCCTTAGACGCGTTCCTGTCTCCAAAACATGTACCCTGCCCCAGGGTATGTGATTCCGAGTTTTAGTGCATATAACTAGGGTAAAATGACTTTATTACTCTTTTTTGGTTTTTAAAGTTCAGAACATAGTTCTAACTTCTAACAGGTTGGACACTGTGGATTATTTAGTTTTAACTGGGAATCTAGTTCCAATACAAGGGAGAATAAACATGACAAGAAAGGTATCTATGCAGATCAAGAAGCTTTAAATCTCAGTACCAAGCGAAGTCATTTGCACAGGCTTTTTATCTAGGAATCAGATCGCATGAATACAGTATATCTACCCCTGAGAAAAAGAAATGCTTCACAGCATGCTTGGGATGAATAGCAATTAGATTTAACTTTCATTCACAAAGATTCAAATCTTAAACACGAAATTGATGAATCATCTCTTTTGGAAAAAAATGGTTACACTTGACAAGACAACTGAGATGAATACCAATACTTATATGAACATTTCAGATCAGGGAGATGCACCGATTTCAAATCTTGAGAATCAATTATTAAGAGCTAACTTAATCTTTCATGAATCATATCAAAAGTGTTGGTACACTTGCAACTAATGTAACTCTCTAGAAGAACATACTCTTTACATTAGAATCAAGATTTACTATTGCAGTAACTTAGGGCTCCAACTCTTTTATTACACTTTTCCATGTACATTATTGAAGCAAAAACTAAAATTATTAATTATTTGTCAGTGGATTCAACAGCCCAACAAATCCTAATTAAGAAAAACATCGCTGAAAGTTTGTTTGTATCCATTTTTTGCATCATAATTCCGAAAAGAACATGCATACAAACCTAGAAGATAAGTCACCAATAAGAATCAACCAGTGTGTTGATTCTGCATCAGAGTTATTAATAGAATATCAGAATAAAACTATATTGTTTCTATTAGTTGTATTGTTGTTATATGGATGTCGGAGATTGAGACAACTTAACTTTTTAAGTGTTTTAGTTGTGCCTGATTTTTTTGTTTGTTTGTTTTATACATGTATTAGTTTTCTACAGCTTGTGCAATAAATCTAATATGGTATCAGAGCCATTACATTAAGAGAGCCCTCCAATTTCCAGCAGCTAAATATGATCTAAGCTTTGAGATTCATTATTTTAGGGTATACCAAAATATTTGTTCGTACTGGGCTGTGGATCGAGTCAATGCAATAACTTTTTATGGAGACTTAGTAAGAAGCTGAAATTTTGCTAGATTACCTGCACTAGTATGCTATGGTGATTTGTAAAAGTATTTGTCTGCTTCCACTTCCACTTCCACTTTGCAGGTTAAGGGGTATAAATGACCAATATTCAGCATTTAATTCTTCCTGATGCCCATAAGCTAAATGAGCGCAATTACAATTTGTGGAGCATACTCACCATTTGTGAGAACCACAATCTTGACCAGATTGTGCTCAGGAAGGAAGATAGACCTGATGATGATCCGCAAGATTTTGACAAAAGACATCAGGAAGCTTTGATGCTTCTAAAGTTGTTTGCTGCAGATGATCTTCTACCTGACGCACAAAATGTCAACTCAGCTGCGACATTGCGGAATAATCTTAAGAACAAGTACCAGAGATCAGAAGTTGGTCATGCATTATATTTGAAGAATCAATTATTTTCTTCTAAGCTACAAGGAGGAGGATCCATCTCATAGTAATTATCGAGGTTGACGAATCTGAGCAATCAGTTATCTGCCATTGAAAAAACAGTACACGGTGATGATATGGTAGCTTTGGTCTTACAAAGTTTGCCATCATCCTATGAATCCTTTGTTCATTAACTTCATCTCATATTAATCTTGCAGAAAGAGAGGAGACAGGCGCAAATGTAAGAATCAAACCCAGGCATCTCAAGCAAATAGAGAGTGAACTCAATGAAAAGACTAAAGGCAAGGGAAAGCAATACACCTGCAAACAATCCAATGACCCTTGAAGAAGGTAACACATCTCACAAATCAGAAGTGATGTGCTTTTACTGTAATAGGCTTTGGACATGCAAAAATATTTTCCTCGAAGAGGAGAAGTGACTTTGCATGCCAAATGGGTTCAAAACATGTGAATGTTGCTGAGATTCATAACCAGTATCAGAAGATTTTGCACTTGTTGCAACCCAGGGACATTCAACTGAGTCCACAACATGGTATTTCTACTCAAAAGCATCTAAACTATACATGCAGCAGAGACTGGTATGTGACTTTTGTTGAAGATAAAAGTAGTAAAGAATCTACTATATTAGGTGATGGATGGACTCACTATGTGGAGGACGTGGAGATGCTCATGTCATAATGAACAATACAGTGAATTATACTTTCAAAAAAGTTCAGAATGTTCCCAACATGAACAATAATCTTCGGTCAATTAACAAAATAACAAATAATCCTCATATTTCAGTAAATTTTCATGGTAACAGATGCATGGTCAAAGATCTTCATAATAACAAGGTGATTGCATTTGGTGTTGTCAAAAAAAGATTATAAAAACATGTCAATCCCAAATCAGCAAGCTCGCATGCCCTAGCAGTGGAGGAGAACAAATGCGTACTTTGGCATGAGAGGTACAGACAGAAAGGATTAAAAAAATTTGTCTATACTCGGTAAGAAGAATATGGTTCATAGATTGTCATCCATTCAGGAACATCAAGATGTATATATGGTATATCAAATGGAAAAACAGAGTCAACATCCATTTGATATTTGGCAAAGCACAGCATGCCAAAGGAGTTTCAGATCTAGTGCATCCTGATTTATGTGGGCCAATGAAGACACATATTGTTTATGGTGCAAAGCATTTTAATTGTTGGTTGATGATTATTCCAAGAAAATGTTGGTTTTTTTCCTGAAATACAAGTCAGAAGGCTTTTCTTAGATTGTAGCATTCAAAATTTTGGTGGAGAAACAAACTAGTAAACAGATCCAGGCTCTCAAATCTGAAAATAGAAGCAAGTTTGTCTTGAAACAGTTTCAGGAATTCTGCAAGAATCAGGGTATACATAGGCAATATACTACCCCACACATTCCATTACAAAATGGAGGCATGGAAATAAGGAATATGACGGTTTGGAAAAGGCAAGAAGCATGGTACACAGTCAGAATGTGCCATATAAGTACTGGGCAGAAGCTGTGAATACAACGATTTACATTCTTAAGCAGATTAAATATCACTCTCGAGAAAGCATGGTCAAGTAGGAGACCATTAGTAAATGGCTTTCATGTTTTGGTTGTGGCTTTTGCATTAATTCCTACAGAAAAGAGAAGCAAATTATATGTGAAAAGAAAAACATGTATGTTTGTTGGCCATAGTGAGTCATCTAAATCATAAATATTACTAGATGTCTCTATTAACAAAATTGTTATTAGTAGAGGCGTTGAAGTGGATGAGAAGACACCTTTCTTCTCAGATGATGTAGGAACCCCAAGTTCCCTCTGATTCTGACAACTGACGGTTTATATGTTTTTTCTGAGGTTTTTGAATTTTTTTATTGTTTTTGGGTTTTTTGCCAGTTTTTGAAAGAAATGCGGATATGCATAAAATGATAAATAAATCCTATAAAATTTACTGAATATCGAAAAGACTATTTTTTTATTAAAAATGAAACCCTAGTTGCATGAGTTTACAAAAAAAACTTGCTGTTTGGTTCAAGAAAAACCTGACTGTTCGCTGCCCAATAAAACTGATGACTGCTGCCAAAAACCAGGGCGGTACAGTCCGTAAGGCGCCGTACGGACGCCGTCCGTACGGTACGGACAGATACTTTTTTCTTTTTTCTTTTCTTTTTTTTTTTTTTTTGCACAGAAAAAACCCTGCGCCCTGCTCTTATGATGTCTGTCCTCTGCTGTAAATGGTACGGCCAGGTACAGGTACGGCTGGGATAAAACCAGCAATTAATGCTGCTGTATGCCCTGTCCTCTGGCTATTTCAACTTCCAAAAATGGGCGCCTAAGTGATCCCTGACTGAAGAAGGAATAACCCTGATGAAAACCTGTGATGATAACCTCTGAAAATCAATGTCTTCTCCTGAATGAAGAAAACCCCGGCTGCAATAAATCAAGTGTTATTTCACACCCTCTGAATTGCTTCCAATGGAGATGGCACGTTCTCCAAGGAAAATGAACTCGAACCCCTGAAGCTCTAGCTCAGACAAATTTGATCAATTTTCAATTCTCCAAATGACATAATGGCGCTCCTCCCAATGCAGAAGTATATATAACCAAAGAGGTGCGATTTCCTCTATTATAGGACTTTTTAATTAAAAAATCGCAATTCTTTAATTATTTTAATATTTTCAACTTAGGCCAAATTTTATAATAATATTAAATTTGGCCCCTCCCTGATGATGGGCGCCCCCTCAGCATTAAAACACTTAAGTTATAATTTTTAATTATAACTTAATATAATAATCTCGTAAAATTAATATTTAATTAATGCAATTAAATATTAATATTTCCCTCGTTACTCGCCCGATGACCGAACCGTCTGAAGCGGTCATATACTGGAGTGATTCCGAATGCTGTCAACCCATATTGCCAAAAATAGCAGGGTTCCCACACTGACCACCAAGAACTGCTAAAAATAGTAACTTCTGCCAAAAGTGTCCGATCGAGCCCAAACGAAAGCCAACTGATCAAACTCTGCCAATCTGAAGCATGTGCCAAGCTCCCAGGTGACCCTCTATCCAAACGATCAGCCTACGAGGGTCGTATGATAGGCTAATCCTGTGCTCCGAGAGATGTCACTGAGAAGGGGACATGACAGATGACGGTACATCTACTAACCATCCGGTATGGCTAAATGAAACTGTTGATAATTCTGAAACATGTTCAGATGTTTAAGTAAAACAAGGCTCCAAGCGATGGACATTATTAGAAGAATCGAGTTCCAAGGGTTTCTAACGAAGAGCAGAGTGGTAATCAGACCCCAAAAAAAAGTTATGGTAGCCAACAACTACAACCGAAATGGGATTATTTTGCTTTGAAGGATGTTCGAGAGGATGAATTGCCACAGGAAATGGAAGGTCAATCTACACAATCAAGTAAACAAACCATGCAAGGTTTTAAGCCAGTGAATTTCGCTCTTCCTCTATTGTTACACACGTATATGAAAACCTATCACATATGAAGAGGCCAAGGGAAACCCTGAATAGGAAGTTGCCATCAAGACAAAATTTTATGCCTTGATACAGAACAAGACTTAGGTAATGGCAGATGTGCCCCAAAGAAAGAAGCCCATTGATTGTAGATCAGTTTATAGCGTGAAATTCAAATCAAATTGATCTTTGGAAAAGTACAAGGTTTGACTTGTCGCTAAAGGATATGCGCAACAGGAAGGAGTAAATTATGAAGAAAATTTTGCCCTGACTACAAAGATGGGAGAACTTTCGGTTGGTGCTCTCCATTGCAGCTAAATTTTGATGGAAGCTATATCTGATGGATGTTAAAATATCTTCCCTGAATGGTGACTTGGCACAGTTTGTCTACAAAATTCAACAGCGAGGATTCTAGGATTCGTGGAAAGGGCATCTGGTTTGTAGATTGATAAGTCCTTGTATGGACTTATGCAGGCTCTTCAACCCTGGGATATCAAAATTAATCAACATCTAAAAAATTCTGGATTCAGAAGAAGTTTTTTTTCCAATCTCAATCTCTACATCAAAAATAGTACTAATGACATAGTGATCATGATTGTCTATGTCATTGACATTGCTAATGTTAGAAAGTAAAATCTAACATTAGCTCAGTTTTTGACATGACAAATCTAGGCCTCCTAAACTATTGCCTAGGTGTATAATTTTGGCAACTTTCCCCTTCAATATTTGTATGACAAACAAAGTATGCCAAAACACTTATGTAAAATCTCAAGATGCTTGAATGTAATCCTACATCTACACCCATGGAAGCAGGACTGAAATTCTCCACATACATTGATTCACCACATGCCAATGAATTAATGTGTTATCATTTGGTGGGTAATATAATTTATCTTACAACTACTCAACCAGATCTATGTTTTGCAGTAAGCTACTTCTCTCGATTTATGTCCAAACCACACACAAAACATTGGCAAGCTGTAAAACAAGTTCTTCAATATATCAAAGGGATCCTTGACTTTGGCATTCTATGTCAGAGATCTGCCGATTTTGTGCTGACATGTTATATTGACTTTGATCGTGATGGATCAGTTGATACTCGCAAATCTACAACATCCTCTTGGCTTGGAAGAAATTTCTTGGCAAAGAAAGCTACAGCATACAATTTCCTTATCATTTATTGAAGCAGAATATAAGGCAGCAGTTAGTGCAGGATGTGAAGTAGTTTTTTTTAGGAGAATATTGATTGATCATCAACTAGACCAAACATCACCAACTTCAATTTTTTTGCAACAATCAGAGTGTGATCCAATTGGAAAAGAAACCAATTTATCATGCCAGATCCAAGCACATAGAAATTCATCACCATTACATCCAACAGTTGGTTGATAATGAAGACATTTGTCTTTATTATTGTTCTGCACAGGAGCAGGTTGCTGACATAATGACTATACTTTTGAAAACCACCACATTTTTCAAGCTTAGAGATAAACTTGGAATAGTCTCCGGTTTAGTCATCAAGGGGTAGTAATAGAATATTAGACTAATACTATATTAGTTATATTTTTGTTACATGGATGTACAAGGTTGTAACAACTTAGCTTTTTAGGGGGTTTTTGTTGTACCTGTTTTATTTGTTCGTTTACTCTATGCCTGGCTATATATACAGGATTCCATGTATTAGATTTTTACGGCTTGTGCAATAAATCTAATACTAATGCCTCAAATCAGCTCATACTAGGGTCTCCAAACATTCAGATAGAAACCGTTTCTGGTTCAGGTATTCCAAAACAGTTCCCAATCTTGGAAACTTCCAGAGATTCTTGGAAGGGAGCTGAAAACTTTCAAAAATATTTCTAACAGATTCCAGCTGTTCTCCAGGAATTTTGGATGTCCTGTGCTGGCACTTGGCTCTCCAAAAGTTTTTGATGCCATTTCCAGTAGTTTCTGGAATTTTCTAATGACATTTTCAAAAGTTTACAGAAATTTGTCATTTCCACTATCATTCCCTGTCGTTTCCTTAAGGAATTCTACCCCGAAGGTTCTTACCATTTCTTGACAGCCATCCTCCACTTTCGACACATGTTTCTAAAGTTTCCAAAGACTTGCTTTTGATTCTTGGTGGAACATGGATAAGATCCCAAAAACAACCTAAGTGATTTTGTAGCAAATTATTCAGTCAAGAGAGGATGAAAGGTAATCTCAAAACACTAAAACTCAGAAAACAGGCGGAAAAAAGTGCAGCCCCCAGAAAAATGTCCTGCTAGTGATGTAATGCCTCCTCCAATTTTGACTTACCACTTTACAGATACTTTCCCTACTCCGGCACCCTTTTAATAACCAAGAGGTGAATCTTAAACCTCTCATCTAGTTGTATGTCCATGCATTTGAAATCTCTGGGACAGCCTACAGGCACAAATTTTAAAAATAAGAACTAAATGACAGCCTAAAGGCAAAAATATTGAAAAGAAGACCTACAGGTCAGCCTACAGGTATAAAAATTAAAAGAAGTCAGGCAGAAGATTGAAATAAAACCCAAACATGCACAGAAATTTAAATAAGACCTATGAGTCAGCCCACAAACAAATTTGCTGATACAAAAGCCTGCAGGAAGACCTACAGTCACAAATATTAAATATAAGCTGTGTTTCAGGAAACGCCCCCCGCCCCCTTTCCCGGCCCCACCACCTACCCCATTTCCTGTCTAGAAACATTTCCGGTATGGAAACATACCAGAAACCTATGTTGCAAGAAACGAGAAACGAAGAAACGTGACAAAAACGAAAACGTAACAAGAAACGGGATTGGGAAAGGTTGCGCATAAGAAACGAATTTTGGTAAACACATAAATTTTATCTGTAAAATTATTAAAATTCAACTATAAATATAATTAAAATATTTAAATTGGTACTACAATAATAGATAATTTATATAACTTTTTTTTTTTAAAAATCTACATCAAATATTTTCATCATTATTTATTTATGATTTAATAATTACAATAAAGTTTTTGTATAAAGTTAAATTTCATCTAAATAGTCTCATTATTTTTTTTAATTTCATCTTAAATAAATAAAACGTTTAATATTTTAATATTTTCATCTTAAATAAATAAAATATTTAATATTTAATATTTCAAATTAATTTTATTTATTGAAAACAAACAAAATATTTAAATTTGAATTGAAAAAATAAATATATATCTTTTTTAAATATTAAAAATGAAAAAATAATTATTATACAATTTTTTAATATTAAATATATTTTAAATAAATAAAAACCTATACTATTGAGTTTTTTAAACGCTGCTTTTTTTTTATGTGCTGCTGTTTTTTAGCATGCAAAGAAATCATCAAAAACAGGCTGATTTTCTGCCAATGGATAATTTGAAAAATTGGTTGCCCGGGCAATAATCCCACCGCCCACTGCCCACGGTTGTTTGATGGTTTGAATTTAATTCTTTTCGTATTTGCCATTACAGTGCAGACTGACCGACTGTGTGACAGGCCCGACACCTCGTTTCTGGCTATGTGACGGATCAAACATCCTCATGATAGGAAAAAGAGCGTCAAAGACGCCGTTACCATCGCGTGCTCGTTTCAGCACGTTATAACGTGAAACATGAAAGGAACGTTGTGTTTCTTGCAACAGGGCCAGAAACATCCTGGACATTTCCGTGAAACGTCCGGGCATTTCCAGGCATTTCCGGACCATTTCCGACGCATTTCCAGTGGGACCCACGGGCAATGACACAAAAAAATAAAGCTAAAACAACAAAAAAGGAACTCTATTTTGCCTAAAATGCTATAAATACACACTGTCCTCACTCTTATATAACACACAACCAACGTTTGTTGTAATTTCAAGTGTTTTACTAAACTGAGTAATATGCATTGTGTGTGTGTATATATATATATGGATGTTTCCACGGCGTTTCCAAATCAAGGTTTTTGAAAAATGGCCTTTCTGCATTTCCAAAACATTTCCATTCCTGTTTCCAAACATCATAAAATATAAGACTTAAAGGTCAGCCTACAGGCACTAATAATACAAAGAACCGCTACATGTAAGCCTACAACTTACAGGCATTAAAAAATAGGCATAAAGTTTAAGCCTACAAGAAAGCACACTTTCAAAATAAACATTCATAAAATCACGCTAATGATTGCTCTGGAAGGCATCCTCATTAATTCCAGCACATCCTACGGTCCACATGAGAATTTTTACTGCTCTGGAAGGCAACATGAGTTTGGATCGTTCGGATGCTTCTAAAAGAACTTGACACAATGGCCGGTAAACATGACAGAATTCTCCATCTTATAAGCTAAAGATTATGGTCTTTGATGACCTGCAGGCAGATTTGAGTGCTCTTGTTTTGGATTATGATGATACTGGGGCAGGCCGGTAAGAAATTCAAGATGCCTCCTGATCAATCAAGCTGGTGTGGATATTCTAGATGATAAGGGAATTGCATCTTTTGTGTGACCTTAGTTTTAATATTAATATATATATATATATATATAAATACATATATTTCCTTGACTTTCCAAGTTTGGCCTCTGTTGTTCATACATACATAAGTTGTGTGTTTGCTCTTTAAACTCCTTGTTTAGTTCTTTTGACTTTTAGTTCTTATTGAAATTTCTGATGAAGGTTGTGT
The DNA here is from genome assembly GCA_037957365.1 of Torreya grandis. Lineage (NCBI taxonomy): Eukaryota > Viridiplantae > Streptophyta > Pinopsida > Cupressales > Taxaceae > Torreya > Torreya grandis. The sequence continues at coordinate 4,101,911 of JARHVA010000443.1, forward strand.
TTTGCTGGGATATTTTCAGGCAAGCCATGATCTGTTTTAATACTTTCTATATATTGGTTGGGGTTCCAGTGAATCCCCTTCTTTAAAGTTATCTATAAAAATTTGTATATTGTAAATATTTCCTAGTATAGACATGAGGACGCTTGTCACATTCTTCAACTAGGCAGTTAGAAAATGATATGACAAAATCTACTAGAAATAAGTCGATTTGGTATAGATCATGCAGACTAAATTATCTGCAGATCAGTTCATGTTAAGGAGATTGAATCAGTTATTCACTTCACATTTTTCTAAGAACCTGAATCATCTACGTATTCAGGCATGTATATCTCATTTTATTGTGTGGTCAAGTGAAAGTATACATTACATCTTTGATTTTTCCAGCTATTTCTGTCTTTAGTGTTTGAGTTAGCTAAAGTTTGTCTGGTAAAGGAACCAAAATATACGTAGAATTTGCTGCAACTCACAAGTTTGAGTTTATTTCTATTGTAAAAATTGTAGCTAAAAACACAGTTGTTACTTCATAATAAAGCATTTTCTGCAATTTGCATGTCATCCCAGAAATCTACCCCAAGGATCAGTCAAATCAGGTGATCTCAACAGAAAATGATATTGAATGCTTGTGACAATATCTCAATAAAATAATATCAATTTCCTAGATGATCTGAAAGAGAATATAAAAAAAGCACAAGTCTCACTCCAATATCACTTACCCTAGCACAGAAATTACTATAAATGAAACTCTTCAATATGAAAAAATGAATCATAATTCTCTGACGAGTCAGTTATCATGCAATTGAGCGAAGAAAAGCTCTCTCTCACTCCTTTCAGCATTCAATTTTAGGGTTCAGTACAGGTCAGAGGGTTTGCAAAGGATCAAAATGCATGTCAGTTGCCAATCAGTCTCATCTTATCTGAGCAAACACAGATTAAAGACCAGTCCATCGTTAATAACTTAATTACAGAATACATGAACAATTAAAGGTAGTTTATAGAGGGTAAATAATTTGTATTGAAATAACTAATCACCTTCTCATCCTTGCCAAGCTTTTCACAGAACTCTGTAAGTGGCTTTACATATTGAGCAAGGCTTGTAATTTTGTTTGGATCTGTTGAATCTATTCCAGAGCCAGTAAGATCAATAGCAGTAGCTTTGAAGCCTGTTTCTTCAAGTAAGGCCATAGTTTTGTACCAACACCAAGCACCAAATCCACCACCATGTATAAGAACAAAATGTTTTGTCTCCAAATCAGCTGACAACTTTGCATCCTGCCAACAAAAAGGAAACTTCAAAGCTAAGAACTATGGAGGGGCTCAAAGGCAAGGATGAAACAAAGTGCTATTTTCTCTTATCTCTCAGGCCCTTTTCTGCAAGGAGTTAGAGATGAATATACTGAGACAAGTTTAGTCCAAAACATTTATGGTTCCCCAAACAATGGCTCTCTCTAACTGCAAGAAAGGCTCCCCCATGTAAATTTGCAACTTATAAGAGGGCATAGTACCTGCAGACTATTATATAGGTGCAGTACATAATAGGATCCAAGGAAAAAATATTATCAGCTTATGCCTAAATTTGTATTTAGCATTAAAAACGTTTTTTAGTGTGCTTGTGTATAAAGAAACAAGAGTCCAAACATATAAAAGAAATATAATTCCAGTGTGGATATCCCTTACATATGGTCAATCAAAAAACAGATGACAAACAAAAAATTATTTCCAGCAAAACAAGATAGCTTACAAATAGGATTTATGATTGACAAAAGATAACTAAAAAATAAACAGAAGTTTCAAGCAGAGGTTTTGGGCACGTGGCACAGGAGCTTTTTCGTTGCCAATGGATCGAAAGAGCACAGCTTCCAAAAAAATCAAGAGATTCCAATATAAAGATTTGGCAACAGGGCTTACTACGCTACCACTAGTAAAGAAGTTTATAACATGAAGAAATAAAATTTATAACTTTGCTCTAAAGGCATTCATTGCCAAACACTTCAACATAAAATCAAGATATAAGAATCTGTTATACAAAGATGAAATTCTGAATTTTCTCATGTACCACTAAGTCAAGGGTATGCATCCATGACAACCTTGAAGAGACTGTAGTTTCACCTTCAATTCTAGAGCATTTAGACAGTGAGTGGCCTCCTCCATAACCTGGTGACAGCTTTTCCCTATGGATATGAAATCTGGGTCCAAGCTTGATACAGGTAAACCAGGCTCTTGTCAAGAAGAATTTGGTTCACATTTTATCTAGGCATTCAGGCCAGGAGGACTGTTCCACATACAATTGTTTCTTGGTGATTTACCAATGTAGTAGAACACTGGGTGGTTGAGTTGAGAGAGCATAAATGTTATGTACCTAAGGATATGATATATTAGTGCATATGGGTTGATGTAGATGCTGACATGTGGCACAAATCCCCCTTAATTAATTATATGGGTCCAATATATTAGGATAAATAACTTGTGGAATTAGTTCATTGGATAATGGTCAACCTACAATGGGATTAGGAGGTTACCCATCCTTCGTTAGTTATATAAAGGCCTATTTAAAATAGATGGATATGATTGTAAAGGATATCAATCAAGTGTTTGTTAAGTCTTTTATTTAGTAGAAGAATATTGGAGGTTGTCCCATTGAAGTAGCATTGTGGAGTTATTTCTTTCTAGAGAAGTATTATATGGTGTTGCCCTACTATAAGGGTATTATTTTATTTATGCATATAATGAATATTTGGGCATCTTGGCCCACCAATATCTATTGTGTTGTGTTGATCTAAATTATATTCAGCATATTTCAATTATTATGTGTGGATTAGAACAAGTGGTATCATAGCATCGATTTGAGCAAATGTTATAGACAAAACCCTAATTTTGGAGAGACGCTTATATCTTGCAATTTGTTGCAAATTTTTCTACGATTTTTTTACTGGAGATGGAGAATATTACAAAGACATCACAATAAAAAAAATCGAAGTTTGATGATCAGTTTTGGGAGAGATATTGCTATTTTAGGGTTTGTAATAAATTCATCATATATGTTGAAATTTCAAGAATTTTTTTGTGAATATTTTACTAATTTAGTATCATCATACATGAAAGCTATAGTCAAAATTTTGGCATTTTTTGATAAGTTTTAAGTGAGTTATTGCAATTTTATGATTTTTCATATATTCGCTCTATAGGCCGAAAAAATTAAAAAAATTCCACCAAATTTTCACTGAAGTTGCACTATCATATAGAGAAGCTACAATCAAAAATTTGCACTGTTGTGATCAGTTTCACATGAGTTGTTGAAATTTTAGGGGTTTTTCATTAACCCTAGTTTTTGTGTGGATCATGGAGTTACGAGATTACAATAAGAGGATTAGAGATGTGCTAGTGGGTGTGCAAAAGATTGCATCAGGTTTACAAAATAGATTAAGTATGGGAGGGCGAAAAATGATGAAAATACTTATGATGGGGAGGAAGCTACAGATGATGCAAAAAAAAAGGGAAGAAAATGATAATGCAAATGTAGAAGAAAAAGTAGCAGAAGCAAATGATGACAATGAGGAAGAGAATGCAGGGGATGATGAAGAAGAAGAAATGGAGCATAATGATGATGATGATGAAGAGGCTATAAATGGTTCAAAATGAGAGGTAAAAGATCTTGATGAGGAAGAATAAGAATTAGATGATAAGGGTTCTAATAGTTTAGCTCCAAAAAAATCAAGACTAATATTTCAATTTCATAGATGCATTCAAAGGAATAAGGTCATTGTGTTTGTAAACCCTAACAACAAGTATAACTTCATCAACACAAATGTGACTCAACCTTTACATGTTCAAGCAAAGAATAGCAAGGAGGCTCAAGTAGATGGTAAGAATATTCAAGTTTTTGAAGATTTGAAGCTTACAATGGATAAATATATTTTGCATTCCGATTTTTTTGCCTTGGATATGGATGGTGAGAATATGGTTCTTGGATATCCTTGGTTAGAGACATTGAGAGCAATAAATATTAATGTGCAAAAGCATTTCATGAAGTTTTGGTACAATAAAAAGAAGGTTACTTTACAAAATAACATAGTTGGAAAAACACATAGAACAATCAAGGTAGAGCATGAAGATGAGATTGAAGCAGGGGAAGAAGAGCGTAAGGAAGATTCAGATGAAGACATAAATGAAGAAAAAATACAAGCAAGGAAGAACACTTATCTACTCAAGAGACGAAGGAACCACCAAATGAAAAGGTGGAAGAGGTAGAAGAAAATGTTGATAAGGTCACAATTACAGAGCATGATACTAAGTTTGAGGCATATAGACACCGACGTCATTATAAGAGGCAACAACCTATGCATGGAAACCAAAAACGAACTACTATAATCATGTTTGGAATTTGAATAGACCAACAGACTATGGGGCATAAAATCAGTGGCGAAATCACTATGACTATGCATGGAAGCCACAAAATAACTACTATGGTCATGCATGGAATCAGAGTAGCGCAATAGAATATGGAACATGGAATCAGAGTAGCGCAATAGATTATGGAACATGGAATCAGAGTAGCGTAGTGGAATATGGAACATGGAATCAAAAGAGGAATCACTATGCATGGACATCAAAAAGGTATAGTTATGATCATGAATGGAATCCGAGTAGCACAGTGAAATTTGAAAAAAAAGTTCGATGGGTATCACCCACCAAAATCACATATGGGTGGTTGAATGATCGATCATGGAGACAAGTGTGCAATGATTTGAAGCACATTAATTATAAGATTTCTTCTTATGTTTCGGGGACGAAACATTTTGAGGAGGGAAGGATGCTATGTACCTAGAGATATAATATATTAATGTATATGCATTGATGGAGATGCCAACATGTGACACACATCTCCCTTAGTTATATGGGTCCCAATATATTAGGATAAATGAGTAACTTGTGAAATTAGTACATTGGGAAATGGGAGGCCTACAATGGGATTAGGAAGTTACCCATATTTTGTTAGTTATATAAAGGAGATGAATATGATTGTAAAGGATATCAATTGTTGAGTCTTTTATTTGGTTAAAGGATATTGGAGATTGTCCCCTCAAAGTGACATTGTAGAGTTATTCCTTCCTAAAAGAGTATTATATGGTGTTGCCCTGCCATAAAAATATTATTCTATTTCTGCATATATTGAATATTTGGGCATCTTGGCCCACCAATATCTATTGTGTTGTGTTGATCTAGATTATATTCTGCATATTTCAGTTATTATATGCATGGACCATAACAATGGACGATTGCAATGAATACATCCATATAAAGATAGACATTAGATAAGGCAACTAAACACAATCATAACAATGAATGAATGCAAATAACCACATGAACCAAATTAGGTGAATGAATAATGTAACGAGGATTTATGGATATCAACAATGTAAGTACATGAAACAAGGTGGCCACCAAAGTAGGGTTTGAGGCCAATACTAATATGGGTCGCCTATGATGATCTCCGAAGTGAACACGAAATCAATCTTTAATGGAAAGCACAATAGACTTGGAGGTCCCTACAACAGACCCAATGGTTGGGAGTATGTCCAACAAGGAGCAGAAGGCTGTCTTGCCATTAATATAGTCCATTATAACAAACAATTATGCAGGAAGTAGCCTTATATTTACCAAATTTCACATTCGTGCAACAATTCAATAACCCGTGAATCCACTGAAGATAACTATTTGCAAAAATTATCTCCAATATCAACTTTCCCTGAATATAACACTCTGCAAGAAGTGTCACAGTTTCCAAAAATTCAGCTTCCGCATGATAATCTGCACAAATTGTGTGAGAAACTAAAACTAATACAGCTCAAATTTACATGAGCTTGACAACCCCCAAAAACAGTTCTTCTATTTCCTTTTCCTGAATTCATGTGAACATCACAATCTGCATGAGCGTCTCACAGATTTACCAAAATTGACCTGAACATGACACCTGTCAGAAGTGCCCCTAAGACCACTGAAATCATTGTCAATGCAATCATTCGCAAGGAATAGGTCTAAAGGTTAATGACATTCAATATGAAACTATTCAAGGATGACTCTGACATCAGTGCAGTTCACATTTATGCAAACAAATGCTATAGCTTAGAAGCATGGCCTCGGCATTATCAGAATACATTTAAACCCAATAATAATTATTTTTCTTGTGAGCTGGTGAGGCTCAGTAACGCTAGATTAATAGGGTGCCTCAGTTCAAAGCTTATTAGATGCCTCAGTTCAAAGCTTGGCTGCAGAGAAGTTTTCTACAAGGGTATGCACCTAAATCCAAGAATCTGTGGGAAGCATCCCCATCAGCAAAGAAAGCCTCTCTATAATAACAATTAATGTTCACATATTCCCATAGTTCAAATCATGCAACATCGATCTAAAGGCCAGGGTCTTCCTTCTATTTGGAAATCCATTTAGATAGAATTTTTTTTATCGACTATTTAAAATAAACAGTCAACTTCATCAAAGAAAGTTCAGACTATAAGACCAAGTTTTTCCTTTTCATTTATATGATTCATCATTTATTTTGATTGAAGAAACAACAACAATTGTTAATGCAACAGGAGAAATATCCATAACCCTTCTATGAATTCTACATACATGAGTAAAATTTCTTGTGAAGGCCTCCAAGGGCTTCAAATTGGATTCACCGTAGCCCAAACTCACTTCAACCCACCATAAGCAATCATAAAATCACCAAAAATCTATGTTCATACAAAAAGTATTTGAAAACTAGCCCTAATCTCACTAAAATATCTCTACATAACCATATCCACGGACCACCAACTACATTAACCAAATTTACGTCAAACACAAATAATTAAAAGAAACAAAGAAAATATACTTTTAATACTGCTGGCCATGTAAATATATTTCTAAAATAGCTAAAATTTAACATATCAAAGAAAATGTAATTTCCTTTAATTGCAGGCAAAGACAGAAAAACAGAAACGTGTTACCAAAAATACACTCTAACACAGCAACTCTTGCTCTCATAGAGCTCAGAACAAGCGCAAGGGAGGAAGTGGGGGTGGAAATTACAAGACTGGTATTATTTACTTTGATAAAACACAAAATTACGTCAGTAAAATTTACCACAGCTAATATTATTTAGCTTGATACATTAATTTTATATTAATAAAAAAATTATTTGAAACCCATCCCTAAGTAAACACAAAGACATATATAATGCAGAAGCACGTTGCCGAAAATTCACCATAAGAAAGCAACTCCTGCAATTGTTAAGCCCAAACCAAGCATAAAAAACCAAAAAAATGAATAATAATTATGTTTACTAAAGCGATAAATACCATATTACATTAAATTTGAGTTAATACAAAACAAATTGAATCAGCCCTAATAAACACAAAAGAGAGCTAAAACAGAAGCCCGTCATCAAAAAAAACCCATAATAAAGCAAATTCCGCCCTATTTCATCTCAAATTAGGCATAAACGATAAAAAAAACAAAAAACAGAACATAATTTACCGTGGTTGATATTATTTACTTTAATTATTAAGCACTATGACAAAAGGATCAAGATTAAAATTACATTAACACAAAATTGTTGAAACACAACCTATAAACAAGAAGCAGGTGGTCAAAAAATTCCAAGTAATCAAGCAAATCCTGCCCTAATTAAGTTAAAAATAAGTAGAAAAAAGCTAGAAAAATATATTACCATGACCATCATTATTTACATTAATAAACACAAAGATAGACAGAAAAAGGCCCTAGTTACCTTGATTTTACATTAATATAGGGTTCTTTAAAAATTGACCCTAATTAAACACAAAGACAAGTAAAACAGAACTGCGTTGCAAAAAATTCAACATAGTAAAGAAACTCTTGCCTCATCTCCCCCAATTAAAGCATAAAAAAATTAAATAAGACTGATATTGCTTAATTTAAAGTTTGATTTGATCAAAGACAACCACAGACAGATAAAAGACTCTTATTAATGTTAATACCATATTCGTTAAAACAGGCCCTGATCAAATATGAAGAGAGATAAGACAGTTTGGGCTTGCTGAAAATTCACCATAATAAAGCACTCTTTCTCTAGTAAGCTCAAATTAACCACAAAAGAACCACGACTGATTATTTCATTTTATTAAATAAAAGGACAGACGGATAAAGACCCTAATAACATTATTTTTAGAATGATAGAAAATTCTTTGTAAGCCAACATCAATTAAACACAGACAGATAAAACAAAGCCACATTGCCAAACAATCATCATAATAAGGCAACTCCTGCTCACGTTAAGCACCAAAGAGCCAAACAAATTACGATGACCATTAATTTATTCTAAATTAATCACAAAGTCGGATACACAAAGACCCTAATTATGTTATAGGTTAATACAAAATTCTTTTAATACCAACCCTAAATAGACACAAAGATAGTAACACAAGCGCATTGACAAAATATTTGCCATAATGAAGCAACTACAGCCCTTGATCAACTGAATTCAAGAACAAAAAAGGCAAAAAAATACAATGAAATGAAATATACAGCACCTAATATCATTTAAACAAAAAGACAAAAAATAAAACCCTGATTCAAAGTTTCTCTGTAAACCAGCCCTACTTAAACACAGATAAATTAAAAAGAACCACATCGCCAAAAATTCACCCTCATAAAATACATAATATCCTAATTCAGGTGATATTAAGTACAAACTGATGCAGATGGTCATCAGGGGACCAAATTAGTGGCTGCCTTGCTACCCAGCTAGAACTTACACTCACCAGTGGACACATGCAACTAGACACCAAACTTAGAATTGGAAACTCAAACACACACACTTTATTACATAGATTGCATTACACACACACTTCCCTCACTAAACTATGGAGAAGACAACTAACATACATCTCAATCTCTTGTGATCTAATTACACTATTCTAGACACATACCAAACTCCTCAAGCTTCTACTTCTCTCTCTGTCTGGAGCTAACTCTCCCATGCCTCTCTTGGAGCTAGCTAACGAAAGTTCCCTCTCTCCCTGACTCTTATCAGATTCCATCAATGATTTGAATCTCACCTGACTATTCTGACAAGCTAAAGTGGCTCTTCAAGCTCTCTCAGTCTAGGAAAATTGTCCACATGTCAAAATATGACGATCTGAGCAGTTAGTTACTCGTGCCTTCAATGCGAGAAAAATAGCCGAGAGTTGTACAATGGCAGCCATGTAGCCACCAATTAATGTAGACACCAACGGTTTCGAAACTACTGCCTGAATTAAGCAGCAGTTTCGTCACTGTCCCAAAAAGTGATCATTTAACCTTGGGGAGATGACTGAAACCGTCCCTACTTGACATTCTTGATTTGTTGGAGTTCTAATGATGTTCTTAAGAGTTTTCTTGCTCATCTTTGACATGCACAACATTGTCGACATTGTTGACAAGTTGCACAAGCACACAAACGTGCACAAACCCAGCACATGTTTTTGGTTGATGCAAGCTAAATAAATTTGTCCATGAGCTCTTGCTCATGAGCCTACGATGAGCTCTTCTATTGATGTTACATACTTGGCAATCTCAAATGCATTCACCCAAGTTGATGTTTTTCCACTTGACCAAGTATTCTCCGTAATCACTTGCTCTTGTTCTCTTGTTGACTCGTGTATCCAATACCACCTTGATCTCTTCCCTTGCCTTCCCAGGATACTATTGTCTCCAATCCGCAATTGAGGAATCTGGACTTGTTCCTCTATCACTCCCTTGTCCCTCAAAGTAAGGGTACAATCTTCTACATTCAAGATAGGCGAATATCAATCCCTTTCGGTAGCTATATATCGTACGCAATCGCTACAAACTAACTAAAGAATTTTGAAAGGCCCAATCTTCTTCCCCTTCATTTTATTATACATTCCCTTCAGGGACCTCTCTCTCCTCAAATGTGCCAAAACCATGTCATCTACTTGGAACTCTTGTTCCCTCCTATTTTGGTCAGCGTGTTGTTTGTAATCCATGATGTTCTTCTCCAATCTCTTCTTCACTTCTCTATATGCATCCTGCATATGTGTTGCATAATCCTCTGCTTCAACACTACTACTCAAACTAGTAGTATTTCTCAATTCAAAAACACTTCTAGGGCTGCAACCATACATGATGGGAAAATAACTCATTGTTATACTTCTTGTCGAATTAAAACTCTACGATGTAGATGTGTTTCTTCAGTGAACAGAAAACATCTCTAAAAAAATATTGAAGGTGATTTTTGTTATGATGAATTTCATGATTGTCGAAGATATGGATCTTTTGCTCTGGAGGTCTGCGTTATCATGTAAAAAATCGAAGTCCTTGATATGGCAAAATGTTTCAAACCTCTTGCTCTATTTCAATTTCATTGCTAACAAGTTCAAAATTGGCTAAATGTATCCAAGCTCCAGGTAATAGTTAAGTCGGGCAATCATTTTTAGGATTGAAGCTCCTTTTATTTCATTGAAAGTCTCCAGCCATCGAATCTGACAACGTGAGTGTGATTGAGTAAAAGATGATATCATCATAGAAGTTTGCCTCGCATTTTTGGATGAATAAATTTTAGGCGGGGATGCTAAGCCATCAAATTAAGGACCTTTGAAAAGTCGAAACACATGGCATCAATAAAGGGTCAAAGCTCTCCACATCAATCTCCAACAGTTTGATAATTCTTGACTAATAAAGCTGATGTTGTTGGTCAAAGAGATACAACTGGATCCCACCATTTTGTTGCACTAATCTCAACCCATTAGATTTGTTATTATCCAAATGGCTTGAGCATCTTTTGTTATAAATAATGACGTAAGGTTGGTAGAATGCCTCACATCATTAGATCAACAATCCCTGGATTAATTCGCAGCCGCTCATTAGCTTAAGCTCGAAAGGATGATGGTTTGGTTAAAACCACAAACAAAAGTAGATGAATTCGTCTCCACAGATTCTTCTTCCATTAAGCCTAAGTTCAAACTCATTCTTTTGCGGAGTTGTTGGCTGGAGTTATTGTGAAGCGACAATTCAAAGACAACGGGGATGTGAACTTGGCTTGAAATTTAAAATTTGCAGGACAGTATGGCATGTCTACTCATCTCAATCAAGTATGTAGGTAGACTTGTTTTCAGAGAGCTAGCCCATGATGGTGTAGATACTAAAACTGAATATTTATAGCATCTCAGTGTTGTACATTTGACAAATATCAATCAGGACTCTACCCTTCAGATCTAGACCTCCTTGTTGCCAAATGCCTTGCATTTGCTATCTCGTTGTGCCTAAATGCTTGTCTTAATCCAAGCCATATCATTCTGATGACTCAAGTCTCATGTACTACATAGAAAGCTTAAAACCTGAAAAACATCCTTTACAATCAATTTTAGATCCACGCCTGTTTTCTAGCCCTCTAGACACTATCGACCACAGAGGAACACTACCACCGATAGTAGTGTCCAAATCCTTATCTAGTGTCCAGTTGCCAAAAGTAATCCAAATTACAAATGTTTCGAAACCTATGGATCGACGTATTTATCAAAAGGTGTGGTATAAATACAAGTCTAAGCCTTCTCATTCCTCATCTAGAAAAATACCAAGCAAGCACCTACCAAAGCTCGTTCAATCAACTACACAATTGAGTTATTTTTCCCTATTCGTTCCTATTTCTTTATCAGTCATAGGCGCAGTCCTGCAAAATGTCTGAACAATTCAAAGAGCAGCCCATGAATGATATTTATCAAGTTACAAGTTAGATCACTGCATGCATCTTCATTTAGTAAATTTCACCCTTGTGCACACACTCTTCCACACATAGGAGAGAAGTACATAAGTCTGAAGCCCTCCTTGGAGTATTGGCTATGTAGGTAACGCCATATTGACACAGAGATCGTTGAGGTCAGCTCGACACCATGAACCCACTAACCCATTTTTTGACAAACTCATTCTAAGGGTGAAGAAGGGTGATGAACAAGGGTTTGATTAATTAGCAAAGAGCGACATCTTGTATCCCAGATCTGAATATATCAACAAAAAGGTGACAAAAAAACCTAAATAGCGAAGTTGGTAGCATCAAGAACCAATCATTATTCTGTACTAGACACCTACGTCACAATCAAACACTAGTGTCAATGGTAATGTCCGGATCTAACAATAGTCTGGCTACAAAAGTATAATTTCCAAAATCTGACGACTAATCCTACATACTTTCCACCTATTTCCAGTCTAGATCTGCGTGCACACAGTAAACCCAATGAAGTATCATTTCTCTTTGGTATTGCAATCAATTAAACATCTTTCGAATTTGGTGCTTTCTATATTTAATATATCTTAGTATTATAGTTCAAAATATTCATTTATCTGAGTTTGCAATTAATTGGCTTGCTATAGATTAGTTTATCACCCTTGTGCTTGAACTATTCTTATATTCTTAACCCTATCCACACTATATCAATTTAGGGTTAAACATTTGGTGAACCCAGCATTTGGTCTCTAAATCCTAGGTTGACATAAAGTTTCTTGATTTATTGTTTTTTTAATCTCTGATTTCTGATTTCAAAAATCTTTAAAATTTAAAAATCAAAATTTATTTTTCTAAAATCATGTTTAATATGGATACATCTACTATTTATTTCATGGTATAATATATGATGGTAGGACTTATTTGTTATTCCCCATACATTGCTAAATGAATCAAAAATATAATCAAGCGAAATAACCACATTCGACAATATAAAGAGTGTTTTAAAACAAGATCAGACTTTATTTTCTCTTTACAACTCTTTTTGTGATAACATAGAGCCAATATCTAGACACCAACATGCGTGCTCCCAACCCTTTGTTCCTCCTTAAAGCCTATTCGAGTGACAGTTGCCATCTTGCTCCCATTATTCGCCCACGGCTTATATTGGATTTTGTGGTCCACATTGTCACTAAAACGAAAAGGTAAGGGTACCCAACTTGTCCTGTCACCTGTTAATATACAAGTTCCTCCCAAGCCAAAAATGGTAATCAAAAGTAAAAAGATATGATCTTGTCAACCAATTGAACAATACGCATGCTAAGATTTCAATCCTCAAGCTTTTAAAACAAACTACTATACATCAGGATATCTTTTATGAAGCTCTATGTGAAACACAAGTACCAAGTGATATAGAATAAGCCTACTTTGTGGATATTATGCAAGATCTAAAAAACAATGCCAATCTCATTACACTTTTGATCCAAAAGATTTACCATCAAAAGATATTATTAACCAAGACTTGCCTTTATTCATACAAGTTAGTATGCATAACAAAGGAATAAGAAGAGTGTTAGTCAACAATGGATCTGGCCTAAACATTTGTAGCATGGAATTCTTAACAATGGAATTAGTACCAACCTTCTCCAAAAATCAGATGCACATATCTAAGGATTTGATAACTCTTGTAGACCACAAATTGATAGATGTGACATTGGGACCAAAAACAACATCAACTACATTCCAGGAAATGTCTCAATCATTGCATTATAACTTACTCTTGGGTAGACCTTGGATACATATGATGGAGGTCAGCCCATCTACATTACATCGATGTGTCAAATGCATACATGACGGGGCATTATGGACAATCCCTGTTGATGATGAGCCCTTCAAATTTTGCCAAATGATACATTCTGACACGGAAGGGATTCCTAAACTCATACCACCAAAACAATATATCCCACTCGAAAGCATAACAACTTATGACTTGGGTGAATCAAACAAAATAACTCATTTACCTCAAGATGCTTATAAGGCACTTGCCACTAAGGTGCACACGGATGCACACTTAGAACAAGAACCATTATCAAAGGAGCCAATGATACCAAAACAACAGGGAAATACAACATTTGAACTTCCTTTATTAGTCAATACTGAACAGCAAGATAGCAAAGTCTCAAATTATTATGATAGTGATGATGAACTACCTTATACTATGACTAATGAACAATTGCAAAAATTAAATTTTAATACACTTGAGCATCTTTCGCATAACTTATTCGCACCTACAGGTCCTAGTACATACAAGTTAAATTCATCACCAGAGGCTACAAAATCACATTCAGATAAAGGCATGACAAAATTAGCAAATAAACATGTAAATGCTTGTTATTCAATCCATCCCTCTTGGCTACAAACATCAAGTCAACCTTACAAGGGACAAATGCAGATACATCATGTAAATAATGTGGAGTTCTCAAATAAATCTTCATAACATATTTTACAGATCATAGTAGAACAAGATACTCCGCCCACAATACTTGTTATGTTACTTGAGCATAAGATGATGTCCTTAACTCTTAACAGACATAGATCAGGCAGCCAACTTGTTCATAAAGAAGGATCAGCATATTGTAATTATCAATGGATCACCGACCATAATCCAAATCAATGCCAGACATTACAAAAACAAATTCAGAAATACAAAAATGAAGCACGTATACAAATAATACTAGAAAAGCAGAAAAGACCTCCGATTTTTGATATTTCAAAAGAAAAAAGTACAATGGGACATACTTCTAAGTGCCCACGCCACACAGATCTAACTATCGCTGCCAATTTTGATGGGGTTTGTTGGCAACATCTCAAAGTTAATACTTCAAGTGGAGCACAATTTGCAGTATTACCACATTACAATAGATGGGACATGATATATATGAGTTACGATATTCTCCAGCTTTTCTATAATCTCTTGGGTACATTATATTACCCATTGCATGTGGACCAAAGGTAGTAGACCTTGCTATATGGGTAATGGATCAACAACCACATTTGACTTTGCATCTTGACCAACACTGGTTAACCGATACGAAAGCAACTATCAGTACTTCAAATCAATGCCTTACTTTCCAACATGACAACAATGAAATCCATATCCCACATGATGGATATGATGATGGACAAATACCCATAGCTTTTGACAAACAGTTACCAGCAAACACCGAAGAATTGGCAATAATTCAGTATAAACAATTTTGGTAAACAAGGCCACCACACAGTACCTTGTCTCCTGAATATGAGGACTTGTTGGACTAGTGTCACATTTCAAAATATCCAAAATTCCAAAATTCCAAAAACATTCAAATATATTCAAAAATACAAAAATATTCAACATTCTCATGTTTTATTAGCTCCTTGGCATCTATGTTGTTTGCTTTATGTTAGTAAATAGCATATCATTTTATTTTTATATACACGTTTCACGCATCTTTGGGAGTGATACAGGCATACCCAAACATATGATATATGCACTTATAGATGTTGGACCTCTCCTTTACCTACATCATATAGAACATTGAGGGCATCTTCTTTTTTTATCACAATTGATATAAGTTACATAGCCTTTATAATCATTTCTACATTATCATGTTTGAGCTTGTATATTAATGCTTACAAATGTCTATATCCATGCATATATCTTTCACAGTGTACTTGCTATTCTATTACATAACATGTTTTGCTAACACGTATAAACAAGGACTAATATGAGATGCTTATGTTGATTGCTTATGCTTCATCTTTTTTTTCACTTCCTTGAGTGGATTCCATTACTTGTTATTGTCTTGCTTGTGAAATATTTGAATTTGTTCCTTGTTTGATGGCCCTTGTGCCAATGTATGTTGGTTGGGCATTTGAATGTCATTCTTGTCGATTGTGTGGCATTTGAACATGCCCCTTGTATGAGGTCTTTTTCGACCCTTTTTCTGCATTACATTGAGTGCATTTGTGTGTCTGCTTGATTGTTGAGCTTGTACTGTTACTCTCTAAACGTTGTCATGATCCATATCATGCATCTTAGGACTTGATGTGATCACATGCTGCGAGCTTCATTGATATATCTACTTAGACATGTTACTCATGTTACATGATTCATATACAGATTATACTACTACTTTATCCTTTTGAGATAAGGTACCTACCAGATTCTATCTCCCTCACTTCAAAAGGAGGGCATATCAATGGGGGCATGTCATAAAACCCTAACCTCCACATTTTCACAATTTACAAATTTCAGTGGGGGCACGTCAGAAAGACATGACCTCCACACTTACACACTTTTTCAGCATATCTAAATTTTAATGGGGGCATGTCATAAAGACATTACCTCCACACTTGCACAATCTCCAGTTCGGTTTCATGATTTAGATATACACTATGGTCAAAATCCTATACATTGCACCGATTTTGCATAGATTTGAAATAGAGTTTTTCAAATTTATGACACATATTACAGTTGAGACATTAAGAGGTGCATATGCCATGTTATTGCACCAAAAATTGCAAAATTTATCAATTATACTATTCACCAGGATGCAACAATTACACCAAGACGTACTGTTATAGAACTTTTTTTGCTACAACAGTTAGTTCATTTATAGGTTGAAGTGATTAAATCATTCAACCTCACCAGATTTATAGTTTGGTGTGATTAAATCATCCAATCCCACCATATTTACAGGATATGTTGATTAAATCACTCACCGTCACCAGATTACATATTTACACTTGAGTTGTGTGATTGAGATATAATGTTCTCAATGGTTGTGTCACAACTCATTCTTTCATCAAAATGGGGACATAATACCTTCCACAAGGTTCAGGTTTGAACGTCTTCCAGCTCTAAAGCTTCATAAGGAAGCATCTTTACCAAGTCAGAGCATCAAAAGTCAACATGGTTGCATTGAGACATAGATGTACTACTCCTTTGCTCTCTTTCTTTTTGAGCATTTCAATTAATTCAAATTTCTAATTATATGCATTGATCTACACTGTAACATGTCTTGGTTATAGGTCATATTCTAGCAAAGCACTCAAAGTAGGCTCAAGCAAAGGCAATGTGTGTTGTACAACACTCAGTACGCATTTATTTCCTTTAAACTAGTAATTTCATCCTTATGCATTACTAGATTAGGAGAGCAAATGTAAATACTAAAACTAAATATTTATAACATCTCAATCTCGTACATTTGATAAATATCAATCAGGGTCTACCCTTCAGTTCTAGACCTCCCTACTATCGAAAAGCTCGCATTTATCATCTTATTGTGCCTAAAAGCTTCTTTTATAGTCCAATCCATATCATTCTAATGACCTAGGTCTTTTGTACTCCACAAAAAGCTTAAAACCTAATAAACATCTTTCATTGTCAATTTCAAATCCATCCTTGTTTTCTAGCCCTTTGTACACTACAAGCCACAAGACACTACCACTAACAATAGTGTTTAGATCCTTATCTAGCATCCAGTTGCCAAAAGTCATCCAAACTGCAAATGTTTCAAAACCTATGGCTTGGCCTATTTGTCTTAGTTAACCCTATCATGAGATATTTTCAAAAGTGTGATATAAACACAAGTTTAAGCCTTCTCATTCCTCATCTAGCAGAATTCTAAACAAGCACCTACCAAGGCTTATTCAATCAATTGCACAACTGAGTTATTTTGCCTTATTCATCCCTATTTATTTATCAGTCATAAAAAGAATCATACAAAAGCTTTGAAGCATTCAAAGCGCAGTCCATGAGCGATATTTGTTAAGTTACAAACTAGATCACTGCATGCATCTTCATATAGTATATTGCACCATTGTGCACACACTCCCACACATAAGGGAGAACTACATAAATTTGAGGCCCTCCTTGGAGTATTTGCTATGTAAGCAGCGCTCTATGATAAAGGAGTCATTGAGGTCAGCTTGACACTTTAAGCCCACTAACCCATTTTTTGGCAAACTTGTTATAAAGGTGAAGAGGGGTGAAAAGCTAGGGTTTGATCAATTAGCAGAGTGACACTTTGTATCTCATATATGAATATATCAGCAAAAAGGCAATAGAAAACCCAGAACTACGAAGTTGGTCGCATCGAAATCCAATCATTATTATGTACTGGACACCTGCATCATAGTCAGGCACTGGCGTCGATGGTGGTGTTCGCGGCTATAGAAGTACAATTTCTAGAATCTGACAGCGAATTTAGAATGTTGATCTTGCATACTTTCCCCCTGTTTCCAATCCAGATCTACTTGCACACAGTAAACCTAGCTAAGTATCATTTCTCTTTGATATTGCAATCAATTAAACATCTTTCAAATTTGGTACATTCTATATTTAGCATATCTTAGTATTATAATTCAAAATATTCATTTATCTGAGTTTGCAATTAATTGGCTTGCTATAGATTAGTTTATCACCCTTGTGCTTAAACTATTTTATATTCTTAACCCTATCCACACTATCAATTTCGGGTTAAAAAGATAGGTATAGATAAAGGACACCCATGTAGCATTCTCAAAGCGGAGATCATTTCGTTTGCAGAAAACATATCAAAAAAAGGAAATAGACAAGACTTGGTTGAAAAGAGTTCTCAGCTGCGCAAACACCTAACAATAAAACCCTGACATTTGCCCTCTTTTCTCGATGCTATATATTTTAATTTCCTCATTTTGAATAGAAAGATGATTCCCTAAGTATTTTGTGCTCACTAAATTTCAAAATTTAGATGAGCCTTAAATATTTTGTTGTGTATGAATACCCTGAGCCCTCATTGCAATAGAATGTAATTGTGCATAATTTCCACGAGTAATAGAAGTTATTGTGGTTCTATTTGTCTACCCCTTAGCCTCCATCTTGCCGCTGCAACTCCATTTTTGGGTTGTGGCTTGCCCTTTACAATTTATTGTCTTTGTTGCGTTCTTTTCCCTTCCTACATGTTGAAAGTATTGTGTTCTAATAGATAGGAAATCCTCATAGTTTCTACTTTGGTGCATCACTACATTTGTTTTATGCACATTAGTTTAGGTAGGTTAGCATTAGGATAGGAAACAGAACCAACTAGCTCTAGAGGTTCTTTTCAAAGAGCAGTGTCACACTAAGCAAAGATCCCATGTTGTGCTTGAAGATGCAAGCGCCATCAAGCTAACATTTTTAGACATTAACACTTCTATTGTAATGTTCCCTTTTAGGACTGAATATGCAAGAACTAGAAGCTCCACAAATCCCACTTAGTTCTAAAAACTGAAAATCCACAAAAAATATGCTGAAAAATATGGATTTGCAGCCCTAGGAACAAATCGTCCCACTTGGCCTTGGCACTAGGGTTTGGGGTCTAAAATCAATACTTTTTCACTCAAAAAATTCCCAAATAAAATTCAGAAAATTTCAATTATTCTTCCAAATCTGAATGTGCCAAAGTACTTGTTGGCATCAAATTGTGCACCCTAGGACACTCTATTCAACTCCTACAATTTGATGCAACATTGAATCGTCTCTCAAGTTGTGGGGAACTTGTAAGAGAGATGAATCTCTAGTTTATGAGGGCTAGCTCCCTAGATTCATCTTTAAATGCCTATCACCTAATCTAATGTTTGTTCATGAAAAAAATTAGAAGTTTTTCATAAAATAGAAACTACACTAAAGAGGTGATCCACCAAGATAGATATAAGCAACAAAGCTTTCCAAGACCAATTCTAGGCATTGAAGGATTCTAACATAATTGCTTCAATGTGAAGGTAGCATACATGGGACAATCAACAAGATAACTGATCTAGGGGCAGATTGCACACCATAGAGACAATTGTTTGCTTGAAGAAGAGCCTAATACAATCAATACACTTCACATGCCCTGTTGACATCAGAACTCTTGCCTAAACATGAAAGATAAAGGGAGTAAGGATGATACTATCACTTGGCTCCACTATTCATCACTCACACACTTAGACAAAATGTTCACAACTCATAATTAAACTTGTATTCAATGTTCAAAGACAAATTGTAATGTCATTCCAACGGGGCTTCGTCGTACCCGCTGTGATGAGATCCATACAATGCCAAAAAAGTTCAATTTATAGAAGATGTAAGAAGAGAGAGAGAAGTGGAGTCCAAGAGCCATAGAGACACTTGTCACAATTGAAAAGATCAGTTATTTGTGCATGTAAGAGAGAGATGGGGCGAGCCATGCAATGACAGAAGCTACAAGTGTCATCTCAAATCATCCAAACCCTACAAAGTGGTCAAGAAACTCCTTTCCTTGCACAGAAAACTGCCCCTCATGATTTGCCTTCCAAAACTACCTTATCGCTACAACTGATTAGGTCTGATGATGGGTCTGAGTAGGAGGGGTTACTAACAGGTCCTCACATGTATTGAACTAGCCTCTGATCACTCCTATTCTTCTGGCCATGCACCATCATCCATGACAGTCCCAAAATGAGCTCTCTCCATGCACCTCTCACACTTGGCACCTAAAACCTTCAATTCTTCAGTCTGATCCATGCACAGGAAGGGATGACATGTGTCAAGGATGTCCATATCATCAGTTTCAAGAAATTAGCCTTAAAAGGCTTTCCAAATTGAGTTTCACCACTTTTCCCCTAAGTGTTCACTATTTGCCTACTAGACTGGCTCAAATGAAAGAGATAGAAGGTAGGCTTAGGAGTTTAGATGGTTGATCAAATGGACATGAGGACTTGGAACAAGTCCTAAACTCTCCCCCAAAAGTGATTTAGCCTTTTGAAACCTTCCCAATCTTGCAAAACACACAAAAATGTCAAAAAGAGTCATGTTCTAACCCCATCCATACAGGGCCATACAACAAATTGGCAATTTCCCAAAGTTTCATGGCATTTCCATCTCATTACCATGCTCCAAGTGCAAGATTCCCCCAATCGGGTCCTTAGGAGGGTTTGCAAGGGTTTTGAAGTCACTTTCAGTCTTAACGTTTGTTCATAGCCATGGCACGTTATAAATCTCTCTCAATGCCACTGGAGGCTTCTTGGAGACCCTCTCCATCATCCCCAAACAACTCAGCCTGCCATGCAAAGGATTATGAAAGATATGAGCATCTCAAGTTAGCTATTTGGGTCCTTGTGTGTTTTATGAGGTCTGGGAGCTTCCAAGCCAACAAAATGACCTTCTGATGCAATCTTCTACAAAGTGAAGGTTCAGACATCTCTACACATAACCCAAGGACATGCCTCAATCATTGTAATAGCTCACTAAGAGCTAGAAATGAAGATGACTCCCATTTTGAGACTAGGCTTAGACCTTGCCAATGGGTCTGCCTGCATTTTTGAGCTAAAAGACTTCTATTCACACTTACCATGCACTTTCATAGCTTGAGCATGTCATTTTCACCCCCATGGGCATTATTCAAATCATTAGAATGCTTGCCAAGGTCTGGAAATGGAAATGACCTTCATTTGGCCCATCTAGCCTCAAATTTGCCTATGGAATGTGATTGTAACCCTTGTTGCCTAGGGCACCATGTTTGCCTTCAGACCTCCTAACAAGGTTTTCCATGTCGCATTAGGTGTCACAACTATATAAACCATCTTGAATGATCTATTTGACTTCTGGTCCACTATTTTGGCTTATCTCTTAAGATTTGCATGATTTAGGCATGAGGAGAGCACACTACCTCTGAGACAAAACAGAGGCATATTGCCCTGTTTGTTTGTGAAAAGTGAATGTTTTGTCAGCTGTATAAGATCCTAATGACCAACTGTACCAAAGGGTTTTACCTAATTCCATGGTTAAGGGGTCTAACCATCTCAATATGCCCTAAAAAGGCTTCAAAAACCCTATTTTTTGCATGTTTTCCTTCAAACCACCTTGTAGATGATCCTTCCAAACCAATTTCATGCTTCTAAGCTATTTAGAGATGCTCTTCACCTTCATTTCATGCTCATGGAGCCTTAGAATCCATCCAAAACCTTTCTCCTTAGTGAATTCCTCATGTTTACCCCTTGAGCCAAGGGTTTCCTAGCTTGTATGTACGGGCTGTACTCCATTTACCACATGAGGAGAGCATTTGGACATTTTAACAGGGTCTGGGGTATGTTTTAGCATTTATTGGATCATAATGGATCCCACTAAAACCATTTGCACTTTCAATTTTACACTTAGAGAGTCTATGACCCACTTAGCCCTCTATCTTCCTTAGGCCCTGCCTTAACTGTGACATCCCTGCCTGTAGGTGATCTTTTGTGTTTTGCATTTGCGAGGTGCTTAGAAACCTCTCTTTGAACTTCCTTGGGTGGAACAAAGTGAGTCTCTACTAACTCATACCTTCAATGACCTTAAACACCTTCAAGCTTGCAATTGGATCACTGTATGGAATGAGACTCTTTGTTCTCCCTGTAGGTGATCGATTGCTCCTTAGAACTTGGTGAAGGCATTAAACATTCTTCTTCTAAACCTGCCTTGATTACACAATGCATACTTGAGTCCTATATCAATCTAAAAAAGATCATAAGGCAACAAAAGCATTAAGCTTTGATTCACACCTCTCCAAGTTTACTAAACTAAGACAGTCCCTTTAGGACCTCGTTGTACCTTCACCTGTAGGTGTGAAATACCTCATGAGGTCTTGCTTAAGATCATTATGAACTCCCTGAAGCATCTTGAGTTCATACAATTGCATGTTCAATTTCTTCTAACACCTTAAACACCTTCCAACACCTTGGTACTAGCTCACTGTTAGTTACCTTGTTGTAGGTGTTTGTTTTGCCTTAGTACAGACAGGGTATGGGTCTAGGGATCATTACATCAAATTCCATTTTCTCCCATGACATTTTAGCTTATGAGCATCATTTGAACCAATTTGAATGTTCCACCTTGATGGCATAGTCTAGGACTGAGTTTATGAAGTGCAAGTTCACCTTTCTATCAACCCCCTGTCGATTTCACTATCAAAATTTAGTGGTTTTGAGGGCACTTTTTGGTATTCAAATGACCATCGTCCATTGTTCATTATCATTCCAATCTTTGCACATTCATTGTGCCAGGATAGGACTACAAGGTGAGCATGGCTAGGTGCTTTGGGGCATCATTCAAGCATGTTTGGAAAAGTCTATGAAACCCCTTGGTTCTCTGTTTTGGCCTTCTAGATACAAAGGCCCTGAAACCTCAGGATTTGCTATGTGGTAATGCTTCTGCCTTAGTAGGCTTACAAGAGTCACAAATATGATTTTCAAGGTATCAACTTATGTTATAGGCCATCATAAAATTCAACTCTGTCCTTTTGCTTCCGTAGCACTCTCTGAAACTCCTGCTGATGTCACTTGTAGATGTGCATACCACTGTGAGGGCTGATAGTGATAGGAAACATAGTCATTTGAGCATTGTTGAGTCCAAAACTTGTTCCAATACTTCTAGATGTATCCTCATAGGTTCAAACACCTGAAACAACATCCCATGCCTCCATCCAACGTGAAAATCTTCTTCAAGAAACCTGCAGGTGCATAAGGAGCTGATAGTTTGCAAACTAATCAAGCCTAGAAGAGGCTTTTTTGACATTTGATGATCTTGATACTAGAATGGGGATGGAGAATCTATGGAGAAGTCATTAGAAACATGTGAAAACATAAAATCCATCAAAACCAAACACAAGAATCAGAAACAGGCTCAAAAGGAGACCCCTCACGATTGCAAATGCATAAAACGTTGCCTGGAGTCTAAGTGATTGTTCATAAAGGAGGAGGCACCAAATTGAAAGTTTTTGCTATGGATCTAAAGTACACTCAGAGCACTATCTACCTCCAAAAGCATTCCTCCCAACTCCAGTTGTACGACCCACACCAGGTATTTGAAACTGACCCTTCTTGGCTTGCAAGGAAAAAATGGAAGAAACAAGGGCAAAACTGAACTTTTTGACATCCTCCTTGAAAACCAAGCGTGGAAAAGAGTGTGGGGAGGTGAAGAAGCATACTACCCACGTTTTTAGCTGCAAGTGAGATCATCCATTCCATACAAGTGCCCAAAAGGGCCTAAAATTAAGGAGAAACTCCCCCTTTCTGCATATAACTGACTCTTTAACTAACACTGACCACTTTCTGACTGACCCTGACCCTTTAAACATTGAGAATCACCTTTTTGAAAAAATTGCTAACTCCACTATCCGTACAAGTCATTTAATAGGCTAAAAATGTGGCCAAATGACTCTTTTGGCATATGAAACCTAACAAGTGACCAATTTATGACTTGAAGACACCTTGAAACATATCAAATACCATCTTAGGACATTTCCAACACAATTTGGCATTTTGATTAAGTTTGACTAGGTTTCACCAAAGTTGACTTTGGTTGACTAGCCTAGTACAAGGGGAATGGGTTTCAACAAGGACTAGGGGAAGGATAAGTGAGACATATAGAACAATAAGAGACCCCATAGGACACATGAAACCTTCTTCAAAAGTTCAAAATAGTTGGAGTTGACTCAATTTGACTAGAAGTCAAATTTAGTCAACAATACCTAGTTTTCAACTCAAAAATAATTAATTTTTACCAAATTTTTTGAAAAATTGCATAACTCATTCAAAATTGAATGTATTGAGCCAAATAAATACTCAAAACAATCATAAAAATATGACAGATCATATTACATAAATTTCAAATTTTTCTGAGCAAGATAAATCCTCAAAAAATGCAAGTCACCCAAGAAGGGTGACGTCACACCCTAGGGAGGTTCACCACACTTGGAGATGATACAAAAATGCCTCAAAACTGATCAAAACCTTTCAGATCTTATATTTACTCAATCTTGCCCGAAAATGATGACCAAAAATGCAGAAAACTAGAAATTACTTGACCAAATCAGCAATTAACAAACAAAAAATGTCTTCAATGTGATTTCCGAATGAAATCACTCTTCAAATAACAGTAGCATTCATTGGGCATCCATCCCAATCATTCTTCAAGCATGAAGATTCAATGTATAAATTCAGCATATCCAAAATAAGAGCCCTCATGTCCATATATAATCTTCGAAGTGGGGCGAACCACTTTTGAAGGCAAAATATCTTTTTAAAATCACTTAAACACTTTTCAAAATATACTTTCTTCTTATATTTTTCCTCCAAGCTGACATTTACTCTTTTTCCCACTTATACTATTAAATTAATTGCCAAAATAAAATTAGTAATTAAAATTACTCTAAGGTAGTAATTTAATAAATAATTAATTAATTTACCCAATTTACAAGAGTGATTAAATCACTTTTGGGAAAACAATTAATTAAAATACTTTCTCCAATTATTATGCAAACTCTTAAGTGCAATAGTGGTTAAAACCACTTTTATAAAATGCTTAAGTGGTAAAAAAATACTTGTTAATAATATTTTATTAACTAATTAAATTTGTCTTATGTAGTCAAATGATCAAAATCATTATTCAGACAATCTTAATCAATTAATAAAATAAAATCTCCAAAATTTATTCCTTAATCTACGAAGAAAAGTAGACTAAAGGTCTTCAATACATGTTTACTTGTGAACCAGAATAGGGACATTACAGTCCTCCCTTCCCAAAATTGCTTGCCCTCAAGCAATTGCAAATCCGGATGCTTCAAAATTGCCACACTCTACCATGTGGCATCCTCAAAGGGTAAGTCTTTCCATTTTACCAAATATTCTTTGATGCTACCGTTCCTTAGCTTCCTTTCGCATTCCTCAATAATGGACTCCGGAATCAAGATTAGTTTAACTTCTTCATCTAAAGGGGGCAACTCTAAAGAAGTAGTATGTTGTCCTTAATACAAAAAACATGAAATACATTGTGAATCTTACCATTTTTTGAAAGCTCTAACTCATAGGCCACCTCACCCTCTTTGTTTTTTACATTGTAAGGCCCATAAAAATGTGGTTTTAACTTTTCAAAACCACTTTGTTTGAGGGAAGATTGTGTATAGGGTTGCAACCTTAAAAAGACCCAATCACCTACTTCAAATGACCTCTCAACTCTATGCTGATCCGCATATAATTTATACTGATTTTGTGCATGTTGTAGGCTCTCTATTAATGCTTTCATGATGTCATAGCTTTGTTGAACCAAATATTTAGCCCCCAATACTCTACTATCGGTCATAATCAAATCCATGAAGGAAATTGCATCATAACCATAAATTGCTTTGAAGGGAGTCATACCTATAGACATGTGGTAGGTTGTGTTGTAACAATGTTCAACAATATGTAACCATTTTATCCATGCTGACTGCTGCCCTAAAACATAGTTTTTCAAGTACCCTTCCACCCACTTATTCACAATTTCAATTTGCCCATCGATTTGTGAATGATAACTAGTACTCGATGTGAGCTCAATACCTATCAAATGAAAGAGTTCTTGCCAAAAATTACTCATGAACCTGTTGTCCTGATCACTTACAATGTTTTTGGGCAGCCCATGCAATTTAAACACTTCTCTAAAAAACACATCAGCAACTATAAGAGCATTGTACTTGGCTGGAAGTGGATTAAAATGAGCATCTTTTGTGAGTCTATCACCACAACATATAAACAATTCTTACCTTGCACCATTGGCAATCCGGTAATGAAATCCATGGAGATGCTTTCCCATTTTTGTGAAGGAATAGGAAGGGGCTGCAAGACAACTGTTGGAAATCCATGCTCACTTTTATTTTTTTGACATACCAAACACTCTCGGATGTACTTGAGAAACTCATTATTTAAACCCTTCCAATAGAACCTCTCCCTTACAAGCTTGTAGGTCTTGAAATACCCTTGATGTCCAGCCAATGTAGAGTCATGGGCAGCTCTTAAAATCATGTGTTTTACCCTAGATTCTGGAACCAAATAGACCCTTTCTTTGTCGAGTATAAGTTCATCCAAAAATTTATACTTATCATCAACAATTACCCCTTCAAGCAAGTCATTAGTGAATTGATTTTTAGCATATTCCAAGATAATTAACTCTCCAATTTGTTGTTATAAATGATAGTACAAATTTCTACATCCTCTTTTACAGCTTTATTGAACATATAATTTAATTGAGGTGACCCACTGAACATACCTTGAAGAGTTTGAATTTGAGCATCAAGATTTGATAATTGAGGGTAAATTCCCCCAATGAATGCAGCCATTGGACACCAAGTACAAGCTCCATATCCCCAATGTCGATTACATAAAAATCATCACATACCTCATGCTCTCCCAAGGAAATGGCGAGCTTGGTGATTCTTTTGGAGCATGGAAGAGGAAACCCATCCGCTATTGTTAATTTGAACCCCTTGAAATCTTCTACAATCAAATCAAGCTTAGCCACCAAATTCTTGACAATGAAATTGTGAGCAGCCGCACTATCAATCAAGATGGTAACCTTGCGCTTCTTCAATGTTCCTCTTACCCAGAAAGGATGGTAGTTTGGTGCTCCAGAAAGAGTAGCAAGAGTGTTGCCCATGTCTTCATCGTCATCCTCATGCACATGTTTATCAACCACATTTTCATTTTGCTCAACATTAGTATCAACATCAAAATCTGAATCATCATCAATTACCTCAATGTAATGGACTTGTCTTTTGCCGATGCAATGAAGGCTTCTAATCCATGGATCTTTGCAAGTGTAGCACAAACCTCTCCTTCTCAACTCATCTCTTAAATCCTTCATGTTGTTGCTATAGGGTAGCGCTTTATGTGGTGGAACATAAGGCTGAAAAGACGTCTTTCGTGGCTCACTAGGTGTTGCCCTAGGCTGCCCACTTGGTGCTTTTGGCTGCCCACTAAAATCAGACCTTGGCTGCCCAGTATTTCCCACTTTTGACAGCAAATGAGTGGCTGCCCCTTGCTGTCCTTTTGGCAACATATTGCCCTGTAAGTTGAACACTCTAGATCCAATGCTTTAGTAATTGAATCTTGCAAGGAAATTGGGTTAAAAGCTTTTACCAAAACTCTCAAAGGCTTAATCAAACCCTCAATAAATAGAACAACCAACCTTATTTCACTTACATCCGATACCATGACTGAAATCTTCTGAAAATCTACCACATACATCTCTACATCATGGCTTTGTTTGAGTTGTGCTAACTCACGAAAGTGGATCTCCGGATCTTTCCTATCAAATCTTTCCATTACCCTCTTGCTCAATTCGTCCAAAGTAGTAATAGATTTGTGGCCTTGTGTGATCAAGCCATGAAACCACCACTCTTGAGCAATACCCTCCAAGTGTAGTGTAACAAACTTGAGAGCCTCATCCTCAAACATGGGGTTGAGTGATAAATAGGTCTCCAATTTATGCAACCATGATCTCACTGGAAGTTTATCAGTACCATCAAAAATAGGAAGAGAAATCTTACCCAACCTTCGTTGCAAGTCTATACGGGGTTGCATGCTTGGTACTCTTGGTTTTGATCCATCCTTCATCTAACAATAATTACGAAATGACAAGAGTGCTTGCATGTCAAAGCTTAAGGCTGCATACTCTTGTTGACATGTATCAAGTAGATCACACATCTGTGTCTCAATCTCAACTATCGGTTTTCTCTGCAAAAAAGCAGCATTGAAGAACTTATGAGGGGGGTGGATAGAAACCCTCGCATTGCCATTCAAACTTCCCTCTCCTAGGCAGCGATGGCTTTTGCCTAGATCTTGTGTGGTCTTCAACATGGCTGCAAATTGCATACTCAAGGTATGCTAAAGATCATTTTCGCTCTCCTTGATCAAATCCTACAAAAATTGTACTTGTTCTGAAGTAAATTCTTGATCACCCATGGCTTTTCCTCTTCTCGAATAACACAATTTTTTTAGATGCTTGCATCCGAATCTGCACACGTAAGATCTCACAAATGCACCAGATCAGTGCTCTAATACCACTGTAATGTTCCTTTTTAAAACTGAATATGCAAGAACAGAAATCTTCACAAATCTCAATTAGTTTTAAACTGAAAACCAAAAAAATATGCCAAAAAATCTGAATTTGCAGCCGTAGGAACAAATCGTCTCACTTGGCCTTAGTGGTAGGGTTTGGAGACTAAAATCAATACTTTTTCACTGAAAAATACTTAAAAATTTTCCAAATAAAATTCAGAAAATTGCAATTATTCTCCCAAATTTGAATGTGCCAAAGTACTTATTTTTCAACTCAAAAATAATTGATTTTTACCAGATTTTCTAAAAATTGAAAAATTGCATAACTCCTTCAAAACTGAATGTATTGAGCCAAATAAATACTCAAAATGATCGTTAAAATATGATAGATCAAATTACATAAATTTCAAATTTTTATGAGCAAGATAAACACTCGAAAAATGCAGAAGTCACACAAGGGTGACATCACCCTTTGGGGGTGTGTCATCACACACTAGGGAGGTTCGCCACACTTGAAGATGATCTAAAAGTACCTCAAAACTGATCAAAACCCTTCAGATCTTATATTTGTTCAATCTTGCCTGAAAACTTCACTCCATCGAGGTCCTCCATTGACTCGGTCAAAATATTTCTTCAACTTTGTGATCCAATCAATAAAAACATCAATGCATAAGATTCCTCCATAACTAGGGGTGTCTGACTTAGGTTTACTACCCATATTTTCAATGGCCTTTGTTTAGAAATTTGTCCTCAGGTTCATCTACTAGCTCTTCAACTTGAATCTCTTGAGTTTGTTC
This sequence comes from Torreya grandis, assembly GCA_037957365.1. Classification (NCBI taxonomy): domain Eukaryota; kingdom Viridiplantae; phylum Streptophyta; class Pinopsida; order Cupressales; family Taxaceae; genus Torreya; species Torreya grandis. The sequence continues at coordinate 4,131,311 of JARHVA010000443.1, forward strand.
TTCCTCATCATCACTCAAATCTGCAACAATTGTTCCTCTCCTTTGTGCAATTTCCATTGCATCCAATCTCACTTGGATTCCTCTCAACGTCTCTGCCAAGTATGTTACTATCGGTGCCCTTCCTCCTATTCTTCTATGTGGCATGACTACTCAACAATACAAGCTATCCTGCAACTAACTCAACTATAGGCTCACACACTCCACCCAACAGGGCAAACCTTGCTCTAATACCAAATGATGTAGACAGGAATGACGGGGCCAAATTAATGGTCGCCTTACTCCCCAAACAGGGTATACGCTTACCAACAAATACACACAACCAAACACCAGACTCAAACTTGGAAACCCAAACGCACTATTAAGTGAATGACAAATACTACAAAGATTACATTACACAAACACTTCCCTCACTGAACAATGAAGAGGACAACTAACATCTTAGTCTCCAATCGATTGGTTACACTCTCTATTTTGGACATACACCACCCTAGCAAGCTCCTCAAGCTTCTACTTCTCTATCTGTCTAGAGCTAACTCTCCTCTGCCGCTCCTGGAGCTGGACTAAGAGAAGCTACCTCTCTCCCTAACTCTTCTCAACATCCACCAATTGATTTGTATCTCACCTAACTGTTTTGACAAACTGCAATGACTCTTTAAGCTCCTTTTGTCTTGGAAAACAGTCCACATGTTGAATAATGACGTTTTAGGTAAAGTTACTCTACTTGTGCCTTCCACGTGAGCGAAACCACCAATTACCAGTTAATGCAAACTAGCGGTTTCAAAACCGCTGCCTCCATTGAGTGGCGGCTTAATCACCGTCCCAAAAAGGGGCCACTTGACCTCTAGGAGTTGACTGAAACTGTCCCTACTTCACATTCCTGATTTGCTGGAGTTTTGATAATGTTCTTGAGAATGTAGTTGCTCATTTTCGATGCGCACAATGTTGTCAACATTTCCAACAAGTCGCACAAGTATGCACACAAGTGCAAAAACATGCACAAACCCCGACCCATGTTTTTGGTTGATGCAAGAGTACTTGTGAACCCAAATGCCCCAGCATCACAAACAAGCAGGAAAAATACTTCTGCTGTTATTCGTTACTTTAATTAAACAGAAAGACAGACAGAGAAAAGCCATAATTCATCAAATTTATGTTAATAATAAATACGAATTTCTTTAGAAGTAAAACCTAATTAAACACAAGGACAGATAAACCAGAACTGCATTGACAAAAACTCAACATAACACAGAAACTCCTGCCCTAATTTAGCTCAGATTATGCACAAAAGAGCCAATATAAAAATAAAAAAATTATAAAAGAATTGGAACCTGACTGATGAACCACAGCAACTGAAGCAGGGCATTAAATTAAGCACAAAAAACCTAAAAATATATATATTAACACCAATGATATTATGTTAATTAGATACATACATTAGTACATATAAAAGTCCTAGTGACATCATTTAATTTTATGTTAATGAATAGTACTTTGTAAACTTACACTGATAAAACCCAAAGACAGGTGAAACAGAATCACATTGCCAAAAAAATCACCGTAATAAAGACAATCCTGCCCTCATTCACCTCCAATTAAGGAAAAAAAAGCCAAAAATAAAAAATAAATAAATAAATGGCTGATATTTCCTACTGTGATCACACACAAACACAAGCAGACAAGGACCCTGACTACAAAAGAAAATTGGGTATTTTGAAATTCTTTAAAAATCGGCCCTATTTAAACATGAAGGGAGATAAAACAGTACTGGCTTTCTGATGAGCATAATAAAGCACTCTTGCTCTAGTCAAGCACAAAAAAGCCATGACTGATAATTTAATTTAACCAACATACAAACAGATAAAGCACTCTTGTATTTCTATTTCTATGTGTCTTTGTGTTCAACAGTCGGGATAATTTGGTTCAGCTCAAATTAAACACAAATAAACAAAAAACTAAATCACTACAAATGTTAAACATAAAGAACAGACAGATATATCCTGCAAAAAATCTTTGAAATGCAGCCCTAATTAAACATAAAGATAGATAAAACGGCACCCCATGCTGAAATTTTGCCACAATAAAGAATTCATACTCTAGTTTGGCTTAAATAGAACCAGTTAAAAAAAGGAATTACCACAACCGCTCATTTACAAACAAAAGACAGAGTGATAAACCCCTATATATGATACAAAAATCATTGAATACCAACCTTAACTAAGCACAAAGCCAGATAATCAAGAAACGCATTGTCAAAAAAAATCCATATTAAAGCAACTCCGGCCAAAAATTTACAATTGAGGTATACTTTTAAACACATACAGGCAAAGATTGTGAAAACATTAACTTACAATAATAAAAATATATAAAATAATAGGTCCTAATTAAACATAAGAGAGAGAAAACAGAAGCACGTTGGAAAGCAACTGTGGCCTTTTCTCAGAATTTAAGGGAAATTAGGAAGAGAGAATATACTTATTTTGTACACTTGGGACGGTGGATATGGAGTAGCATTACATCATGGAGTGCCCAGCGTACAGCTTAGGGTTGACACTATGACTGCATTGTTTGAAGAAGCGTACTTAGACAAAACAGCAGTATTTTTTATCAAGATTCACAGTAGACGATCCAATCTCAAGAAAGAAGTGGCAATATCACAATTTTAATCTAGCAGCCCTTGTCTTAAGTGTTTGTTGTGCACAGTGCATCTTATAGTGCTTTATGGTCCCATAGACTGTTTGATCTCATGAACATTATTAAAATCCTTCTTTCATTCATTCAAATTATGCACAAATAAATAAATATGCCATGGCTGATATTATTTAAATACAGAGAGAGTCATATAAATAACCTAATAAACGGTAATTTTACGTTGATGCAAAAGTCTTTGTAAAATGGCCCTGATTTAACGCGAAGACAGTTTGGAGAGCGCTGTATTGGCGAAATTTTCTCAATACTAACGCAACTAATCCCGTAATTCAGCTGAAATTAATGACCAAAAAGTTTATAAATACGGCTCGTATTTACTTTGGTTCATCACAAAGTTGGACAAATAAAGGGCTTAGCTGCGTTAATTATACGTTACTGCGAGTTCTTCGAAAACTGGCCCTAGTTAAACACAGAGACAGGTAAACATAATCCCATTCTCGAAAATTTACCATAGTAAAGATTCTTCTGTCTTATTTCAATTCAAAATAAGTATAAATGAGCAAAAAAATAATAATGATTCACATTTACGTAAAAGGAAACCTGATTAATTAGCTGCACGGGCTGAAGCAGAGGATCCTTTGAAGACCTCGGCCGAACGCTGGCACTGCGTGGAAGCCCCTGCGTCGGCCCGGCCAGAGGATTATTTCTCGTCGATGATGACCGCTCAAACTGAACATGCCCGTTCTGCTGCTGCTGCGACAAAATAAACGCCATAGCTTGCTGCTGCAATAACTCCTGTTGCGCGTTATCCTTACGAGAAGATGCTCGCTCTTTACCGCCAGGAAGCGGCCTGGACGACGCAGACCGCTTGGGCTTCGCCTTCGGCTTTGGCTTTGGCTTCCTCCGAAAGCACGCCATATGGTTGCCCATGTATTAAAGTCCCCGCAGGTTAAGGCGCCCAGTCTCCGTCCGTATACAAATCACAAAATTGCGTATGTTTTACAGTGTTTATGATGTACCATGACGTACATTCTCAGTGTTGAGGCTTCATCTAATGACCGTCAGTCAGGGTTTCCGTTCGAAACACGGGAAGGCTTGAACGAAGAAGCTGGTGGCAAGTGCCAAAGAGCGCTAAAGATGCCACACTTTTGGGCGGCGTGAATTTAAGAGCGGGCAGGTCTTAAAGTCGGAGTTTGTTGAGAGCATAAGCAAATTCTGAGGCATGGTTTTGGATTTGCGTGAAATAGAATGAGATTTCTATATTTTGCTTGTACGAGGGATATTTAAATACGACTGACTTCCTTCCCTAGGTTCATGCTGCCTGCATGCTCTTTATGTGAGGCAGCAGACTAGACCAACGACATGAGGGCGGTTCAGACTTCAAAGTAACTTTATGCCTTTACCACGTTATGCTAATTATTTCAATGGTTAAAGTGCAAAATTGGTCATTTCTTTCCAATGAGCGGTATTAATGTCATAGCTGGCGACATTGTCAGCTGAAATGGATCGGCATGCATTTATATTTATAACAAAGTGACAACGACTTTTTAACAAACCAACCAACCGTGATTTTACAACATATGGCTAAAGCAGGTTACCCCTTTGTAAGTGGGTGCAGGTACTCATTTGAAAATATAATTACTAGGTAATATTACAAAAAAACTTTTCATAAAGTTTGTGGAAAAAGCAGCGACGGCTCTGGGTAAGAGAGCATTAAAAGGTCAAAAGGACATTAAAAAATATTTTCGTAAAGTTTGTAGAAAAGGGAGCTACGGCTCTCGGTAAGATTATTGTTTTTTAAATTGAAGAAGGTAAAGCTTTTGTATTGGAGCAAGGTCTCTTCATTTATTTTTATTTTTTACTTTTGTAGTTTGTTTGTTTTTTTCATTTTCTTTTTTTTTTTTCAAATTCAGTTATTTATGATTTTTTGGAATTTAGATTTTTATTTTTTACAAGATGATTTAATAGTAATTTTATTTTGGTAAGATTTTTTAATTTCGTAATGTATTAATGCAATCAATTTTTTTTTTAAATGATTGGAAATTTTTTTAAGGAGATGATTTGTTTCTTCTAAAATTTATAGTCAAAAGCATATTATTGCTTATGTGAAAATTTGTATTCAAATGGATGTGAGTGAACCTCTTCCTATAAGAATATGGTTAAAATCCCCTAAGCAAGATTTGTTTGAAAAACCCTTACAAGAACTTATTTTATACTTCAATTGTAGTCATTTAAACTTGAGTATGCTCCCTATTCGTCACCATTGAAAAAGAGAAAGAAAATGGAGAATTTCATATTGTTAAGTTTGCTTTGTGATAATAAAGAACTTGCATTGTGTGAATGCATTAAATGGCTAACTCTAGAATGATGATTGTAATAACAATGATCAATTGTGTTAACTCAAGCTCCTAAAATTCGGTCATTCACCATCGCATGGCAAAACCAACGAGAATCGGTTTAGGTTGTGTGCCCTAGGTGAGTGCATGAGGTCACTTGTGTGATATGCCGACATGCTAGCATGTTGGCTTCTCCCTTCCTCTAGGCATGCGACTAGTATATAATTATGCAAAATTAAAGTTACAGAGAAACCCAACATTTTGGTTTCGTTGTTGGGACACATTGAATTTGTTAGCACGATGGTAGTTTGTAGAAAGATGCTTGAACGACTATCTTTGGAAAATATCGAGCGTTGGATTGGTACTGTAGAGAAGAATTTTGTGCTTCAGTATATTGTGTCATGTCCCCCTTTTGGACATGAAGCGATTAAAGACCCTTAGCCTCACTTGTTTCCCAAGGGCTAAGGGAAAAGAGGAAAAGAAAGGGGAACACCTTGGTTTCTAAGAGTAATTGTAAAAATCACTTTATTATTCTAATTTTCACTTAAGTTGTGTTCTTTTTTAGGGTCATGGAACCCCAAAGACTTAAGTGGAATTTATAAGAGTTACTCTTTTCATAAATTTGAATTAAATCCTTCCCTCCAACTTGGATGCCACCTTTGAGGAGGCGTATAAAAAGGAAGTGAAGGATCATTAGATAAGGATGCTGAATTTGATATTGAATTTTATGCTCAAGTATGTCAAGCTTGAATTCGTGACTTGAGGATGAAACCCTTCAAGTGCACAAAAGAGTTGGGGATGAAAACCTGCATCTTTCTACATAAGGTAGCTCTATCCAAGGGTTGTAATTGTGCATAATACTCAATTTTTTAATGGGAAATCTCTCTCCTAGGGCAATGAACTACCTGGGAAGGTTGGCAATTTGGTTGGTGATTGATTTGCACCATTTTGGAGTGATTTTGTGCCCTAAATGATATTCTGATTTAATTGTAATATTTTTGCACTTGGGCGATTTTTATTGGAAGGGTTTTTGACATGTTTTGAGAGTCATCTCTTACCCTAAAATATTCTTCAATATTATATATATTTTGCAGTGTGTGGCGAATTGCTTTGGAAGTTGTTTGATAGGGTTTGAAGGTATTTTCATGCCCATACATGATTCTGAATTTTCTATAATATTTTGTGATTATTTGAATAATATTTTAGGTCATTTTAGAGCAAGTACTTCATTTTGAAAGTGATTATAACAACATGGAATAAATCTGATATTTTATTAAGGGGGACACCTAGGGTTTGAAGCTCCACTTCACCCTTTAAAGGGTTAATTTGGCAATTTTAAGTTACCTAAATATTGGATTTGTGTTAGCATATTTTATGTTATTTTTGGGTATATTAGATCAGTTAGGGTTTGTTCTTCTAAAAATCAAAATTCTTTATTTTGCTAGGGTCTGACATAAAAATAAATTTTTTAAGTAATTTATCCAATTTGGGGACATTTCATATTGAACTAAGAGTTTATACACACACATGGGTAGAGCAGTACTTATGATATTCTCTATTTGAAACATTCTTTGTAGAATTACTCATTCACTTACATGTTTGGCTTTCAGCATATGTACAAGACCATTCAAGAAATCACAGATGAAAGGATCCTTGGTCAATAAAGTGACAAACAACCTTAACAAAGTTGAAAGCTACTTGGACACATGTGGTGGATGTGTGGCAGAAAGGAGTGCTCAATAACTACATTTTAGAATAGGTTATCTCTATATACTCTTGTCTAGAGGAAGCTATTAGTGCCCAAAATTGCACTGAAGCAATTGGGCCCTTGTCAAGTATCAAATTTTAAGTCCTCGGCCCAAGTTCTATTTTTGAATGTTCATGTCAAAGGTCAAATTTCATGTTAAATTGGCTAAGTGTTAAATCGGTCTTTACTTGGCATATGTGTAAAGCCCTTAGACTTTTTTGAGCTTTTTGCATGAATACTTTGCCTGACAGAAATAGGTCTTCAGGATTTTTAATCTAGGATAAAAAGTCCAAAGACTCATTTCTATCAAACATTTTATCCACTACAAAAAGTATAAAGAAATTCAATGTCTTGGCCAAAGTGTTCGCAAAAAGCCCATTTTTATTGGACATTTTATCCACTACAAAGAGTCTGAAAGAATTGTATTATGTCAAGAAAAGTGTCAAAGGTCAATTATTTCGATAAAATGTTAAGTTTAATTTCTTTGGGGCAATTGTTTCAAACAAAATGTCTGAAATAATTGTCTTGATGAAGACAAAAATGCAAAGTCCAATCCTTTTAGCAAAAAAGTAAAGTCCAATTTATTTCGGGCAAATTACCCATGGTAAAAATTCCAAAGGAATTAATTCTGTCAAATATTTTGTCCATGGAAAAAAGCCTAAAAAATCATTTTTATTAGGTAAATTACCTGCGGTAAAAATCCTAAAGGAATTTATTTTTTTGGGCATTTTAGCTGTGGTAAAAGGCCTGAAGGTGCTCAATGCTTCAGAGAGATTATTGCAAAGAAATGTTGCAGAACAACAGTCTCGAAGACCAAAGGGCTGATGAAAGTAGGAATGCTAAAGACAAAAGATCTGATGAGCAAAATCTTGAAGAAATTTGCCCAAATTACAGGTATGATAGTCTCATAAACATCTTTTGATAAGCACATAGACATCAATCTTAAGACATGATAACTAGTAATTGGGATTCAAATGTTCCAAGACAGTTATCTGAATGTCAAGTTTAGGGTCTATGAAGTAGTCATTTGAGTTCAAACGGAGGCAGATCTAATGATGCATGTTTAATCAGATGAAAATATCTAACGATGTGAGAACACAGTTAAAAAATCAATACATGTCACACGCTAAAGATCAAGTACATTCTTAGAGATCGACGGTACGTGTTCAAGTGTACACAATTTGATCTATGACACGTGTTAAGTCAAGAATTTTCAACAAAGCCCATAATGAACATGGGACTACCACTTGGTAAGAGCACATTAGTTCGATAGGACTGACAGAGCAGGAAACAGAGAGCCTGTGGAGATGTCAAGTGGTAACATTTTGGTACAAGACCTATAGATAGCCAATGGCATTTGATTATTTAGATCAAGATCAATGGCTCATGTTTGCTCGAGTAGAGATGATCTAATGATGCAAGTTGAGATGGACTGAGTCAATTTGGGGAAGATATGTGGACCATTAGAAAGCATATTTTTTAGATAACGGTCATAGATATTTTTTATTTTCAACATAGCTAGATCTTTCCAATTGTAATCATCACAAGGTAATGGGATCTCCTTGGTGTGCACAAAGGGGAGGATTTCTATCTAGAAACTTCCATTATTTGAAAATCAATTAGTAGGAGAGCATCTCCAGATTGTTACACATGAAAACAAATTTGGTTGGGCTCCTCAAATGATTTATTCCCTCCAGCTATGCAAGTAAGCAGTCAAAAGCATCTCTAAACGGTTGCATATGATAACAAATTATTGTTCAACCCTCTATCATGAATTTCACCATCCCAATCATGAATTCACTGGCATCTTCAATCAAAAGATAAAGGGCTTGTTTTAAATCTTCATCATGAATTATAGAGGTAATTACAACAATGATTCTTTTCTTGTAAGTGGATGAGGATCTTAGGCATGGCAAAGGGCATATTTCAGCTAGAAGTATCTTGGTGGACTTGAAGGCTTGTTTTGCAACTTTGTAAATTTTGAACCACAATCCCAGATTTAAAATATATAAATATAAGGCTTGTCTTCTATTTAAGAGGTTGGTTAGCCATTATGTTGGTCATTGTGCGGGTTGTTGTTTTAGGTGTTCTTTTTCTCTGAGTCTAGGTTCTATAGAATTTTTTCTAGGATCAACTACTATGTGTAGATTTTATCTCCCTTATTAAGGTGGTTGCAATTGTACAACCATTAACAACCTTTAAGATCATGTTTATGTCTCCCTTATCAAAAGAGAAATCTCACCATGCTTGTCCCCATGACAATATATTGAAATACTAATGTGTGTAATATTTATTTTCAAGTTAATGAAAATGCTTGTGGTTCTTTGTTGTTTTCTATAGATGAAGTGTAGTGACATGTTTTGCAAGAATTATTTATTGGACATTTGGGTTTGTAATCACTATTGGTTGTCGTCTTGAGCATAGATTTAGATTATAAACTCTTTCTGCATTACTTCAGGATAGGTTGTTGATTAACTTTTTAGGGCACCCTAGGTTTATGGATTTGATAGGGGAAAACATTTGAAAGATTAGTTTCAGTGTATGCTTTAGTCTCTCAGGGATCATTTGGTATTTACCATTATCTTGCATTTGAAGATTTTTCTACATCTTTGCTAAGGAATATTACCATGAAAAAATTCAAGATACCTTGTTGTTTAGAAACCACCATTACACCACCCTCCTCTTTTTTTATCATCTAACTTGACCTACCCCATCCTACCCTACAAATAACACACCCTTTGCATATTATAAGTGTTATTTGCCTTGCAAATGCATAAGATCTTGCATATTTGAAATGTGTTTGCAATTTGTGTTTTAAATTCTAGTATTGTAGTCTTTGATTCTATCCCTATTATTGAAGTTTCTATGGAATGAATATTTTAGTCTCTTTCCCATCTATCTTTAGTAGTTGTTGGCCAATTTTTGGCCCACATACCAAAATTTTGACTAGTTTAAAGAGATGGGCATGATCAAGAAGCAGTGGAGGACTAGAAGAATCAGAAGTACAAAGCATTTTGAAGTGTATGTACAAAAGAAATGGACCTTTTCAAAAGTTTTGAAGACCTTTTCTTTCAAAGAAGTGATCGAAGCAAATAAATCTGAAGGGTCATTCTCAAAAAGCTCAAAAGAAAAAGGCTCGCAGGAAAGTGTTCGAGGGAAATGTGACGTTATACCAGTGTCAAAGATCAATCTCATAAAATAGCCATTGGCAATTAAAATCCATCAAAGGGATCCCTGGTCAAACATAGAGATGATGCATGGTAGTATGTCAGGAGCTAGATCTGATAGCACATAATCAGTCTTACATTGAAGATTAACAGTGAGTGGAGGTTAAAGGGGTCAATGAATCTCAAAGGCAAAAGTGTGCATGTTAAGTGTCAAAGATGCATTCAATTGGCAAGATATCAACAACTCACGAGCATCCATGCACAAGTAGATTGATGGACATGCAAAAAAGCTAAGGTGGGTATCAATTTTAATAAAAAATATATAAGTCCAAAATAATAGTAAGGAGCATGTCAGGTTTTAAATACAAGAGATCAAATCATGTACACTTGGTGGGAACATGCAACTACCCATGACATGGCTCTCTCAGCTCTAAAAAGAGAGACTTGAATGCATGAAGGACTCAAGGAGATGTGTGGTGATCCCGAGCAATTCATCTCATGATCAAAGCAGTTGCATGTTTTGAATGAAAAAGAAATCAAGGACAACGATGGTGGTTACAGCCATTTATGACATCCCTCTTTATTTTCTCATGCAAACCCCTTATCCTCTCATCCCTTTCTACTATATATAGATGCCTTTGAGCCTTAAAATGCATCCCCTCAACTGGTGATAGAGTGACTCTGTCAAAATTTCCTTGTAACACTCTCTTGAAGCAAATATAAGATGAATTTTCTGATTCTAGTTTTAAGTCAAGCGTACATTATTGGAGTTTAACTTATAGATGTATGCCATTTTTCATCATCTATAGATTCTCTACATATCTTGATTTAATTTGTTTGGTTCCTTGCAGGTTGTGTGAAGTGTTAGACATCGGTGCCTTTCTTTAAGTGTCATAAGTTTATAGTGTCTCATACAAACCTATTTATTTTTGTCCTTCAAATTGTAGGGTTTCCCTTCGACATCCACATAAAATACTTATGTTTGTGGCTTTGAGATAGGATCAGATTAGTTTGTGTCTTGGTGAGGCTTATTAGTAGTTGTTAAGGTTTCTAGCCTGAAAGTGGATCATTTCATATTTTGGTGCATCACCATCCTTAGCTTAGATTTCCCTTTCATGTTATATTTCTCTCCCTTTTCCTTAGTAGTAGATTTTAGTGTGGGGATCAAGGTGAAGTGAAGCATCTGAGGAGCTAGCCTCATTAAAAATCCTAGAGGTTCAACCTCATCATATGATACCCATAGCTTGAGGTTGTTCCAATATTGTAGCTGGAAGTGAGAGAGCCTGTAAAACTCTTCCACAAGGGTGCAATTCTGACCTACAACAGTAAATTTTATATGACTTAGATCATTTGTGCATTTCATGTGACAAATTTTCACGGGTAAAGTATGCAAACTTGGTTATGCCCTGGTCATATTTGTTCCTTGTGCCAATAATCCCCATGGAGGTTGAATTGCATAATCTCTCCATGCAAGCAAGCTACCCCATTGGTCCTCTCACCTTGGTTCAGGTAAAGCTAGAAGTAATAGGGAGGTGATCATACCCTTTTTAGGTGCTTCTCACTCATTTTTTACATCTGGTCTAATCTAGATGCCAAACTCTTCCCTAGATACAACATACTAGTAGGTTTTTCATCATTGCTTGCCATTTTCTTCAAGTGTGCAAAGTCAAGCGTACGAGGTGTATAACTAAGAACTAACACTCCTTCTAGCACCATTGTAGGGGACTAAATTAAAATCTTAGTTACTTGTGTTGTCGGGGACTCTTGCAGAGAGTTGTCAGTATTTCATATCATGAAGTTCTCTGCTATTATTTGCTACTTTATTATCTTAGCCATCAATGTCACAACACTCCATTGGGGACGTGCCAAGAATTGAGAGATTTGATAACTAACATCTATTGAATTTGTTACAAAGAGCTACAAATTTATCATGTTTTGAGGTGATTTTAACTATTTAACCATGAATCTAAAAGTTTCATTATCTTTAATTTCATACATCATCACTAATTTCATCAAGATATGGTTTTAGTATGTATCACTTCAAGTTTGTAAATGGTTATATTCTAAAAGTTTGCTTCTAGTGGCGACTTTGAAAAATCATCCACTTTCAAGGAAAGATCAGTTCCCACTTTGAATATCTTCAACGTTGAGAGCTCTTTTGCTTATAAAGATGGAAGGATTAAGGTCATCCTTCAAAGGTGACTCATCTAAGAAACTTGTCTTGCCCATAAGTGTTCATCAGAAAAGAAGCAGACAAGTTTGGATGCTTTTTAAAAAGCATAGTGCAGCTACAAAGGACCGCTTGGGCCATCAAAATTCTAGTAATCCTAAGATTATATTTGTTAAAATTCCTATTATTAAATATTATCATAATTATTATGATCATATCTCTTCTAGTGATTCAGAATCATACAATCCAATTTATTATCTAGCTCATCAACTAGTTTGAATCCCTTCCTAAGTTTGATCCTGCAAGTCCACCTCATTCACCCCCTCACATCCCTTTGCCATTTGTTCCTGAACCTACTATTGAACCAATCATGAGACATAGGCATCAAGGTGAAAATGAGCATCTTGCATTTAGAATTCCCAGATTCAAGCCTATCAATTTTGATGACATGGAAGGTTATCTTAATGAAGTAAGCAAATGCCTTCCAAGATTCTAAGGGAACAATGCAGTGAGTGGTGATCAACATTTGAGGGATTTTCATAATTTCATTAAATATTATGAGGTTGAGAATGAGGATATGTGCATTAAATTATTTTTGCACAAGTTAGAGGAAGACGCTTGTGAATGGTTCAATTCCCTTCCTTAGAAAAGAAGCAAACAAGTTTGGATGCCTATTAAAAAGCATAGTGCAGCTACAAAGGATCACTTGGGCTATCAAAATTATAGTAATCCTAAGCTTCTATTTGTTAAAATTCCTATTGTTAAATATTGTCATAATTATTTTGATCATATCTCTTCTAGTGATTCAAAATCATACAATCCAATTTATTATCTAGCTCCTCAACTAGTTTGAATCCCCTCCTAAGTTTGATCCTGCAAGTCCACCTCATTCACCCCCTCACATCCCTTTGCCATTTGTTCCTAAACCTACTATCGAACCAATCATGAGACATAGGCATCAAGGTGAAAATGAGCATCTTGCATTTAGAATTCCCAGATTCAGGCCTATCAATTTTGATGACATGGAAGGTTATCCTAATGAAGTAAGGAAATGCCTTCCAAGATTCTAAGGGAACAATGCAGTGAGTGGTGATCAACATTTGAGGGCTTTTCATAATTTCATTAAAGATTATGAGGTTGAGCATGAGGATATGTGCATTAAACTATTTGTGCACACGTTAGAGGAAGACGCTTGTAAATGGTTCAATTCCCTTCCCCATGGAGGCATTGGTTCATGGTAGAAGATGAAGAATATTTTTAGAACTCAACATGGTGATAGGATTTATCCAAGGTTTATTTTAGCTGAATTTGAAAACATCAAAAATAATCCTAATGAGTGTGTGTAGGACTTAAATACATAGTTCAATAAGACAATGATGTAGTTGCCCGAAAACATAGGGCCTAATGATACATCGTGATTGATAAAGTATTGTGATGCTTTTGACAAGAAGGTTACATACTACTTGAGGGACAAGGCTCCCAATAACCTACGGTTGGCATTCAATATGGCCATCCAAATTAAGAGTAACATAAAGGCTGTGAGAAAGCTCGTGAATAAGTAGGCTAATGCAAAGTTGGTTGATCCAGAAAAAACATAGTCCAAGATAGCCAACCTTGAAGAGACCGTGAAGATTTTGGCTTCCACTATCAAAGAGATGTCCTACAAGTTGGTTAGAGATGAGAAGGAGCTACCCAATAGGCCTACACGTTATGTTATAAGTTAGAATAAAAGGGCTGTGAAAGAAGTGCGTGATCCATTAAAAGCTAAGATAAATACTATGAATTATGATTTTGACATTGATTGGTGTGATAAGTGTTTACTTCCACATCCTCCATGTAATACTGCTAAACCAAGTGATAAAGATATGAATGATCTTGATTCTATGTCTGATGATGATGAGATTATGATGTTCAATTATCAAGACTTCCTAGGCATGTTTTTTACCTCTACAAAAATGATGAATGTTGTTATTGTTGATCCATTTTGGAGTACGATCAAGAAGGTATGTGTCCCAACATATGAATTTGCTTATGATGATAATATGACATAAGTGAATGAGTTACCCAATCATGATGTAATTAAAGATCTCAAGTGTATTCTAATTGAAGTGTTTCACATGAATGTGGAATTGGGTAACCTCATTGGGAATATGGACATTGTTGAGCAACCAATTGTTCTTGTTACTAAGTTTGACAATAAAAGTGTTTTTTGGAGAATGTCATTCAGTGAAGAGGGGGTTATATTTTATGCCCCTAAGGATGAACATTTCTAGAATTATTTCAATTAGTAATTTGAGTGCATAAATGACTTTACTAATCTTAAAGATCTCTTACTTGGCACTCATTTGATTACAGTCAAGAAGCAAGTTTATTTACAACTATTGAAGGAGTAACAAAATGTTTTAGCATGGTCTTATCTAGATTTGAGATCATGTAAAGAGGATTTGTTTCAACTTGTCATCCTATCATAGCCTAGTAATAGACTTTTTAGGCAAGTGCAGAAACTAGTTTACTTCATCTTGGCCACCAAGCTACTGGAAAGGTTAAAGAGATTAAGGGATGGCAAAATTATGGAGCTGTCAGTTAATGGTGAATATTCGAAACATTTCTTTGACTAAGCCCATGATTATGTATATATTGTATAGTGCTTTATTGCTTTATCCTTATGTTGCTTTCTTGCCCCTCTACTTTTGGCCTTATTTATACATTTCCTTTCCTTTTCGTCTGTCATGTGTTCATTTTTAGATCCTCTTGATCTATTTTTGTCGAGTTTCCTTGTTTTATTGAGCCTTCATGAGTATTTGCTAAAAAATTGTTAAGTCTTGACTCTGTGGCCAAATGAATTGGCACCTAATCCTACATTTTGGGTTTCTTTACACACCCATGGGGGGGATGTGTCCCCAGGTGAGAGCCAATGTTTATGCCCAAAATTGCACTAAATCAATTGGGCCCTTGTCAAGTACCAAATCTTAAGTCCTCAACCCAAGTTCTATATTCAAATGTTCATATCAAAGGTCAAGTTTCATGTTAAATTAGCTAAGTGTTTATTTAGTCTTTACTTGGCATATGTGTAAAGCCCTTAGACTTTTTTAAGTTTTTTATGCGAACACTTTTCTCGATGGAAATAGGTCTTCAAGATTTTTTGTCTTGAATAAAAATTCCAAAGACTCATTTTCATCAGACAGTTTGTCTACTACAAAGAATTCAAAGAAATTCAATGTCTTGGCCAAAGTGTTCACAAAAATCCCATTTTCATTAGACATTTTGTCTGTTACAAAAAGTTTGAAAGAATTACATTATGTTGGGAAAAGTGTCAAGGTCAATTATTTCGACAAAATGTTAAGTTAAATGTCTTCAAGGAAATTATTTCAGACAAAATGTTCGAAATAATTATCCCGATGAAAATGAGAGTGCAAATTTCAATTCCATCAGTAAAAAAGTAAAATCTAATTTATTTTGGGAAAATTACTTGAGATAAAAAGTCCAAAGTAATTAATTCCATTGGACATTTTATCTATGGAAAAAATCCCAAAAGATCATTTCTATCAGGAAAATTATCAGTGGTAAAAAGCTTGAAGGAATTAATTTTGTCCACGGCAAAAGGCTTAAAGGTACTCAATGTTTCAGAGAGATTATTGTGAAGAAATGTTGCATAACAACAATCCCAAATACTAAAGGGCCAATGAAAGTAGGAATGCCAAAGATAAAAGATCTGATGAGAAAAATCTCAAAGAAATTTACCCAAATTATAGGTATGATGGTCTCACAAACGTCTTTTGACAGGCACACAGATGTCAATCTTAAGGCATGATAACTAGTCATTAGGATTCAAATGTTCTAGGACGGTTGTATGAGCATCAAGTTTAGGGATCATGAAGAAGTAGCCATTTGAGTTTAAAAAGAGGCAGATACAATGATGCATGTTTGATCAAATGAAAATATCTAATAGCACAGGAGCATAGTTGAAAAGTCAATACATGGTCACACACTAAAGATCGAGCACATTCTTAAAGATCAACAATACACATTCAAGTGTACACAATCTGATCTACAATGCATATTAAATCAAGACTTTTCAATAAAGACTAGAATGAATGTGGGACAACCACTTGGTAAGATCATGTTAGCCCAACAAGACTGACATAGTAGGATACAGAGAGCCCATAGAGCTGCCAAGTGGCACCATTTTGGTACAAGACCTATAAACATCCAATGATGTTTGATCCTTTGAATCAAGATCAATGGCTCACATTTGCTTGGGTAGAGATGATCCAATGATGCAAGTCAAGATGGATTGAGTCAATTTAGGGAAGATCTATGGGCCATTTCAAAGCATATGTTTCAAATAACAACCATGGATATTTTATGTTTTCATCACAGCTGGAGCTTTCTAATTGTAATCATCACAAGGTAATGGGTTTTCCTTAGCATGCACAAAGAGGAGGATTTATGTCCAGAAGCTTCCATGGTTTGAAAATTAATTAGCAAGAGAACATCTTTAAATGGTTACACATGAGGACAAATTTTGTTGGGCTCCTCAAATGATTTATTCCCTCTAGATGTGCAGGTAAGTGATCAAAAGCATCTCCAGATGGTTACATATGATAAAAAATTATTGTTCGAGCCTCCATCATGAAGTTTACTATCCTGATCATGAATTCATTAACATCTTCAGTTAAAAGATCCAAGGCTTATTGCAAATCTTCATCATTCATTATATAGGCAATTACAACAATGATTCTTTTCTTGCAAGTGGATGAGGATATTAGGCGTGGAAAAGGGCATATTCTAGCTGGAAGTATCTTGGTAGACTTGAAGGCTTGTTTTGCAACTTTGCAAATTTCAATCCACAGTCCTAGATTTAAAATATATATATAGAAGGATTGTCTTCTATTCAAGAGGTTGGTTGGCCATTGTGTTGGTCATTGTGTGGGTTGTTTTTGGTCATTATTTTAGGTGTTCTTTTCATCTAAGTCTAGGTTCTATAAAAAAAAATTAGATCAACTACTATGTGTAGAGTTTGTCTCCCTTGCTAAGGTGGTTGCAGTTGTGTAGCCATTAGCAAGTTTTGAGAGCATGTTTATGTCTCCCTTGTTAAAAAACAATTTCACCATGTTTATACCCATGGTAGCATTTTGAAATACTGATGTGTGAAATATTTATTTTCAAGTTAATAAAAATGCTTTTGGTTCTTTGTTGTTTCTTGTAGATGAAGTGTAGCAACATGTTTTGCAATAATTATTGATTGGACATTTGGGTTTGTGCTCAGTAATGGTTGTCATCTTGAGCATAAATTTAGATTATAAACTCTTTCTACATTACTTTAGGATAGGTTGTTGAATAACTTGTTAGGGCACCCTAGGTTTATGAATTTGACAAGGAAAAACATTTGAAAGATTAGTTTCAATGTATGTTCTAGTCTCTCAGGGATCATTTGGTATTTATCATTATCTTACATTTGAAGTTTTTTCTGCATCTTTGCTAAGGAATATTGCCATGAAATACTACAAGATACCTTGTTGTTTGGAAACCACCAACACACCACCCTCCTCCTTTTTAATCATCTAGCTCATCTTACCCTATCCTACCTTACAATTAATACACGCTTTACATATTATACATGTTATTTGCCTTGAAAATGTATAAGATTGCATACTTGAAATGTGTTTGCAGTTTGTGTTTTAAATTCTAGCATTGTAGTCTTTGATTCAACCCCTGTTGTTAAAGTTTTTATGGAATGAAGATTGTAGTCTTTTTCCCATCTATTTTTAGTAGCTTGTATATGACTTAGAGCATTTGTGCATTTCATGTGACAACCCTTCATGGGTGAAGTGTGCAAACTTGGTTATGCCCTAGTCATATTTATTCCCTGTGCTAATAATCCCTATGGAGGTTAAATTGCATAATCTCTCCATTTGAGAAAGCTACCCCATAGGTCCTCTTACCTTGGTTAATGTAGATCCAGAAGTAGTAGGGAGCTGACCATACCCTTTGTAGGTGCCTCTTAGTCATTTTATTCATCCAATCTAATCTAGATGCCAAACCCTTCCTTGGATACAATGACATACTAGTAGGTTTTTCATTCTTGCTTACCATTTTCTTCAAGTGTGCAAGGCCGAGCGTACGAGGTGTAAAACTAGGAACCAACAATCCTTTTGGCACCATTGTTGGGGACTAAATTCAAATATTGGTTACTTATGTTGTCGAGGACTCTGGTAAAGAGCTATAATTATTTCATATCATGAAGTTCTCTATTGTTATTTGCTACTTTATTATCTTAGTTGTCAACATTGTATCACTCCACTAGGGAAGTGATAGGAATTGAGAGATTTGATAACTAACATCTACTAAATTTGATACAAAGAGCTAGAAATTTGTTATGTTTTGAGGTGACTTTCACTATTTGAACATGAATCTAAAAGTTTCATTATCTTTGATTTCATACATCATCACTAATTTCAGCAAGATATGGTTTCAGTATGTATCACTTCAAGTTTGTAAATGGTTATATTCTAAAAGTTTGATTCTAGTGGAAACTCCAAAAAATCATCTAGTTTCGAGGAAAGATCAATGCCCGCTTTTAATATCTTCAACTTTGATAACTATTTTTCTTCCAAATATGGAAGGATTGAGGTCATCCTTCAAAGGTGACTCATCTAAGAAACTTGTCTCGCCCATAAGTGTTCATCAAAAAAGAAGCAGACAAGTTCGAAGGTATATTAAAAATCATAATGTAGCTACAAAGGACTACTTGGGCTATTAAAATTTTGGTAATGTTGAGATTATATTTATTAAAATTCTTATTGTTAAAGATTATCATAATCATTCTGATCATAGCTCTTCTATGATTCAAAATCATACAATCCAATTTATTATCTCACTCCTTCTCAACCAACTGAATCCCCTCCTAAGTTTGATCCTTTAAGTCCACCTCATTCACCCCCTCACATCCCTTTTCCATTTGTTCCTAAACCTATCATTGAAACAATCATGAGACATAGGGATCAAGGTGAAAATGAGCGTCCTGCATTTACAATTCCCAAATTTAGGCCTATCAATTTTGATGACATGGAAGGTTATCCTAATGAAGTAAATGCCTTCCAAGATTATAAGGGAACAATGCAATGAGTGATGATCAACATTTGAGGGATTTTCATAATGTCATTTAAGTTTATGAGGTTGAGCATGAGGATCTGTGCATTAAGTTGTTTATACACATGCTGGAGGAAGACACTCGTGAATGGTTCAATTCCCTTCCACATGGATGCATTGATTCATGGGAGGAGATGAAAAATGTTTTTAGAACTCAATATGGTGATAAAATTGATCCAAGGTTTCTTTTAGATGAATTTAAAAACATAAAAAATAATCCTAATGAGTGTGTGCAAGACTTCAATACATGGTTCAACAAGACCATGATGTGGCTGCCTGAAAACATCAGACCCAACAATATAGTGTGCTTGATAAAGTATTATGATGCCTTTGATAAGAAGCTTACGTATTAATTGAGGGACAAGGCTACCACTAACCTGTGGTTAGCATTGAATATGGCCATCTAGATTGAGAGTAACATAAAGGCTGTGGGAAAATTCGTGAACAAGTAGGTTGATGCAAAGTTGGTTGATGCAGATAAAACACAGTGCAAGACAACCAACCTTGAAGAGACTGTGAAGACTTTGGCCTCCGTTATCAAATAAATGTCATACAAGTTGGCTAGAGCTAAGAAGGGGCTGCCCAATATGCCTACACATGATGTTAGAAGTCAGAATAAAGGGGCTATGAAATAAGTGTCTGATCCATTACACACCAAGGTAAATATTGTGAATTATGATTTTAAAATTGATTAGTGTGATGAGTGATTCCTTCCACATCCTCCATGTGATACTACTGAACAAAGTGATAAAAATGTGGATGATCTTGAGGTTATCTCCGATGATGATGAGATTATGATGTTCAATTATCAAGACTCCCCAGGGATGTTTAATACCTCTATAGAAATGATGAATGCTGCTACTCTTGATCAGTTTTAGAGTGTGATCAAGAGGGTATGTGTCCCAACATATGAATTTGCTTATGATGATAATATGACACATGCAAATGAGTTACCCAATCATGATGTAATTGAATATTGGAAGTGTGTTCTAACTAAAGTGCTATACACAAATGTGGAATTGGGTAACCTTATTGGGAATATGGACAATCTTGACCAACCAATTGTTCTTGATATTGGGTTTGATGATAAAAGTGTTGTTTGGAGAATGTCATTAAGTGAAGAGGGGGTTATCTTTTATGCCCTTGAGGATGAATGTTTTCAAACTTATTTCAAGCAGTACTTTGTGTATACGAATCACATTGTTGATCCTAAATCACTCTTACTTGGTACTTATTTGATTGCAACCAAGAAGCAAGTTTATTTACAACTATTGAAGGAGTACCAAAATCTTTTTAGCATGGTATTATCTAGATTTGAGATCATGTAAAGAGGATTTGTTTCAATTTGTCATCCTATCACATCCTAGTAGTATACTTTTCAGGCAAGTGCAAAAATTGGTTTACTTCATCTTGGCCACCAAGCTATTGGAAAGGTTAAATAGATTAAGGGATGGTAGAATTCTAGAGCCATCAATTAATGGTGAATATCTAAAATGTTTCCTTGACTAAGCCCATGATTGTGTATATATTATATAGTGTTTTGTTGCTTTGTTTCCCCTCTGCTTTAGGCCTTATTTGTATAGTTCCTTTCTATTCTATTTGTCATGTGTTCATTTTCAGATCCTCTTGATCTAGTTTTATTGAATTGCCTTGTTTTGTTGAGCCTTCATGAAAGTTTACTAAAAAATTGTTAAGTCTCCACTTCATGGCCCAATGAATTGGCACTTGGTCTTATGTTTTGGGGTTTTTTGCACACCCATAGGGGGTATGCATCCCTAGGTGAAAACCAGTGTTAGTGCCCAAAATTACACTGAAGTAATTGGGCCCTTATCAAGTATCAAATCCTAAGTCCTCAACCCAAGTCTTATTTTTGAATGTTCATGTCAAATGTCAAGTTTCATGTTAAATTGGCTAAGTGTTAAATTGGTATTTACTTAGTGTATGTGTAAAGCCCTTAGACTTTTTCAAGCTTTTTGTGTGAACACTTTGCCCAACATAAATAGGTCTTTGATATTTTTTTATCTCAAATAAAAAGTTTGAAGACTCATTTCCATTGGACGTTTTGTCCACTACAAAAATTCCAAAGAAATTCAATGTCTTTGCCAAAGTGTTCGCAAAAAGCCCATTTACGTCATACATTTTATCTGCTACAAAAAGTCTAAAAGAATTACATTATGTCAGGAAAATTGTCAAGGTTAATTATTTTGGCAAAATGTTAAGTTTAATTTCTTCAGGGACATTATTTTAGAAAAAATGTTTGAAATAATTGTCCCAACAAAAACAAAAGTGCAAAGTCCAATTCCTTCAGTAAAAAAGGAAAGTCTAATTTGTTTTGGGAAAATTTCCCATGATAAAAATTATGAAGGAATTAATTCCATCAGACATTTTATCCACGATAAAAGCTCTAAAGATCATTTCTATTGAGAAAATTACCCATGGTAAAAACCCTGAAGGAATTAATTCCATCAGACATTTTGTCCATGGCAAAAGGCCCAAAGGTGCTCAATGCTCAGAGAGATTATTGTGAAGAAATGTTGTGGAACAACAGTCTTGAAGACCAAAGGGCCAATGAAAGTAGGAATATCAAAGATAAAATATCTGATGAGCAAAATCTTGAATAAATTTGCTCGAATTGTAGGTATGATGGTCTCACGAACATCTTTTGATAGGCATGTGGATGTCAATCTTAAGGCACAATAACTAGTCATTGGGATTCAAATGTTCTAAGATGATTACGTGAGCATGAAGTTTTGGGCTCGTAAATTAGTTATTTGAGTTCAAATGGAGGTGAATCTAATGATGCACATTTAATCTGATGAAAATATCTAATAGTGCAAGAGCATAGTTGAAAAGTCAATACATTGTGACATGCTAAAGATTAAGCACATTCTTAAAGATTAACGGTATGCATTCAAGTACACACAATTCAATCTATGATGCATATTAATTCAATACTTTTAAACAAATCTTAGAATGAATGTAGGACCACCACTTGGCAAGAGTGTGTTAACATGACATGACTGAAAAAGCAAGATGTAAAGAGTCTATAGAGCTATCGAGTGACACCATTTTAGTACAAGTCCTATAGACAACCAATGACGTTCGATCCTTTGGATCAAGATTAATGGATCACATTGCTCCAATAGAGATGATCCAATGGTGTGAGCTGAGATGGACTGATTCAATTCAGGGAAGATCTATGGGCCATTCCAAAGCATATTTTTTAGATAATAGCCATAGATCTTTTCTATTTTTATCATAGTTAGAGCTTTCCAATTATAATCATCACAAGGTAATGGGCTTTCCTTGGCATGCACAAAGGGGGGATTTTTATTTAGAAGCTTCCATGATTTGAAAATTGATTAGTAGGAGAACATCTCTAGATGGTTACACATGAGGACAACTTTTATTGGGCTCCTCAAGTGATTTCCTCCCTTCAATTGTGCTGGTAAGTGGTCAGAAGCATCTCCAAATAGTTGCATATGATAACAAATTGTTGTTTGGGCCTCCATGATAAAGTTCACCATCTTGATCATGAATTCATTGGCATCTTAAGTTAAAAGATCAAAGGCTTATTGCAAATCTTCATCGTTCATTATAGAGGTAGTTACAACAATGATTCTTTTCTTGCAAGTGGATGAGGATCTCAAGGGTGGCAAAGGGCATATTCCACCTAGAAGTATCTTGGTGGACTTGAAGTGTTGTTTTTGAACTTTGCAAATTTTGACCCATAGTCCCATATTTAAAATATATAAATAGAAGGCTTATCTTCTATTCAGGAGGTTGGTTGGCCATTGTGTTGGTCATTGTGTGGGTTGTTATTGGTCATTGTTTTAGGTGTTTTTTTAATCTAAGTCTAGGTTTTATAGAAATTTTTCTAGGATCAACTGTTGTGTGTAGATTTTGTCTCCCTTGCTAAGGTGGTTGCAGTTGTACAACCATTAACAAGGTTTCAGAGCATGTTTATGTCTCCCTTATCAAAAGAGAAATCTCACCATGCTTGTCCCCATGCAACATTTTGCAATACTGATGTGTGTAATATTTATTTTCAATTTAATGAAAATGTTTTTGGTTCTTTGTTGTTTCCTGTAGATGAAGTGCAGCGACATGTTTTGCAAGAATTGTTGATTGGACATTTGGGTTTGTGCTCACTACTAGTTGTTATCTTGAGCATAGATTTAGATTATAAACTCTTTCTACATTACTTCAGGATAGGATGTTGAATAACTTGTTAGGGAACCCTAGGTTTATGGATATAATAGGGAAAAACATTTGAAACATTAGTTTCAGTGTATGTTCTAGTCTCTCAGGGATAATTTGGTATTTACCATTATCTTACATTTGAATTTTATTTTGCATATTTTCTAAGGAATATTGCCATGAAATACTGTAAGATACCTTGGTGTTTGGAAACCACCAACACACCACCCTCCTTTTTAATCATCTAACTCATCTTACACTTTCCTACCTTATAAATAATACACCCTTTACATATAATAAATGTTATTTGCCTTGAAAATGCTTTAGATCTTGTATGTTTGAAATGTGTCTACAGTTTGTGTTTTAAATTCTAGCATCAAAGTCTTTGATTCGACCCCTGTTGTTGAAGTTTATACGGAATGAAGATTGCAGTCTCTTTCCCATCTATCTTTAGTAGCTTGTATATGACTTATAACATTTGTGAATTTCATTTGACAACCCTTCATAGGTGAAGTGTGTAAACTTGGTTATGCCCTAGTCATATCTATTCCTTGTGCCAAAAATCCCCATGGTTTTTGAATTGTAGAACTTCTCCATGTGATCAAGCTACCCCATAGGTCCTCTCACCTTGGTTTAGGCAAAGCCAGAAGTAGCAGGGAGCTAACCATACCCTTTGTAGGTGCCTTTTAGTCATTTTTTGAATTTGATCTAATCTTGATGCCAAACCCTTCCTTGGATACAATGACATACAACTGGGTTTTTCATCATTGCTTGCCATTTTCTCTCAAGTGTGAAACATTGAGTGTACAAGGTGTACAACTAGGAAGTACTAGAAGCATAGTTCAATTTTTTGAGGGAACCATATGGGAGGTATCTCAAGCAATTTTCTTCAGAGATTAAAAAGCTTATGGTTGATTATAGACTTAATAACTTCCCCATGGATTGTTAAACTCTCTCGCACATGAGCAGTGTGACTAGTGGGGAAATAGAAGGGTATACATCGATGTGGGATTAGTAGTTTAGCATGGAAGTTAGATAATGAGAACTACAAAAGTGTAAGTATGATGAAGCTAGGCGTATGGCTGTGAGAGGTAGCAATCCTAGAGGTAAGAAGGAGGATATTAGAAGTGCCACAAGAATATATAGGAGGGAGAAAATTTATGGTGTGTACTCCCTAACCATGGATTTGTACCCTTTGCTGGCACAAGTACACATAGAAGTAGGACAAACATTGATAGTGGAACCCAGTCTAAATAGACCCAATTCCCCCACCATAATGCATGATCGTGCATTTGAGTTTGATGAAATTCTTTTTAGAAATTGGGATACTAACAGTATAGAATCTAAAGTTAAATTTGAAACCAAGACCATAGAAGAATCTCTGAAAGTGTAAGACCAAACTAATAATTTACCATTAATTTTTACATTTACATTACAAGAAAGACCTATGTCTCACCTTGGAATGTCTGATAGACCATATCTAACTAGTGGGAAGAATACAAGACCAATAATAACTAATTAACCTCCCTAAGTGACCATTATCTCTAGTGCACCTATTATTGTAGGAGGCATGAGATACAATACCAGTAGTGGTTCTATTAGAGTAGGAGTATTAGGTAATGATGTAGGAGCCCTTGACAAACCTCTACCCTAATGTTTAGGATGAGGAACTAGAGGAACACCATAGCAAGGTCCACTACAACCACCCTATGTACCTATAATGTACTATGAGATGACACTTCATTTACTTGAATATCGAGGTGTTAAAAATACAACAGAACGTGTTCATAAGTGTGAACTCATTTGGCGAGTGTGGGGTATCACTTCTTCAAAGTGAAAGGTAACTCATTTTTCCACTACATTATTGGATCGTGCACATAAATGGTACCATAAATTTGATCCTCAACAAGTGGTTGTGAATTATGAATTATTAAATGTTGTTTTTCTCCATAAATTTGATATCCTTAAATTTGAACAACAGAGTATTGCTACCTTAAAAGATATCAAGCAAGAGTTCATTAAGAGTGTGTACACATATGATGCACATTTCAAATCACTTCTTTCAAATCTAACATTTGAGATTAAACTGACCTAGCATACTCAATGGTTTATGGGAGGTTTATTACTTCTATTTTGATGAGCCTTATCTGACAAGACTTTCATTAAACCACACGAGGCATTGGAAGTTGCCCTCCACACTGAAGCGGTGGGAAGTATAGATATGAAAATTAACCCCTTTATGGAGGCTCAGATCATTGTTATGGATTATCATCAAGAGAAGCTTATGGTCAATAATTCTCATGACACCTGTAATGGCTTGTGGTGTGTTGACTGTGAAGTGGAAGGCCATAACATGAATAACTATCCATAGAGGAATGTTTATGTTGTATTTAAACAATCATGCAAGATTTATAATAAAGATCATAATGTAAGGAGTTTTCCCTATATTTAGCATGCCACCCAAGCTAAAGTGTTGATATACTATAAAATATGTGATGCATATATGTATGATACCAATGACTACCAGGTCATTAAGGAGATTCATGAAGTGTGAATGAGAGGTATGCACCAAACTTACATAGCTAACAACCAAGAGGCTAGTAGAGGTTGATATTTCAGAGGTTAAGGTCATGAAAATGGATGCAGAGGTGGTCATTTTACATCAATGACATGTTAAAAGTGTAGTTCTTTGATCTACTACTAGCATGATTGCATAATCTATCCAACCTGCACCTTTTGTAAAAATAAACGTCGCCTAGAAGAATGTCTCGATTTGTATGTTACCATTACTAAAGAATAAAATAAGAAGGGCACTGGGATGATATATGTTATAAAAATTCCTAATATTCAGTGAAGATTTCACCTTACCACTCCACTATCTTGACCCAAGGTCAATATTACTACATGGAGTGGTGCTCATTCCCAAGCAATTTCAAATCCCCTTGCTGAAAAGGTTTAACATGAAGAACCTCATGCGCAACACTATCCTAATTCTCAATGATATAAATAAGTGTTACATGAGACAATGGCCTTATTTTGGGAACTACAAGGTGAAAATGAGTTCTTAAAGGAAAATGAAATTAAAATGCGAACCAAGATACAAAGAGATATAGTACCCACGAACTCAGGGCATGATGAGTTCTGAGAGATGTGTAAACTCTTCCTTAATGAATACATCATTCCTCTCCTCAATTATTGTTTATGATAGTAAATGATAAAGCCTTCAAAATATTATCAGTTAAACCGTGCATGATGATAAGAGACACATATTCAACCAAACCCAAAATGTGATAAAAAAGTCCTTGTCTATGCATCCATTAATGGATGGATGATCCATGACATCTTGGTAGACACTAGTGTAAAATTTAATGTTCTAACCAAAGGCACCTATAAATATATGGGGATCCCCAATTTACAACCCTCCCTATATGTCTTGTGTATGGCCAACAAGGCTTGTGCATTGCCCATAGGCATTCTTAAGGATGCCACCATAAACATCTTGGGAGTTGCATTCAATGGTGATTTTGAGGTAATCAAGCTTGTTGAAGCTAATGACTTACCTACTCTTTTGGGTCAACCTTGGTGCTATGTAAATAATATTGACTTTTGTTTCAAGAATAGGTATATTAGCTTTGAGAATGACACTTAACGCATAGTCATTTATTTAAATAATGACCAAGGACCCCCTTTTGTGGAACCCATTAATGTTAATGAGGATGCCAATATAATATATAACATTACTTTCTCAAGGACATGAAAATGTGGATCCTACTCTTGATGACATCTTGCATTGGGAAGATGCTTGGTCAATTTTTGACACTATTAGTGTCACTTGCAACCACTGGGCTCAAGGCACATATAATATGAAAATGCACATCTATGGTGTCTTATAAAGTCACCTAAGTTCCCATCTAAATATCGCTTAACACCACAAAACTATTCACCTCATTAGTGGACACCTAATAGCTGGACCACCCTTACAGTTAGACTAGGCACCTAGGTTTCATGTATAGATGGAGGTCTAAGGATACTTCTAGTAGTTAGAGGCTTACTATGTTAATCAGGATGAAAGGTTTTACATGATCACCTTTCTATTTTAGAAGGACTATTGTTTGATGGTGTTCTACTCATCAATACCAAATGGATACATGGGAACAAATATGTTTAACCATGCATAATTACTTCCACAATGACAACCATGTTCACACCACCCTGAGTTATAGTGGTATTACTTCTTTGGAGCAACATATAACACAATGTAAAATCCTTTGGAGTGTTGATAAAACATTTTTACTATAATTCTTATGGTTACATGCATTCTATGGTACCTTGTGTACCTAGGCTTGAGTGTGGTACATTTACCAAGAAACATAAATAGACACAACTACTTGACAGTGCATAAAATATGGTATGCTTGCCACCTTTGCATTTTCTTCACAATAGATGGATTTGAATTTATCTTTACAAGTGACCTATCAGGTAGTTGTGGGCGATTAAGCAATAGTTGAAGACTAGATACAACACATGCATGGTGTAACTAAGGATAATTTGACCCTTTTTCAAGAACCTAATACTCCTACATGAATCGATTATAAATGGACTTCCAATCTGAATATGACCATCGGTAATATATATATAAAAAGGTAAATAAAAATTTATGTACCAAGTTGATGAAGGTACTAGTTCTGATCCTCTAGAGCCATCATTTGACCACTTAAATATACAAATAGAGTGTGGGGTGCATGACATCAAATATAAGATACAATTTGAGTATAAACCATATTCTACACCAATCTAAATGGTTCAACAAAATATTTGAATGGATGATGCACCTAAACTAGCCACTATGGGGAATTACTAGTTAGATGTTGAGATGACTAAAATATTTGAACTTTTACACGAATACTAGGATGTTTATCCAAGTATATGAAAATGAAATGAGTGCATCCATCTTTGGGGAAAATACACATAAAGTTGGTTGAAGGCACTCGACTGGTGAGGAAATGACCTATCAGAGGAACCTAAATCTACACACTCAAGTCAAAGAGGAAATCAATAACATGGTACGCGCTAAAGTTATTACTCCCATTGATTAATCTAAATAGGTTAGTACCATGGTGATCAACATCAAGAATGATGGTCACATTTGAATTTATGTAGATTATAGGCTAACTAATGCAGTATGTATAACATATACTTTCCCAACACCTTTCACCAAGGAAAATTTGGAAGGTGTTGTTAGGTGCAAGATCTAAACATTCACTGATGGATTTTATGGATATCACCAAGTCCAAATTGTTGAAGAAAATAAGGTAAAAAAAACCATTGTAACTGAATGAGATGCTTTTATGTATAATGTTATGCCTTTTGGCCTCAAGAATGTGTTGATTGTGTTCTCACACATTGTGGTGGAAGTTTTCAAGGATTTCATGCACAAGTTCCTTTAGGTGTACTTAGATGATTGGACTATGTATGGTTTAGTGTACAACCACTATGATAATTTTTGTCTCATGTTCGAATGTTTTCAATAGCTTCAAATTTCCTTAAATTTGAAGAAGTACATTCTTGTCACCCCATTTGGGACCATGTTAGGACATATTATTTATTGAGATGGCCTATTGGTAGATCTACCCAAAATTACGGTCATTATCCAATTCCCATTTCCAAGCACTCAACATTAGGTCTACATCTCCTTAGGTCACATGGGGTACTATCAAAAGTTCACTTAGGGTTATGATAACATAGCCACCCCAATGAAATAACTACTCAAGCACAATGGTCTATTCTTCTAGATGACTCAACAACAACAAGCATTTGAAGCCATGAAAGAGAAATTGATGACTATAACCATTCTCTAGTTCTTGAACTGGAACTAGCCATTTCATGTGCATGTCAATGCTATAGACATGGTAGTAAGAACTATCATAATACAACCCAATGAAGGAAATCTTGATCATCCTATTTATTTTGCTAGCTAGAAGCTCACACCAACAGAATGAAACTACTATACGATAGATCACGAGGCCTTGTCTTTGGTTTTTGCACTTCAATTTTTTTTCCATTACTTGTTGATAACTCCATTCATCTTCTATACAGAACATGAAGCACTGAAGTATTTTGTAAATAAACTAGTATTGCACAGGAACATCTATTGATGGATTGTCCTCTTCTAAGATTTCCATTTTTATATGGTTGTCAAACCAAGCAAAGCTAATTTTAGTCCAGATCACCTCTCACATGTTCAATCTCGTAAACTAATGCATGACATAAAGGATGATTTACCTGATGTACACAATTTTCAAGTTATGTGTATGCCCAAATAATTGGAGGAAATTACAACTTTTCTTACAATAGGTTCCATGCTAGGTAACCTTAATACCTAAGAGAAAAAGCAACTAACTGTGTGTGCTATCCCTTTCTAGCTTATTGGCAGAGATCTGTATAAACTTGGCTGAGATGAAGTAATATGAAGGTGCATAATGTAACATGAGAGGGCAAAAGTCCTTGAAGAGGTCCATGAGGGTGCTGCAAGAGGACATTATGTTGGTGACATAATACCATGAAAAGTTCTAGTAGCTAGATTATGGTGGCCCACCTTATTTAAATATGTCATATCTTATGCGTGCCAATATGATATATGTCAGTGCATAGGTAAACCAAATTGAATGGATTCTATGCCTCTTTATCCAATACTAGCTCATGAACCATTTGGTAAATGGGCTATTTATTTCATTGGGCCCATTCAACTAATTGCATAATGAATTGACACATGGTACATCATTACTGCCACAAACTATCTCACACATTGGGTTGAAGCAATGCCCACATGTGATTGTACTGCTATGATCGCTCCTAGATTGATATGGGAAAATATCATCATAAGGTATAAATGCCCTTTAAGTTTAACAAGTTATCATGGCACTCACTTTCTCAATGAGATAATGTGGATCCTCTTAGTTGAGTTCATGATTGTGCACCATAAAACTATGCCACACCACCCTCAAGCTAATGGCACATCTAAAACATTCAATAAGATCATAGGTAACATGTTGAATAAGATCATAATGTAACACGAGAGGGCATAAATCATTTAAGAGGTCTATGAGGGCATCTCAAGAGGACATTATGTTGGTGACACAACAACATGAAAAGTTATACTAGCTAGATTATGGTGTCCCACCTTATTTAAATATGTAAATTCTTATGTATGCCAATGTGATATATGTTAGTGCATAGGTAAACCAAACTGAATAGATTTTATGCCTCTTTATCTAATACTTGCTCATGAACCATTTAAAAAATGGGATATTGATTTCATTTGGCCCATTCAACCAATTATGCACTGAATTGGCACATGGTACATCATTACTGCCACAAACTATCTTGCATGTTGTGTTAAAGTAGTGCCCACACACAATTATACTACTATGATCGCTACTAAATTTTTATGGGAAAATATCATCACAAGGTATAGATGCCTTTTAAGTTTGATAAGTGATCGTGGCACTCACTTTATCAATAAGACAATGTGTATCCTCTTAGTTGAGTTAATGATTGTGCACCATAAAACTATGCCATACCACCCTCAAGCTAATGGCATAATTAAATCATTCAACAAGATCATAGGTAGCACACTAACCAAGATTTACAACACCAATCATATTCATTGGGATGATTGAGTTTTTATAGTCTTATGGGCATATCAAAACACATACACAAGGTTAAACAAGAGTAGTCCTTTCAATATTATCTTTGTCACTGAAGCAATTTTATCGATAGAGTTCTTTATGCCCTATTTATGTATTATGCGCATTGGTCGATTAATGAGGAATCCCTAAAAGTGTGTGTGGATGATCTACTTCAGCTAAATGAAACCTGCTTCTTCATACATTGGAGCCAAGGAGTCGAGAAGCAAGAAAGGAAAGCCCAACATGATCGACATATTAAAACCAAGGTTTTTCATCCTGGTGTGTATGACCTGGTCTATGATTTAAAATTTGTGTGTCATTTAGGTAAACTACAGATCCAGTGGGATGGTCCATTTATTTTTCATACTATCCATCTAATAGGCTCTTGTAGATTAAAAAGATTATATGGCCAATTATTACTAGGCTATTTCAATGGTAGTTGCCTCTGGCCCTACCATTCTATGTAATTATTCACTTCAATGAATAAGGCATATGTCACTAGGTTAGTCTGGGATTTTGTTTCACTTTCAAATAAGCGTCACATTAATTGAATGCATTTTTATAATTGGTTTAATAATTTTTTATCCTCTTTTAGTATTTCACACTCTATTTTTCTTTATTAACATGAATTACATTATGATATGACGTGGAAGATGACACAAATTTTAATGTGGGGTGGGCTTAAGGGTGGATAAACTACTTAAGTAAAGGAAGCACACAAGAGGAGGCATGTAAGAAGAAGTGCAAGCAGAGGTGCATGAAGGAAATGATGGAAAAATTATGATAGATAAAATATCTTAGAGGACAATGGGGCACACAAAATAGGGTGCATGAGGGATGCACAAAAAAGGTATCACGAGGTACCCAAAAAGTGGCATGTAAACCAGATAAGTAGAGTAAATATGGCAAAATAAATACCATTATAAAAGTGTGTTAAAGTATAAAAGGTATATTTTTGTGAATAAATTGGGAAATTTGAATTTTTATAGCTGACATGTACTTCGAGAAAAACATAACAACTCACAAAGGATGGGACATGTATTTATTAATGATAGAGTGGTCTGATTGGAAAGCATAAAAATGGACACCAAGGCATGCCATTTAAAAAATTTAATGGTTGAAGTGATGGATAATGATATGGGGGAATTAATGTGAAAATTTGGGGTAGACTATAAAAGATAGAGAGGCCTTCCATTTTAAATTTTTTTGAACACTTATAAGCCTTTGCAGAGCTCAAACAAAACATGAACAAGTGATAAGATAACACTATTACACAGGGATACAATGACAAAATGTGAATCATAGATTATAATAAAGAACATTCAATAAAAGAAGTGGTAAAGTGACCATAGGAGTAGTTATGAGGAATTTGAAAGTTTAAAATGAATAAATATGTCATTAGAGAATGTTGAAGTAGGAAGCCAAAGCTTTCCAGGTCTAGAAATAAAAGAATTAAGACATATTCATTTGAGAGAGTTGGTCAGTGGTACATTAACCTTCGTGGACCCTGATTGGTGATGTGACTAAATCAAAAGTATAATAGGAAAAGAAATCCATTACCAACCATTCCTAAAGTAGAAGAATATGAGGGCACAAAATAAGGAATTCCCATATATATCCGATAAGGACCCAGTGAATGTAGCGTATAAGGCATGGACCCCACAAAATTAGAATAAGGGACATATAGTGGAAAGGCACCAAAAATGCCACATGTAGGAAGTAAGGTTGCTACCACACCACCACTCTCTCCCATTTTGATTGAAGAAATGCAATACATAGAGACACTTCTACGTGCATATTATTTGGAGTCAAAGGTCTCTACTTATCAAGTCCTTAATTACAGTCATCACTTGGATGGAAATAAACTCAACTTACAACATGACTACTAGGTAGAGTGTTAAAACACCCAAAATGAGATCACCTATGATCTCATGATCTATAACTTATTGGAGGATGTGGGGGTGCTCCAACTCTTTCAACTTCCTTATTTTGGAAAGCCATAGGAGGAAATTCACTTCCTAATTTTGTGTATTCACGAAGACTACCTCTACTTTGCTAGGAAAATAATGAGAATCACCTCTGAGTGGATCAATAAATTAATGGGGTTACTTTGTTTTTATGATGATGTAGGAACAAATCTTGAAGATCAAGAGGCAATTGATAAAATGGTGGTGGCAGTGTAATATAAAAAGGAAGGCCACACCATGTACATCACAAGCTTAACTAATCCCATAATTTAAGCACTATGGACCAAGCTAGGAGGCATAGATTAGTGGAAGGAGGTAGATATGTCCCACCTCTATGTCACCAATTGAATGACCAAGGAACAAATTACAATTACTCCTTGTACTTTACTGATAAAATTATGCAGGATGTTGAGAAAGCACATCCCCTGTCTAACTATAAATTCCCTTGGGGCATAATTTTTTTACTAATGGTTTTCGATGAATTTGGTGTCCTAGAGTATTTTGACAAGGATCTATATTGGGTGCACCAACCAAAACATAATTCCCCCACCGAATGGTTCAAATAATTCACCTACATCGACACCATCTTATCCTCCTACAAAGCAAAGATGAAGGGTTGGTTGGATGGCTTGAGGGAGGCATTTAGGAATGAACGGTGCATACCTAAAGAGTTTTTTGCTTAGATGGGAATCTATGTTGTGTTTTATATAAATCAACACTACTCCCTCATGCGAATTTAGATGGCAAGCATTGACAACCTGTCACCATGGCTCAAGCTGCCCTATGCATTCACTATTAGATATTTTTTAGACTCTATAAATCACATTAAGGATGCACACAATATAAATATTGATGTATACAAGGTTGATGTTGAGATCCATATTCTTCATAATCTTTATGTCTATTTAAGAAGGCACATATATATAGAGAGGCACACGACTAATAACACTAATCTTAATCCCGACAAGATAGTCATGTAAGGGCATATCTTGGTGGTTTTATATATGCTTAGACCCTAGAATAAAACATCAAGAATCCAAGAGGTGGATAAGGAATTTCTCCCCCTAACTATGAACACACATAGAAGATAGGGTGCACATGAAGGAGAAGAGGTCAAGACTAGAGGCCACCAGCTCAAGTGGGGCATAAGAGGAGCAGCCCAAGGTTGAGCCTAAACAACAAAGGTGATCCCAATCGCCAATAAGAACCTAGGGGATACCTATACAATAAAAATATGTTACATCATAACCAACTACCTAGGTAAAGCTCGAGTAAGAAGTGCCTTGAGTGGTGATTCCAGAGATAGGGGAGGCATCTTTGGATGCACTACCCTTAAAAAAACCCATTTTTAATCCCAAAAAATAATGCCCTATTATAAATAATGAAGAAAAAATTGATACAACCAATAAGGAACACCCTAATAATAAATAACAAATGGACATTGAAAGTCCAACACCTGAAAAATAGAAAGAGGGGAAGGCTTGAGTGAAGATGACCTTGGTGCTGGCACTAAAAAATGAGTAAAGAACCCAGAGATTATATAATTGGAATATGACCATGAAAAGGGTAAGGAAATTATGTAGGAGGTAGATCAATAACAATAACAATAGCCAAATCATGAACCTCCCATTCATATTTCATTCTAATAGGACACACCAGATGTGTAATTATATTTGTGGAATTACTTTCCTAAACATGAGTCCATAGAGTAAACTTAGCATGAGATGTCATTTGTAGTGGAGGTGTATCACGATGAAGAATGTTTTTAACTTCCAAAGGTTAGCACTAACATAAGCCTAGAATTAGTAGGTGTTCTAGACACACTTTGGGTAACTCCCATGATTTGCTCTTTATCACAAGCATGCACAACCCTTATAAAGTTTGCCCTAGAGGTTTATAGGAAAAACATTCTCAATAGCCATGATGTGGGCCAAATTCATAGTAAACATCAGGAGGTCATTCGGATATACAAGGAATAACATAAGAAGAGGCACAAGCTTGAAGAAGAAATTGAAGAACTCAAGCACCAATCAGATACAATAGAAGTATCTCGACTTAGGACTCTATGCCTTTGTCAAATAATTTTGAGAAGTGAACCAACAATCGTATATGGAGTTCCCATTACTAGGGAGGCCATTAATAAACTAGAGATGCTTGTGGACCTATTTTTGAATAAATGCAAAAATATGGTGGATCCTCAATAGGAAAAGTTAGGACATTGAGAAATTCAATGAGGCCATAGATGTTTATTGTACATTTGTAAATAAACTGAGCACCACTATTCCCATTGCCAATGGGGTTTTTGTCAACTTGACATAACCAAGTAAAATTTGGGAAGTGCGACTGTTGCCCAAAGAATAACAATGCTAACAATTAGCTGATAACACTCTAGGCATCAAGGACAAGGCCCAACATGTGAAAGTATTCTAGGACATTGAAGAACTAGAAACACAAATAATTTCCCATTGATAACAATTGAATGCTAGTTTCTCAATGCTTTGTGAATAAGTTTTGGTGGAGGTTAGGGCACTCAAGGATGCTCATAAAGTGCAACTACTCAACTTGAGACTTTGAAAACTAAAGAAAATACTTGTTTGGAATAGCTTGAAGAGATGAAGAAATTTAAAGGTGAAGTGGAATTTATTGCTTTCAATGTTTGAGTAGTCCTCAACCAGTGGTGCGAACTCAAATGCCAAGTACAATAGGCAAATCCTACATCTTTGTCAATTGAAGAAACTACCACATAGTCTGTGATGGAAAATTAATTTAGGATAGGGTGATTTTAGACCCAAATTTTATAATATATTATAAGTATTTTCAAAGCCATAAGTGTAAAAGAGCAAGGGTATAGGTAAATCATGGAAGACCATAGTGTAGGAGAGAATGACGTGAAATAGGAAAACATAAGGAATGAGCACATATGACCTTAGCACGGATAGGTGTTGTGAAAGACAAGGAAACAAATAATAAGGAGAACAAAATGTAGGAATTAGAGAAGTGAAATAATAGGACAAGGGTATAAGAAGTGGAGGTGGTTATAAATCAGTTTGTGGAAGTATCAAAGATTAATGAGAGCATGAATCTAGCATCTAATTGTGGAAGATAAGGAGCACAGACACTAATATCTAGCATAGAGAGAGTATATAGGAGTTGTTGGGCCCAATTCAAAAGGAACTTAATTATGATAGCTCATCATGACTGCTTTCTTTGAAATAATTGTTGGCTTATCATCTTTAGTGTATTAATGAATCAACTCAAAATTAGCTTTTGATTATGTATAAATACCCCTTTAGATTTATTTATAAGGGCTTGTTTTGGTGGTTGTTAAATATAGATGTGATGTTTCTTTTAATATAGATATATGGAAAGTGTGTATTGAATTAAGTATCTTTATAACCTTGTAAAATTGATTAATGGAACTAATATCATGTGAATCTTGATGTGTTAAATCTATTTGATGCTAAGTTTGCTTTATGATAATAGAGTACTTACACTATTTGATTGTGTTAAATGGATAAATCTATAATGATGATTGTAATAACAATGATTAACTATGTTAACTCAAGCACATAGAGTCTTAAATCAGTGGTGATTCAAATACCCACAAGCTAAATTGGTTAAGAGGAGATCATGAGGTGTATCTGATGCGAATGGATTTTCTATAGAATTCCAACTACCTCAATATTTTTGAATTTTAAAATTTGGATCAATTAATATTTATAATATAACATTATATGCTTAATATAGACCAAAGGATGAGTGCACTAAATTATGTAATAAAAGGAACTATTATGACATGATGGGTAGTTCACAGGATAAATTAGTTGTAATGAGATGAAGCTTATAAATTGTTATAAGATCAAATGTTAATACCACTTACCATTAGGGAACATTGGCCATTTATATAGTAAGGGGAGTGCTTATAAATTCATATCGATAGGTGTGTATGTATATAGTTTGTGTAGTGTGTAGATCCAAAATATTGGGTAAACGTATTCAAGTATACATTGGCATTGTTCCCAATAGTGTGGTACATGCATCAAGAGCACATAAGGGGGACTAATAATTGGCCACAATTCCATCAAGAATTTATTAAAACATTTATTTTTTAAGATGTGATCCCCTTGGTACAACAAGCCATGCAAAAATTAAAGATCTTCTTATGCCATAGCCAAGCATAGGATATCAGTAGTATGCAATATTGCACCTCACAAGAGGAAGTAGCTAAGGAATTGAATGCATATATAATAAAATATAAGGAAAGTAAATAGAAATATTTTTTTTTAATAAAAATTTGTAATTGAATTGTCTATATGGAGGAACAAGTTGAGTCCAATGATAGTGACGATGACTTAGATTTGAAGATTTTTTTTGTACTAGAGCGAGAAGTGGAGGAACTTAGAGTCAAAATCACAGATCAAAATAAAGATCAACATCAGTGAAATCTTAATATTCAGTAGTAAGAAGGACATATAACATTGAAAGATTCTGTTCTAAGTGATGCCAACAAAATATACCAAGATCCATTAAATAAATTAGTAGGTAATATTAGGATAGAGTCTGCACCAAAACATGAGATTTTAGGTGTCTATTGAATAAAAATGAGATTTAAAAAG
The DNA here is from genome assembly GCA_037957365.1 of Torreya grandis. Lineage (NCBI taxonomy): Eukaryota > Viridiplantae > Streptophyta > Pinopsida > Cupressales > Taxaceae > Torreya > Torreya grandis. Next base: position 4,169,000 of record JARHVA010000443.1, read on the forward strand.
GAATAAAATTATTGCGATATTACCAAGATGTATTTTAAACCAATTTTACAAAGGTAAATGGTGTAGACCATTCATTAGGGGAGATAAACATAGAGCTAAAGGAGTGTGAACATATAAGTTAAGCCCTAACATGAAACTAAAGGTAAAGGCTGGACCATATTAGATTCAAGAAGTAGACATTATATATCTAGGGGAAAAAATATATTGGGTTAACCCAAGGTTGTGTAACCTAAAAGGTATAGAGAAATCAGAGTATGTGGAGACTACCATGTACTAAATGATACTTATATTAATGATCCATTCCCAATTCATATTCAAAGATGAGGTCCTAGAGTCAGTCGTAGAACATGAATGTATTATTATATATATGGGTTCAGTGGCTAGCATCAAATATCGATCATAGTAAAAGATAAAGCTAGAACCACATTTTCAATAGAATGGGAATCTTTCACATACAAAGTAATGCCTTTTAGCTTGAAAAATGATCCTGTTGTGTTCTCTAAATTTGTCATCACTACATTTAAAGAATTCATCCATGATTTCTTAGAAGTCTATCTACATGATTGGTTGTTTTTTATTTATTCAAGGATTACCTATCCAAGCTATGACTGATATTGGACATGAAAAGTGTTTATTCTTTACACTTTATGGTGTCCTATTAGGTCATATAATATGTAATGATGAGATTTTGGTTAGCTAATCCAAAATTGTAGTTATTATGAGTATGTCACCTCCTGTAAGCTCTATATAGGTGAAATAATTCTTGGGTCATACATGATATTCCAATAAATTCATAAAAGGCTACACAACTATATCTTCCCCCATTGAAAATCTACTATGCAAAGACATAAAGTTTGAATGGACTAATGAGTTCCAAGAAATGTTTGTGGATATAAATAAGAGTATGATAACAAATTCCATTTTGGTATTTCCTTACTGGAGCAAACCATTTCATGTTCACATAGATGCTTCAGGAACTACAATAGGGGTTGTTACAACATAACTAAGAGACAAAATATTGGACCATCTCATTCATTTTTAAGTTTAAAACTCTTAGTTACAGAGATATATAACACAACTATAGAACATGAAAATATATCAATGATGTTCTCACTCCAGAAGTTCAGACACTACCTTATAGATATGTTGTTTGAATTTTTTAGTGATCACTAGTCTTTACGATAACTAGTAAATAATCCTATGTTAGGAGGAAGGATATTAGGGTGGTTGATTTTTTTTCAAGAATTTTAGTTTAGAATCAATGTGAAGCCTTGGAGAGGAAATGTGGGACCATACCACTTAGGCCTAATATACAATAGATATGAACCTAAATAACTCCAAGATGAATCTCCAAATGCCCATTTATTTATAGTCTCTATAATTCCAAAAAACATGGAAGACATAACTAATTTTTTAGAACAAGGATTTTTTCCTATGAATTATATAGAACAAGATAAAAATTAGTTGATCGGAAGAGCCATTCCATTCAACATAATTAATGACTTTCCATACAAAATGGGCAAAGATGATGTACTACACAGAGTAGCTTTGGATCATGAGTGACCACAACTTATTCAAGAGGCACATCAGGGAATTATAGGTGGACATTTCATAGGAGAATCCACTTCAAGGAAGATATTAAAATTTGGCCTATGGTGGCCTACTCTATCTTAGGATGTGCACTGAGTAACAAAAAATTATGACATTTTCCAAAGGATGGGAAGGCCTAATCATAGAGATGAAATTCCATTAAACCCTATATTAACTGAGAAACCATTTGATCAATGGGGAATTGAATTTTTAGAACCAATAAATCTACCCAGTAAATAGTCATACAAATTACATAATTATTGTGATGGATAACTTCACTGAATGGGTAAAAGTTATTGAGACACCAAGTTTCATTACTAAGGACACAACCAAATTTTTGTATGAGACCATTATAACCAAATTTGTATGTATTTTGAAGTTGGTTAGTGAAGGAAAAATACATTTCCTTAATAGAACCATCAAGACTCTAATTTTTTTTTTTATGATATCACATTACAAACATACAACATATCATCCCCAAGCCAATAGGTAGTAGAGGCATACAACAAAGTCATTGGTAAAATGATCATAAAAATGTGTAATGTGAAAATAGATGATTGGGATGATCGAATTCCTATGATCCTATGGGCATATAGGACAAAATACAAGCATATGACATGTTTCACTCCATTTTTACTAATTTGAAAATTAGAAGCATTCTTGCCAATGGAATACATAGTCCCTAGTTTATGAATTGTAATGATAATATGACTAGGAGATCAAGAATATCTTTATTCACAAATAATGTTTTTAACTAGGATTAAAGAAAACAAGCAGATATCACAATGGGCACACAAATTCAAAATGTAAAGTAAAAATGTGGCATGATCGCAACTACGATCCATATATTTTTTTACAAAACAAATAATATTATTATATGATAACATATTTTAGGAATTTCTAAGCAAGCTACACATCTTTTGGAAATGACCTTACATCATTCATGATTTATCAAAACAAATATTTTTTTTGTTAAATGACCTTCAGGGAACCATTCTTCCAAGATGTGTAAATGGCTATAGGCTTAAGCCTTACCATCAATAATCTCTATCATATCTCACAGAGAAATCATAAAAGGTGTTGAGTAGCAACATGTAGCTTAGGAAGTTTACTTAATGTATTGTTTTCTTATTTTGGTTTTAGGTTTATAGTGTAGATGTACAATGTGATCTCAATATTGTAGGACATCATAAACAAGTTGGAAAATTTAAAGTCATAGAGTGTGATAAGAAAAACATACCAACATGAAAGGAAAAATGTCATGTAATGTCAACACAGGGGTAATCAATTAAGTCTGAGAACAAGTTGTTTAAAAATAAAATATGTATGAAGGAAAATAAATGGTCATTAAAAAATCTGTTAATGATGACACACTTGAAAGATTGCATCTTTCCTAAAGTAGATCAAATCCCATAATCAGGGGATGTTCAAAAATAAAGTAGATGAGGGAAAAGATAATGCATCACATCAATGACTCCCATCAACTAAACCAATGATTTAAGGCATTGAATTGCTAACTTAAAATCATCATAAACCAATTTAAATTAATTTAGCAAGTATAATGATGCACAAATAACTCAGCACATTCAAAGGAATGTGTTAGACACATTCAAGTGGAAAAGCTATATAAATAGGGGCATGAAGAACACAATTAAATTACTCACTTTGTGAACAAGATCCCTTTGTGATTTTTCCCAAGTCATTAATTTGAATGCAAATTATTCTCCAACACCAATTTAGTTGAAGCTATCATTCAAATGCTACCATAACAACAACCATGGATCACTAAAAAGTTTTGATCCCTCTCATAGATACACAAAATGAATAAATGAGGATTGGTATTGCACCTAAAAAAAAAGTTACCATGATCCAAACCCATTTTAATTCATTGACATATCAAAATCCAATTTGTTTATCCCATATTAGCCAATAGTAGTATAATCAGGGGACCTAACATTACAACATCACCTGCGAGGAACCAATGTAAAACACCTTATCAAATTGTTGATATTTGGTTAAATAAATGAGGTGATTATGAAATTTTTTAGTTTATATAATGAAGGTGGGATATACCTCTTAAAGGAGGTCATGATATTCATCAATATAATGACCATGGCATAAGCAACATGACTTTCAACCTGAGGTAAATTTCTCCTGTAATACAAAACCAAGGACCTTCCCATTCATTTAGATACAAGGGAAAAATATAGTAGGGAATTAAGGGGTATCCCTATTGACTTTGTAGAAGATGTTTTAGTGTGCATTATCTTTGAATGCATAAAAAATAACTTTTGAAAAACCACTAAAAATGCAATACAAGCTATAAAAGGGGTCATCGATATTGCATATCGAAGGATCTAATTAAATGAGGACTTCAACTACCTAAAATTTTTAATATCTAAACTAAATAATTTTTTAGAAGATCATTAATGATAAATCATATGTTTTCCAATATTATTTCATGGTATTACTCCTCTACTTCACACAGTGGGAGTCCCTAGATGGCCCAGTCAATTCAGACATAGAATTTTGGCCTATGACCACATTCAAAAACATTGCCTGGACTATAACATGCCGATATTATGAAAAACTAAGTAGATTTAATGAATGATGGGTGGAAATCCAACAACTTATCCTTTCACATCCTTAGGTAATCTAAGATGTTATGAAGTATTTAGGGTAACACACCATAGTAACAAATCTCCATGTCAACTTTAAAATTAGAGTCCATGAGCTCTCGAAGGCGTCAATCAATTCCTTGCCATTCTTCATCAATATGTTAGATGTGTAGGTGGAAGTTATATGATGAAAAGTTATAGTTGCTTACTTATTTATACCACTATGATTGATACTTATATAATCCCAAAAACCATTGCCTCACCAATTAATAACACAACCCAAGCACCACATGAAGTAGAAACAAACCCATCATGGACTATTACAAGGAAGAGGAAGGCACCATCACATAAAACATCACCACCTCCAAAAAAATAAGAATATGTATGGTAATAAATCATGGAATTTTGATATAAATGTCCCAAAAAACATTATAGGATATGATTTTACTCAACTGGGTGTTACATGAGATAATATGTGCAAGTTAATGATTTCAAACATAGGTATTGAGGTCATGATGAAGAAGAAGAAATAAAGTTTTTATTTTAGAAATTAGTGCACACTTGTCAAGTGTGAATTTTTTTCTAAATATTATTATAGTGGGCATTCCCACACTTCCCACATCAATAATTTTTGATACAGTGGTAGAAGAGGAAGAATGCACACGCAAGATGGCAATAATTTTTGAGGGGAACACCATACGAAGGATCTTCAAGGGCTCAAAAAAAATCACAATCTCAAGAAAGCTGACAAGAACCATTAATATATAAGCCAAGAACCCATATCATGCTCAAAATATCACCAACTATTATAAAGTGTATGGTTTATTTTGTAAAACCACAACCAATTGAGGAAGTTAAGTTGCAGGAGGCTTAAGTGACTATACAATAACCATAAGAGATGATATAAGATTACAAGTAGTTTAATGAGATTTTGGTCCCTCCATCTAGACAAAGTGAAATAACATGTAGGTGAACTAAAGTTGAATCAACCTATTCTTATTATACTTTGTAGTCACTCTCATCTATAAATTATTCAAATCCTATATAGGAGCCATAAGAGACTGCATAACTAAAGCCTAAGAAACTAGCCATACAAAAAGATATCCTAGGACAGGAGCAAACTAATAAGGATCAACTCAAGTAGGAGAAGGTTCAAAAGGTGGATACAAAGAAGGATAGAAAATAAGAAAAGAAGAAAAGGTAAGAGGAAAATAATAAGAGGAAGGAAAAAGAGGCACACAAGGCAATCAAGGAGGAGGATCAGAGGAAGAGACAAGAGGAAGGAAAAAATTAGGATGAAGAAATTGTGAAGAAAGAGAAATAACATGCAAATCATAAGTACAAATAATACATAAGTATAAGGTCAAGGCTAATGTAATAGAAAATTTAGAAGAAGAGGAGAAATAGAAATAAGTTTTAAAAAACCAAGAGGATGAAATGCATAAGTAGGACCAAGTTTAAGTGACCAAGGACTAGGTAGAAAAAACTAAAAATTAAAGGTAGATTCAAAGTGTAAAACATAGATAAAAGTCATAACACAACATGAAATAAAACCTACCAATAAGATGGTGATACCTGAGGTCTAACAACCATATTCCACAACACAAGGCTCAGGGTCCACTCAATGGGGTGTATAAGAGGAGGCATCCTAACACAAGCCATAATTATCTAGCCAATGACTATGAGATGTCTTATAGCCTCAACATGATGGATAAACTTCTCACTTTAAATGGCACAAATAAATAAGGCACTTATGACTTCTATGGATTCTAATTTATCCCTTGCCACAATATTACATGAAACATCGCTCAATGTTTCCTAGTTACATTTGTCAAAGAAAATTAAGGGAATGAATGCATTCAAGGAGTCTATCACATAGAAGGATTCCACATTAGAACAAGATGCATCACTGTTGAGAGAGGAAAACACAAAATTTCACCTCTAACTCACCATAGCTAGGAAATTGATCGATGACAGTTGCCCTGCCTTGGTCATTCAAGTCTTGGGTGACTATGTGTTGGGATTATAATAGAGCTACAAAAATCATAGAGTGTAAATGGTGGACACGTATGTGAATCACACTATTTTTATCTTTTATATCTCTTTTTATACATATTTTAGCTCCTAAAATCATAACAATAGTTTACAGAATGTGAAGATTATTTCCTTTGGATGTAGTGAAAGGTTAGAATATGAAATGAAAATGCTTTGTAAAAAATCTTTGTATGGTGCTCAATTATATTGTGAAATGGTTCTAATATGATAGAGATTAATATAAATTTATGAAATGGTTTTACCTATATGTATTTTATAGTTATTTTGTGTAATGAATGCTCTATTTTTAAAATATATTAGTCATATGGATTCTACTAAATGTTTTGTAACTAATTATTTTGCATTTTATATGTCTCTATATCTTTTTTAGTTAATAAATTGATAAGTTCAATCTGAATTGTAGTCTGTTGTATACTTTTGTCACTTATCACACAATTATCCCTATATTAGCATGTTCTAATGGGTTTTCCAAGAACCTCTACTAATAATGGTGTAGTGAGCATGGAACTTCTATTTGAAACATGTTGAGATGACTACCAAGGCAAAGAGATTTGGAGAGACAGATGAAATAATCGACAACTTTTCAAGAGAATCAAAAATAATTGGGAAGACTGCAAAAGAAGTTATTCAAGAATATATACATGGAGAAATTTATGAAATATTTTGGTGCAAATTTATTAGATTATTAGCTACATGTTTATCCAGATTGGAGTATTAGTGTTTTCAGCTAAGAAGGACATAATTTATATGTTTAGATAGAAGACAAATTAGATAGCCTAAGAACTTTAGATACTGACCAAACCTATGTAGTAGACATTGGACCAAGACTACTGACCCATTGACAGTTACATCAAAAAATATACTGTACAAGGATACCTAGATTTTTAAGTTACGTAGGACTTATTTGTGAGAGGAATTTGAGGAAAGTTAATTTAGAGACTACCTACTTTGATCAAGATGTTGGTTTTTGAAAAAGCCATGGTCGCTACTCATCCTTAGATGGAGTAGTCACTTGAAGAGTTATGTGGGTGTGTGTGATTTAGGATTGAATGATGTAGAGCTATATAAAGGAACTTGAACCTGAACCCAAATATATAAGACACAAAGAGTCAGAGTGAGAATAAAATTCTAGGATTGGAAAGAGAGCTACAAAAACAAGAAGGTGGATTAAATTGGATACTCAAAATTTAATTATGAATAATATTAGGAGTAAAATAAAGGATGTAGCATAGAGGGGAGCCTAGAGAGAGGCTACACAAGTTACAAAATTTAGAGAATTTGGAGATTATGTAGAGTGGAGAATGGAAGGACCTGAGAAGGGAGAAGACATAAATTGGGATAAAGAGGATATGGAACATAATGAGGAGAAATAGGAAAGTAAATTAGCAGTAAAATAATTAGAAGATAGGGTTAGATCATAGTTATAAGGAAAGATAATATTTGGACTAGAAAAGGAATATTATTTGGAGGACATTATGCACAAACATATAAGTATCATAAGTTTAATGTCTTAGATAGAAGAAGTTGAAGACACAGATCATTCATTTTGGGAGTATGCATCCCTCGATCCCATTTTATCCTTAGAAAAGAGAAAAAAGGTGTAGATGATAGGATGTGTAGTAATTCATTTGAATTATTTACAGATAAATTTGGTAAACTTATCACATAAACTAAGAAATTGATAGACAAATAGGTTAGAAGAGGTTGGGTTCTCTTTCAAAACTAGTTTTAAGACACATGTAAGGACTAGTTTGTAAAAGCCCATAGTAGTAATTACAAGTGCACCAAGCATGGTAGTGAACACATGAATATTTATTGATTTAACTCCATATGATGGGTCTTCTATCTCTGAACAATATTTATTAACCTGTGATATGAAATGGTAGGTGAAGGGAGTGGTCACTAAGGATGTGAAGAAATATGAACTCATAGGAACCTTAATAGGCTAAGGTATAGGGTTAATTTATAAAAGGGATGTTAATTCTATAAGTATTCAATATGTTAATGACCAGTTAATCTCAAAACTCAATATGAATAATTATTCAAGTCTGACCATTTAGGATCTTAAGGAGATTCAATAGTGAAGTGAAGAATTGGTATGAGAATACAATCATAGATTTTCAAACATAATGAACAAGATTAATTTTATCATAAAAGATAAAGATAAGGATACTTGGTTTATAGAAGGGCTATGATTAAGGATTAGATTTTCCATTGTACAGTCACAATTTCTAACTAGCACTAATGTTCAATTAGCTGCACTCTAGGTAGAATAGATTGAGGATTATGGAGATGTTCAATTAACTAGCTCTAAAATTGAGACAAAGATATATGATTTTCTTTGGAATATGAATGAGCTTCATGAGAACAATAGGACAAAGTTAGGTATATAGTGTATGGAGTGTGGTAAGGAAAGACATCATAAGAATGATTATCCTAAATTCAAAACTGAATTCTATGACATATATAGAGTAGTAGGACATGCAACATTAAAGTGTCATTTACTACACCACTATATTCAAAAACCATAGAGCTTGTACTGTAATTTTTGTAAGTTGACTAATCATGATGAGAAGAGATTTCATGATATGTAAGAACTAAAATAAGATAACACTAAGAACATATTCATAGTTTTAATATAGTAGATACCTACTATGAAGTAAAGAATTCTAGGCCCATAGTTGGAAATGGCTAGTGCAAGACAAGTTGGTCTTGAGTGAATGCATTTGTCACCATAATTTTAACCCTATAAGGTCTAGTTGGATGGACACTATTGTCTCAAAATTATCAATATTAGTCCTTATGGAACACTATGATTCCTCAGGCTCAATATGTTATAGGTACAATCACTGAGGATGGGGGGGGTGAATCTATGATGCAAAATAATCCAATTAAATTCCCAACTCTTTAACATTCAACACATACAATCATGATGCATACAAATTAACCATTGCAATGAAAATAGAATATATAGAAAGATCAATAATGTAACACATGATATATGTGGGAAACCCTCTTGGGGGATAAAACCCATTGAATGCTACAAGATGGACTACAGTCCTATAAAGACAAGATTCAACATTTAAACCAATACCAAATGATCAAGGAACACCCATCCCTTAATTTAGGGAGACACCCATTCCACAACGAGGAACCAACCCCCTAAATAACCAAGCATGATCCCAGCTACCTTGATTTGATCTTCACCTCTTATTTGATGTCTTTTACACCTGATGATGGACTTCTCTTACTTGGTCTCTTTCCATTTACACTCTCACAAACTTGCACATATAAGCTGTTGTACCCAACATACCCCTTCTTCCATAGGAAATGGGGATCCACTCTTTTTTAGTCTATGGTCTTGACTTTGAGCCCCTATTCTATATGTTTATGCAAAATTTGAGAGAATATTGATTATTGGCCTTTTTATACTTTGGTAAAGTAGCATTGGCATTATGTTTTCACTGACTAACTTTATACCTTTTAGGAGTCTTTATTGAGTTATTTATGTCAGGCTTATTCTATCGAAAGTAATTCCTTTGGGTCTTTTATCTATATTATCTTTATTGGACTTATATTTATCAGATATTTTCACTGAAGCATTTGGTCTTTGTCAAGAGTTTTGTTCAAGCTTTTTTTTGTGGACATATCATTGTCGGGGGTAGTGTTGCAGACATTTTATTTGAAATAATTCCCTCGATGGAATTGGGTCTACAAGATTTTTGCTATGGGAATTTTTCCCATTGAAATTGACCTACCCTTTAGCCTTTCTAAACCCACCCTTTGACATTTGTGTAACCTATTATTTGGGAATTATATCCCATATATTTACCCTATGAAGTAGACCCTTGAGACTTTTTATCATGCTCACTTTGCCCTACGAAGTAGATCCTTCAAATTTTTTGTAGTCACCCTTTAGCTTTTTTGTTGAGGCCATTTTTCCTGATAGAATGACCCTTCAAACTTTTTGAAATGACTCTTTAGGACTTTTATCCCAATAACTTTGCCCTATGAGCCTATCCTTTGGGACGTTTATCTTGGACTAATTCATTTGGGCCTTTTGACCTGGACCAATTCCTTTGGAAGTTGTGTCTCAAACATTTTGTCTAACAAAAATAAACTATGGGATTTGTGTCTTAGACATTTTATTTGATGAAAATTTAATTCCTTTAGACTTTCTATTTCAGACATTCTATCTAACAAAATTAGTGTCCCCAAAATAATACCCTACTGCCAAGATCAATAAACCAAAAATCCCAATGAAATTTCCAAGTGGCACCACTGAGTAGAGATCATATTTATTATGTTTTGAGCTTAATTTAACATTTTATCCTAGGTCCAAATCATATTTTATTAATACTAATACTTTAGGTAAAAAATCTATATGCTTAGTCCTTTTTATATCTTATGATTTACATAGGGTCAAAATTAACGCAAGGGATTTATATATTCTAAACCCAGGTCCAAATAATATTCATTAATACAACTTAAACATTAGGCTTTAATTTTTTATGTAGGGTCCTTTATATTAACTTATGTCCTTTATTCTATGCTTACACATCTATAGAATGCATTAATTTGGGCTTAGTTGATCCAATGAAATGAGAGCAATGGTTGAAAATTCAAAGGACTTACTGAGCTCTACGAGGGTGACAAGTGTCACCATTATGGGAGCCTAATACAGTGATCAAATGACCCATGAGAAGATGCAAGGAACCTAGTATAAAGAGTTCAGAGATCCTTGAGTAGTTGTTAGAGTAGAGTGAACTAGGAAATGATAAGTGTCGAGCTCGTAGGGAGGTAAGTCAATTTGATGGTCACATGGCCATATTTGATATTCACACAAACATCAAAACTAAGAACATAGATAAAAGGTTTGGGTTTAAATTATAATAGTCATGTGGACATCATTGACAATCATAAGGATGTCTTTGATGGTCATACAAATGTCAAATTTTAGCTCAAAAACTAAAAGACACAAGTATAAATTCTAATAATCGCATGAACATCATTGACGATCGTGAGGATGTATTTGATGGTCGTGCAGATGTCAAATTTAAGATCATCAAGAGAATGATAGGGGATTAAATCTTGATGCTTGCATGGACGTCATTAATGGTCATGAGGATGTCATTGACAATCACATGAACATCAAATTTAAGCTTATAATCAAAGGATAGTGGGCTTAGGCAGATCGATGGCTAGTGTTGATCCATATAGTTGATCCAATAGTACCACATCAATATAGAATTTTCAAAGGAATGAGGATTTGAAAAGTGTCAATCTCACATGAGTTAATGAGTCAAAGCACTAAAGATCTATGAACTGTACTAACTTGAGCATAGATGATTGATGATGTGAGATCAACATAGAAAATTTAAAGGTCCCAAAACAAGCGAGGAGTTTTTAGTTACCACAAAAACATTTGATCTAGGACTATAAAGAACATAGAGGCCCCATGAAGTTGCCAAATCATACACTCATATTATATCATGCAGAAGATTGATGGTGTGAGACTAATAGTGAAATTTTGAAAGATCTAGACTCAATTAGGTTTTAACACGTGCTTTGGGACAACAATCACATTTCAAAAGATAAAAAATATAATTACATGGATAGAGTATTTATATATTTTGACAATTGAGCTATATTTATCAACAACCATTAGATCTCACAGTTAAGCTAGATCAAGAATATGAACATGCATTTGAATATGAAAGTCAGGATCTGGTAACAGAACATAAGAAGACTATAGTTACATGGCATCTCAAAGGTAAATTGAAGTTAACACTATCAAATCTTAATAAATAAGGATCCTATAAATCATTTCAAAGGGATATTCTATAAAGGCATGGGAGACATGTAAATTCATAGTTTAGTTAGATTGGTCATAGCTAATAATAGTGTCACTAGTTCTAAAACATTGGTAAAGTGGTACACATGTCTGAGTTCCACTTGAAGGTGACTAAACTAAGGTTATTCCCATAACCTATAAACTGAAGTATTGTCATGAAGTTTGAGCTATAATTGTAAAAAGTACCTTCATACACATGCACATGTTGTATATCTTTTGCAAAGGCTATTTTAAACTGATAAATGTAATTAGACCCTTATACAATTTTTAACTTTAGTTAGAACTCAAATTATGACTATCATAAATGATGACCTTGCATGAACTTGGAGGATGAGGCAACCCCTTCCCCAAGTCTATATAAATAATTATAATTCAACTTGGTTCTTTGTTAGAGAATTTTGAATATAGGAGTAACATCAATTTTGATCATCAACAAATGTGTTTGTGTATTTTATTTCCAATTTCTATGTAATTAGTTGTTACTTTCTTTAGTTGTATGTTTCAATAATATTTATTGTGCAACAACTACATATAGATTCTTGATTATTTTTATTGATGTACTAATCTTAGATGTGAAACAACTATTGAAAGATTGGTAAATTACATTAATTAAGGTGATTAAGTTGTTTGATTCATAATTTTGATTGTGCATGAGTGCTTTCTTGGATGTAGTTTTTTTTGTGTGTGCAAAAGTTGCTTCAGATACTTCACTAGCCCAAGCCATAATCTCTTGATCAAGGGTGTGCAAAAGTTGCCCTAAAAGGGGTATCCTTTGTCTAAGGCTTGTGAATTTCTTGCATCATTATCTCCTTAGACTTTTTAGCCACATATGATTGTGTGTGTGTGCAATTACTGCTATCACTAGGCATAGGTTCTAAGATCACTTGTCCTTTTAGAAACCAACCAGAAAAGTAGTTTTTAAAAACCATAGAGCCTTCTTTTCTGCCTTACCCTTCCCTCCCTTTTGAGTTTGTTTTGATACCTACCCACTTTAGATTAGAAACTAACCAACCATCTAATTCACATAGAGATTCACTACCTTTTAGGGACCACACCTCCATCCAAAAAACCTTATCAACAACCTTCATGCCCTACCAACTGTTCTATCAATAAGTTGTCAAAGACTGTATACCTATAACTCATGCCCTAGAGTGTAGTTTACCTCTATTGAGATCCTAAAATATTAGAGGCTACCATGTTATGGTGTGCATAAAACCTACATCAACAATGAATTAGTGCTAGAAGGAGGGTCACCAACCCTAATAATAGTAATTATCCTTTATGTAAAGTTACACTGGAGTTACCCAAGAGAGTGACCAGATATAATTCATAGGCTGGTTTTCTAGTCTCACTCTTGACTAATCATAGGAGACTTATAACTGTGTCAATAACCCTAGTTCAGAATAATCCACCTCCTCCATTAGGGAACCCCTTACTTGTAAGGAACCCTTTACCTATTAACCAACTAATGGCTCAACCCTGGTTAGTTGGATTTGCTATTGCCATCCCAAGAAATGTGCATGATTTACCTCGAAGTCCCAAAAAGTACTTACCATCCTTTTGTCTTATAGGAACAAGGATAACAAAAGAATATATCAGATATTTTAAAGCTGCTTTGAGATTAATGAGTGTTATTCATGAAGATGTTGGATGTAAATTATTCCCTTTTACTTTAATGGATGTTACTTATGATTGGTATTTAAATCTAAAAAAAAATTCTCACTTCTTAGGATGAATGTCAAGCAACTTATCTTGCATAGTTTGGACAGGTCACCAATCCTAGTTTGGTATACCAACACTTCACTAGCATGAGGAGAGAATATAATGAGCTCATCTGTGCTTTCAATGAAAGGTTCTAGAAGATGTACAATTTGTTGATCCTAAGGTACAAACTAGATGAGCCGTTAGTGTTGGAGATGTACAAGAATGCCCTAGACCTAATCACAACTATGTTCTTGAGAAGAGTAGTTGTTTCCAATAATTTGATGTTAGCATACAAAGAGGCTATCAATATGGACATATGCATCTCAATCCTCAGATGCCTGGTGATCTTAATGTCAATAATGAATTTCTAGCAATAAATATGATACCACATATAAAGAAGAATGTTCCCATGTTCAATCAAAATCAATTGTACACACTGCTTCCATTAACACAGACAACACCACTGAATTTTAGCTTCTTGAATAATCATACTACAGGTAATGGTTTCTAGTCGAATCAACAATCAACTATACTCCCCATTATTATTTTAAAAGGTACTGATTCTACAAAGGTAGAACTAGATTCTATTAGATTATGGTTCAAAAGTTGAGCAATGACTTCTTGAATATGCAAAGGAAGATGGGCAATGCTAATGGCTCAATTGACAATCATAACACTATATTCCAAATATACAATATACCATTCAATAGGTCTAGGTAGTCTAACAAACTTATAGATATCAACATAGCAGAAATAACTATTCCTAATTGGTATAAAATTCATAATACCTATGAGCATGGTAAGTTTAACTGAATTGAGTTCTGTGCAGCATTCAAAATATTTTAGAGGGAAGTAGTCAGACAATATCAGATACATAATCCACCTGAATCTCATTAGGATCTAGGCTCTTCAAGTACTATTATGTTCTTTGAAACTCACACGCTTCCCTTTCTAGGTGAAGATGATAATGAACCAAAACACAATATAGATGAAGTTCATGCTTTCCAGTAGTTCTATATAGTTGCATACAATCTAAGAAATAAACAACCACTTACAACATTGACTCCTCCAAATACCATAATGAATTCTCTTAGTCCTAAAGTAGATAATAATCCACCCCCTCTAAAGGGGAATGATCAACATCAAAGCAAGGAAGAACCATGTAAAGGAAATGAAAAAGATCAAGGCAAATCTAAATCTTCATGAGTTATCTTAGATCCCTAAACATAAGGACTTGTTATGGAAGTCCATTACTAGAAAAGATCCTATGGAAAGAGCTAAAGCATCTATAGACAAAGCAAAGGTTGATGATGCCAATGTCAGCTACAAGAGTAAGCCAAAATTTCCACCCTTCTTGCTGATTATCCAAAGAACATTCATAATTGTTTAGTTGATTTTAGAGCATCTACAACTATCATGCCCACATCTATATGTCAAAAGTTAGGTCTCAATCTGAGTCCTTCAAAGAGAACAGTTTCAAAACTAGATGAAATAGTTGTACCAGTAGTGGGAGAATTGACCAATGTGTGCATTCAAGTAGTATCTAAACCGTGAGTCTAGATGACCATTGATATTATATTGGTAGACATACCCAAAGGCTATGGACTTTTACTGAATAGGGATTAGTCCAAAACACTTAACATATATATCTCTACAAACTTCTCTCATTACTGGTTGCCATGGAGAGGAATTACAAATCAAATTAGAATTGACAGAGATCTAAGAATAAAGTATTGTATTATGGAATACAATATCAAGAATGAAGAGGTAAAGTATGAGTTACCTAGCCTTAGTATTTAAATTTTTACTACTCAGAATTAAGTACTGAAGCCATAACTTGAAGGTTCGACACAACTATGGACTTTACACTTTGATGGCGCTAGATACAAGCAAGGATCAGGCATGGGAATTGAGCTATTGGATCCACAAGGTAAAAGGTTATTGGTAGCATATAGGTTATAATTTCCATGAACTAATAATAGAGTTGAGTATAAGGCCCTAATTATAGGATTATAGTTTTCACTTAAGAATAATGTAAAGCAAATATTAGTATTTGGTGACTCAGAGCTGGTGGTTAATCAATTTCGAAATAAATACCAATGCAAGATATCTTATTTAAAGAGATACAAGCACAGAGCATGGGACCTGATTGAAAGCTTTGAAGCTTTCAACATAGTAACACTTCTCAGAGAGCAAAATCAAGTGACAAAATCACTAGCTACTACTACTGCTAATTTGGAGCCACTACAAGAATTTAAGCTAAAAAGGTTTTCTAATGAATTGGTACCATGTCCTTCCATTCCAGATAACATAGAATTTTTTTATATCTTTGATGATAACCAACTAATTATTCAATTTTAAACTAATTTTGGCTAATTCAAATCCAAAATCATTAATGACAAGGACATTAATCACCTCTGTCAAGAGGAATGAGATAAAAAAGGCATTATCCAGCTCAAAGAGAATCCAATTCTATCTAGGTTGGTCTCTTTGGAAAGAACATTTGACATAGACCCTCAAGCTCAATAGCTCAGGCAACCCAAGGTTAATGAATCTAACTTCAAAAAGGAAAATTTAGGGGATGAACATGGCCCACATTATGTCAATATCGGTCTCAGCTAAACCCTGGAAGAGAGA
Organism: Torreya grandis; assembly: GCA_037957365.1. Classification (NCBI taxonomy): domain Eukaryota; kingdom Viridiplantae; phylum Streptophyta; class Pinopsida; order Cupressales; family Taxaceae; genus Torreya; species Torreya grandis. Next base: position 4,185,458 of record JARHVA010000443.1, read on the forward strand.
CAATCAGTGAAAGATATAATCACTTGATATAGGGACATCATTGCTTGGACATATAAAGATTTGAAGGTATATGACCCTCAGGTCATTACTCATATGATTCCCTTGAAGCTAGATCACAAGCCATTTAGATAGAGGCAAAGGCCAATAAATCCTATTCTAAAGCCTCTTATTCAGAGAGAAGAGGAGAAGCTGTTAAGTGCAAAAATCATCTTTCCAATAAGATATTCTACCTAAGTGGCCAATTTGGTGCCAGTAAGAAAGAAGAATGGTAAGATCAGATTATGTGTGGATTTTAGGAACCTAAATAAGGCTTATGAAAAGGATAATTATTCTCTGCCTTCTCTGGATGAGGTGATAAAAATATTAAGTGGTTCTAAAATGATGTCCTTTTGGGATGGATTTTTAGGCTACAATCAAGTTCAGGTATAATCCAAAGACATAATGAAGATAACATTCACTACAAAGTGAGAACATTATGTGTATAAGAGGATGCCATTCAGCCTAATAAATGCAAGAGTGACCTTTCAATTCACCATGGATTATGCCTTCAAAGGAATAACAGGAAAATGCATAATCATCTACATGGATGATCTTATAGTATTTTCAAAAAATTGGAAAGACCACATCACATATAGTCTATATTTGAGAGATGCATAAGGTTTGGTGTTTCATTAAACCCAAAGAAGAGCATATTCAAAGTGATTGAAGGTAATATTTTGGGGCACGTCATTCAAAAAGATGGGATCACCATTGATCCAAATAGAATTTAGGTGATTTCATAAATTTAGCCAACAAACAACAAGAAGGAGCTTCAATCATTCTTCAGAAAGATTAAATTCATAAGGAAGTTCATCTCAGGATTTGCAAAAATATTTAGAACTCTAAATTCCATGCTCAAGCAGGATGACAAAATATAGTGGACAATTGAAGCCCAAAAGTCCATCCAAGACATTAATAACGCAATATCATAGGATCTAGTATTGACCAATCCAAATTTTAATAAAAATTTATACTTATATTCATTTGTTTTAGAGAATATGATTGCAATTGTTATCACACAGAAGGAGGAAATTGAGCATACAATTGCATTCATGAGCACAAATTTGAAGATGCAGAACTCAGGTAGTCCATGATTGACAAGTAGATTTTCACCCTTGTCAAAGTAGTAAAGAATTTTTAGCATTAAATTTTAAGGAATAAAACCATCACCATTGTATTTGATCCTATGATCAAGCTCACCCTATCATAGAATGAATTAGGAGAATGCTAAAGCAAGTAGATGGCAAAGCTATAAGAATTTAACATAGAGATCAAGCCTATAAAAATCATTTGAGGGTAGGGCATTATTTAGCTCATGATTAAACTAGATCCATGTATCATAGTTGAATAGGTATGTGAAGCTCAAGTATCTAAGAGAGAATGGTATACTGATATAATACAATATTTACTTATAGGAACTTTTTCCTTCGAGATCAATAGAGAGAGAAATAGATCTTTAAGACTCAAATATGCTCATTACATGATCAATAAGGGAGTCCTCTACAAAATAAATTATAAAGTTATTTATCTTAGGTGTGTATCTATAGAGGAAGCTACATAAATTTTGGGAAATTTGCATCAGAAGATAAGCAGTGGTCACCTGTCTAGGAATATCACAACCCATAAGATCTTAAAAATGGGCTACTACTGGCCAATATTTTTCAAAGATTCTCATGTTCATGTGAGAACATGCCATGAATTTCAATCTTTATCCAAGAGGGAGGTACACACAATAATGACTTTACATCTAGTTATTGAAGGAAGGCCATTCACCCAATGGGGTTTAGACTTCATTAGCATCATCAACCCAAATTCCTCAACAAGCCATAAATTCATGCTTATCACCATAGACTAATGCACCAGATGGATCGAAGCCATAACCACAAAGAATTTCAGAGCATAATATGTTATTCACTTCTTAGAAAAACACATAACAACCAAATTTGACACACCTATTTTTTTTGGTTTATGATAATAGACTGGATTTCATATTAGTAAAATTTACTGAGTGGGCACATGACAACCAAATTATTATCAGGTTAACTTCTAACCATTACCCTTAGGGAAATGGGTTGGCAGAATTGATGAAAACAAATCTAATCGGTGCAATTAAGAAATCAGTAGGGGACAAGCCTAGAGACTAGCACAATTTATTAAAGTATGCTCTTTGGGCAGATCAAATTAGACACAAGTAAGCCCTTAAAGCTTCACCTTACTTGCTGGTATATGGATGCAGGCCAATATTCCCTATCATGTTGAAGCAACCCACTAATCAATTTATGTAGGATTATATGGAGCCATGTGTTGAAATAGAGTCAAGATTGTTGGACATAATAGAAATGGAAGATTTAAGGATTGAGGCCTTACAGACATTCAATAAACACCAAGATGTGGTCAAGAGGTGGTTTGATAAGAGAACAAAGGTCAAAGCATTCATGATTTTAGATATAGCGCTACTTTGGGATAAATCCCATGAGATGAAAGGACAACATGACAAGTTTAAACCACTATGGATTAGACCATATTAGATTTTAGAGATCATGGGCAATAACACATTTCTTCTTAAGCACCTCTAAGGAAATGAGCTTACATATCCAATCAATGAATAGTTCTTGAAGCATAACTTCAGGGTTGTGTTACTAATGTTACTAGGTAATGAGGCATAGATGAGCGTAGAATTAGGATTAGATTAGATTTATTGATTTCATAGATTAGTTTCTTGCTTTCATAGATTAGTTTTCATGCTTTCTTAGATTATATTTCAATGCTTTCTTAGTTGTTTCTTGCTTTCTTAGATTAGTTATTTTTTGCTTTCTTAGATTAGTTATTTTTCCCTTTCTCTGAAAATTAGAATTATGTTTGATTTGAATATAACTAACCTAAAAATCCAAACCAATTGAGCTTATGATTTTTAGAAAAGGGGAAAATTAGAATCTTGACACTTTGGGACTAGTTTACAAATTAAGTGTATTTCTATATTTTTGAGTCTTTAGGATGAAGATGGGTAATCATAGATTATTCTAGATGGTGTCACAATTGAAGACTTTTACCAGGCATATGGAAGTTGCTCTTAGAGTACTTCATACAAATTAGAAAGTTTTCATATTTTACCTATTGGAAATGACAATTCTAGGTATAGGTGTAGCTAGCAGGGATGTTCTAGTAATGATTTGTTTTATAATTATACCAGATCACTAGGGTTCTAACTCTTCTCTTTTCCATTTAAGAACAAAAGAATAAAAAATTAAAATAAAAGAAGAAAATAACCAATGAGTTCAAAATATGAAAATAAAATTTAAATAAAATCAAAAGGCTCACATGATGAAATAAGGAAAATAATGGAATGACAAGAGAAGGAGCCTAAGGTATCTCTATCAGGGCTATGGACACCTAGATAACAATAGGGCAATTACTAAGCTTCCCTTGATTTAATGATATTTAAGAGATACTGGAATGAGACCTACAACCTCATCAAAGCCTTTGAAAAACTCATCACAACAAGGGTTAAATAAACTACACGTTTGACACAAACAAATCCAAGAAATTAGAAGGCAAGTAGCCTCATCAAAGCCTTTGAAAAACTCATCATAGTAAGAATTAAAATAAATACACATTTAACACACATAGATCCAAAAAATTAAAAGGCAAGTATGTTTTGTGAGTTAAGATTATCTTTCATGTTTCTAATTTAAGTATTCTTCCGTGACACACTTCATGATTTATTTAAGATTGTAAACTAGAGTTCTGGGTTCTTGAATACTCAAGAGTATTCCCCTTGCAAGTCACCATTTTTTGTACCCAACATCCCCTTTCTTTGCATGGGAAATTAGGACCCACCTTTTTTTAGACTATGGTCTTGACTTTGAGCCCCTCTTCTATATGTTTATGCAAAATCTGGGAGAAGATTGATTATTGGCCTTTTCATACTTTGGCAAAGTAGCACTAGTATTATGTTTTCACTAACTATCTTTATACCTTTTAGGAGTCTTTATCGAGTTATTTCTATCAGGATTATTCTATCAGAAGTAATTCCTTCAGGTCTTTTTTCTAACTTATCTTTATCAGACATTTTCTCTGAAGCAAATGGTCTTTGTCAAGGTTTTTATTTGAGTTTTTTGTCTTAGATGTATCTTTTTGGGGACATTATTATAGACATTTTATTTGAAACAATTCCCCCAATGGAATTGAGTGTGCAATATTTTTTTTACAAGCATTTTTCCTACCAAAATTGATCTGCCCTTCAGCATTTTAGAACCTACCCTTCAGGGTTTGTGTAACCTACCCTTCGAGACTTCTATCTTGGACATTTGCCCTATGAAGTAGACCTTTTGGACTATTCATCATGGGCACTCTGCCTTACAAAGTATATCATTTGGATTTTTTGCAGTTACCCTTCAAACTTTTTGTTGAGGCCATTTTGCTTGACAAAATGACCTTTCATACTTTTTGAAATGACCCTTTTGGACTTTTATCCCAGGCACTTTTCCTTATGAGCCTATCCTTCAATACTTTTGTCTTGGACTGATTCATTCGGGCCTTTTACCCCAGACCAATTCCTTTGGAAGTTGTGTTTTAGACATTTATCTGATAAACATAAACTACAAGATTTGTGTCTCAAAACATTTTGTCTATTGAAAATGTAATTCCTTTGGAATTTATGTTTCAAACATTCTATTTGACAAAATTAGGGTCCCCAAAACAATCTTTACTGCCAAGATCAATAGACCAACAATATCATGGAATTGCCAATTGGCACCCTTGAGTAGAGAGCATATTTATTATGTTTTGAGCTTAATTAAAGATTTTAACCTAGGTCCAAATCATATTTGATTAATATTAAGACCTTAGGATAAAAATATATATGCTTGGTCCTTTTCATATCTTATGATTTACACAGGGTCAAAATTAATGCAGAGGCTCTTTTGTATATTCTAATCCCAAGTCCAAATCATATTCATTAATACAACTCAAACCTTAGGCTATAATTTTTTATGTAGGGTCCTTTATATTGAATTATTTACTTTATTCTATGCCTGTAGATCCAACATATCACATTAACTTGGGCCTAGTTAATCCAATGAAGTGAGAGCAATGGTTAAAAATTTAAAGGACTTGTTAAGTTCTATGAGGGTGACAAGTATCACCATCATGGGAGCCTAGTATAGTGATCAAATGACCCATGAGAAGGTGCAAGGAGCCCAATACAAATTGTTTAGAGAGACCCAAGTAGTTGCTAGAGTAGAGTGAATCAGGAAATGATAAGTGTTGAGCTTGCAGGGAGGTAAGTCAATTTGACAGTAGCGTGGATGTCTTTGACATTCATATAGATGTCAAAATTAAGCTTAGAGATAAAAGGTTTGGGTTTGAATTTTTATCATTGCATGGACGTCATTGACGGTTGTGAAGATGTATTTGATGATTGTGCAAAATCAGATTTTGTCTTAACAACTAAAAGACACAAGTATAAATTCTGACGATCATGTTGACATCATTGACGGTCATAAAGACATCTTTGATGGTCACATGGATGTCAAATTTAAGATCAGTAAGAAAATGATAGGGGATTAAATCCTTATGATCACATGGACATCATTGACTATCATGAATATGTCATTAACAGTCATGTGAATGCCTAATTTAATCTTGAAATCAAAAGTTAGTGGGCTCAGGCAGATCGATGGCCAACATTGATCTATACAGTTGATCCAATGATGCAATATTGATAGAGAATTTTTAAAGGAACAAAGACATGATAAGAGTCAAGTGCGTAGGAGTCAATGAGTTAAAGCACTAAAGATTTATGAACGACGTTAACTTGAGCATAGATGATAGATGATACGAGATCAATGTGGAAAATTCAAAGGTCCCAGAATAATCAAATATTTACAAGGTGGCACAAAAACATTCAACTTAGGACTATAATGAGAACATAAGCCCTGTAGAGTTGCCAAATGACATGCTTGCATTCCATCATGCATAAGATTGATGGTGTGAGATCAACAGTGGACTTTTCAAAGATCCAAACTCAATCAGGTTTTGACACATGCCTTAAGACAATAGTCACATTTCAAAAGATAGAAAACATAATGACATGGATAGAGTATGTAGATCTTTTGACACTTGAGCTATATTTATCGACAACTATTGGATCTCATAGTTAAGCTAGATCAAGAATATGATTATGCATGTGAATATGAAAGTGAGGATCCGATAATAGAACATAAAAAGACTACAGTTACATGGCATCTCAAAGGTAAATTAAAGTTAACACTATCAAATCTTTCAAAGATAAGGATCTTATAAATCATTCCAAAGGGATATTCTATAAAGGAATGTGCAACATGCAAATGCACAGTTCAATTAAATTTGTCACAACAAATAATAGTGTCACTAGTTCTAAAACATTGGTAAAGTGGTATCCATGTTTGAGTTCCACTTGAAGGTAGCTAAAATAAAAATATTCAATAGGCTATTTTCATAGCCTATAAAAGGAAGTATTGTCATGCAGTTTAAGTTATAATTATAAAAAGTTGCTTCATACACATGCACATGTTGCATATCTTTTGCCAAGGCTATTTTAAACCAATAACTACAATTGAACCCTTATACGATTTTTAACCATAATTAGAACTAAAGTTTTGACTATCACATGTAATGACCTTGCATGAACTTGGAGGATGAAGTGACCCCTTCCCCAAGTATATATAAATGATTTTAATCCAACTTGGATTTTTGTCAGAGAATTTTGAATACAGGAGCAACATCAATTTTGATCATCAATGAATGTGTTTGTGTATTTTCTTTCTAATTTATGTGTAATTAGTTGTTTTTTAATTCAGTTGTGTGTTTCAATAATATTTAGTGTACAATAGCTACATATAGATTCTTGATTATTTTTATTGATGTACTAAAGCTACATGTGTAATAACTATTGAAAGATTAGTAAATTACATTAATTAAGGTGATTAGGTTGTTTGATTCATAACTCTGATTGTGCATGAGTGCTTTTTTGGATATAGTTTTATGTGTGTGTGTAAAAGCTATCTCAGATACTTCACTAGCCCAAGCCATAATCTCTTGATTGAGGGTGTGAAATAGTTTCTCTAAAAGGGGCAACCTTTGTCTAAGGCTTGTGAATTTCTTGCATCATTATCTCCTTAAACTTCTTAGCCACGTCTGATTGTGTGTGTGCAATTACTGTTAGTAGTAGGCATAGGTTCTAAGAGCACTTGTCCTTTTAAAAACTAACTAGGGAAGTAGTTCTTAAAAATCATAGAGCCTTCTTTTTTTCCCATTACCCTTCCCTTCCTTTTGAGTTTGTTTTGAGACCTACCCACTTTAGATTAGAATCCAACCACCCATCCAAATCACATAGAGATTCACTACCTTTTAGGGACCATACCTCCATCCAAAAAACTTTGTCAACAACCTACATGCCCTACCAGCTATTCCATCAATAGGTTTCAAAGATCACATACCTACAACTCATGCTCTGGAATGGAGTTTACCTCTATTGAGATCCTAAAACATTAGGGGCTACTTCATTATGTTGTGGTGTGCATAAAACCCGCATCAACACAAGTAATGCATCCAAAACACCTTTTTGGATCACTCTTAAATTATTATCATATACACAATCCAAAAAACTAAAATAACACTATAAAAACATCAAAAAAATATTATTAGGTCATGCACACAATCCTCAACCTTCTCTTCTCTTCAATCCATCCACTAAGCACATTCACTCAATCAACTTCTAGGGCTTACTCACTCAATTTGCTTTTTCTAGGCTAATTAGGTCTATTGACCTATGTGTTAAACTTCATCACCTTAATAAAACAAGAATTAATAATCATATTCACTCTCTATTTCTTCTCAATGACTTGTCCCTTCTCTTTTAAAGGTTATCTCCTTTATTTGGCTCCACACTAACATAATTAGTCTAATAAGACCTTGTACTTATACCACTTTCTTATTTTAACCCATCTTGGTCAGCTAAGATGCTTTAAATATTTTAAACAAACTTAAAATAGGTCCATACACATGTTACATGTGATAACCACACTCTTCATATGTCGGTCAATACCTCATTATCCCCAAACCACCATTAGGTCTTGGTGAGACCTAAAATAATTAGGCCTACTCACCCATACATTACAACTTCATCTCCTGGGTCAAATTTTAGCTTCTACCAAAGCTTTAAACACATAAAAAATATCTCCAATAGACAATTTATTACTTACTCATGGGTCCATGCTACTTGAAACACCAACTCAACACTTGAACCTACCAATTAGGTCTCCTTACTCTTTAGGCCTTCATATATAGAAAACACAGTCTCAAACTTATAAAGTAACTACTCAAATAATTCACATATCCATATGATTATATAACATGGGTGAACCCTTTAGGACATTTAAACACCTCCATGTGCCTTAGACACTTTAACACAGTCTCTAAGCACTCAAATCAACTCTCCTAAAATGACCATTTAGACTGGTCACATAAAGTCAAAATATAGTTATACTTTTTTGACTCTCAATATCTGATCAAGGTCAAACTATGAAAAAAAATTATTTATCATAAGCATTAGATACTTATATAACATCTCCATGCTCATTTTCTTCTTCAATAGTACTTACAACACCTTTAACTTACCTTTGCAAGATGGTCACTCAAACTGCCAATGTATCCAATAAACATAGTAAACTTCAAAGCCTTTGTTGATATTGAATATGGATTGGTAAAACATCCCAAATCCACATATATGGTACTCATGGAGTCTCAAATACTCTCCAATAGTTATTTCATCTTGAAACATCAAGAAACTATCAAGAACAACTCAATTATCCTTCTCTAGTCATTTAAAAGACATGGTCAAACATAGTCAACTTTGAAGCTTAATATCTATAATTTTAAAAACATTAAAACTTTATAATAAACTTTTATGGATGAACCTTGAAGTCCTCTTCAATTTTTATATTTACACCACCAAGAAATTCATCCTAGATCAAAAGATATAGCTCAAGAACTACAGACTGGTTTTCCTTTGTTAATTTGAATATTTGAAATCCAACAATCACTGTGTAAATACTAAACATTAGACACTTTGTCATCATCTCGTGTCCCCTATAAACTTTGAAAAAATACACTCCATTAATCTCCTTAAAATTCTCTTGAATTTAACTGTGCATCGCTTATCATTGGTCTTAGATCTGTACTTCTACGATCGTGCCACTTGGCAACTCTACATGCCTTCTAAGCACACTAACTATTTGAATCGATCTACACCATCAATATCCATCTATATGAACACCCACATGTCATTTATCTTCTATCAAATCATTGAGATTGAGACACGTCAAAAGCATGTTTAATCTTAGGAACCTTTGACAAATTGACTTCACACGTGCCATTGATCTCTGTTTGACAAGATCATGCACTCTATTAGATCCTTATCTAGTCAAATTAAATGCTCATTGTTATATCTATGATCTAATTAAATTCTCACTATAGATCTTTGATAATGCAATTTTTTTGAAGTATGGGAACTTAGTGAATTATGCATGGAAGGCCAACTTTTCACCTTATTAACTTTTTCTATGCTCAACCTCATGACCTAAAATTTGAGCCACATGATCACCTTTCATAGGGGAATCCATCTATGTATCAAACTACTTCTAAAACATTCACACATGTGAAGTATAACATCATCAAACTGCTTACTTAGCCTTGTCTACCAAGATGGCTACTTGAACCTAGACACTCATATGAATGATTTTGATGAATTTTGTTCACTTATATAAGCACTCCAAGCACTCATAACACCATATAGGGTCTCTTTAACATGACCATACCATCAATATCATCTATAAATTACCTATCCAAGTCAAACATTGAGGAACTATGCATGAACATTGAAGCTTATTGAAACAAACTTTGTCATTGTCATTCTAGCACACATGACACCTCATTAACATCCTTGGTCACCTTGGATACATCATTGACAAAACTCTAACAATATCCCCCTTTGTCATTATTTTCAAACACCAACACAAGTCTTTTGCTCAGACTCTGTCTCTCTCTTCAAGCACTTTCTCCCCCTTTGACACAATGACAAAGTGGGCTCATCTTCTAATTTTGAGGACCTAAAAAGACTTCAAAGACTAAAATTAACAAAATACCACCTCTAATAGATAATACAAACTCCCCCTAACATTGTGCATACCTCTTGTTATCTTGAACTTCTCAAACATGTTCCATGACTACACTCTTATTTGATCATACATAGCTTCTATGAGGACAAAACATATATGAACATTAGAAACTACATGAACTTACCCTAAAAGCATTAGGAGGGACTCCCCCTAAGTCACCTCAGCTTAATCACCCTTTGATCACCTTGGTCTTTTGGATAAATTAGACCAAATAGTCCACTTCTTCATACTAGCCTTGGTTAGAGGCCTTGTAGCCCTACCTAGACCCTATAGAGCCCATAAATTTCTATGTATGAACTTTAATAGATTGAAATTTTATATCTAGAGCATTCTCATATGCCCCATCATGCATGCCAAAATAAAATCAACACACAGCTCTTCCTCTGCAACATACTTCCTTCACAAACCTACTAGCCAATTAGCTCTCCATTTACACATATTCTCCTCCATGGAACCAGTCATGCACTTCTAGAAGACTATGAAAGACTTTTTTATCACCCATTTATCCATTTCAATTGATTAAGTAGCTTCAAATCTCAAATCATTGGGCAAACCATTTTTTTAACATGAGAAAAAACACTAGGTTTATAAGAGAAACTTAGTCAACACACCACTTTCCAGTTAACACCCATATCTAAAACTTTTGTCACACCTATAGGTCATTTATACACACTTCTAGACCAAATTTTGAGCTTAGAAACCTTTTGGAACCCATACTTTCTATACCATGGTTTTTTGACTTGCATACCCTTAAGAACATATTGGGAAACTTGTGAGCAAACAAAATTCTCCAATTGCACGAAAAAGACCTTCAAAACTTGAAATCACATGGAACACACTTTAATGAGGTCAACACACCTTTATATCCTACTAAGACACCTTTATAACTTGCAATTATTCAAATGACACTTGGAAATCGCCATACCCAACCTACAAACCTTGTACATATAATAGTCAACATGTCAAAACACCAAAAAATAATGATGACAACATTTTGACATTACCAAGTGATCTCATCTACTTTGACAAACCAAACTCAACTAATCTCAACTCTCTTTTGTCTTCCAAATTCTACTACATAATCTTCTGATCCTGGGACCTGACCATTTATAAAACTCACAAGCTCCCTTTGCTCATGCATGAAGATTCAATACCTTGTCAAAAGATATGACTTTGTTTGTTCAAGTCATCATATCAATATTCTTGAGTTCACAACTGTAGCAGACTTCTTCATATCTCCCCCATCACTCTAACATCTCACATACTCTCCCCCTCACATTATGCACATCTTATTCAAGCCACTCAAGCTAAATGAGTTAGCTCCCCTTTAGCCACACACATCTTCAAATTATATTCTTATCCTGCAACATCAACCAAAGATCAACTGGTATCCACCATGCTTCCTCTTTCTTTTCAAGTGTCTCTTTGAATCCTTGATAGAGATACCCTAACGCACAATATCCTAGAACAACGTGAAACTAAGAGTTGCCCACAACTCCTCATACTTCTCCTCCTTGGTCATCTGATATTGATATTTCTTATTATTCTTTTTAGGATTAAGAGAAGAGACATGATCATCCACTACAATATTCTCTTTTTCTTCTAATATTGGATTGACAACATATGGAGACAATAATGATTCATAACATACATTTTCAATTGAAGAAAGAACCTCATCACTAGGCATTGACAACTGATGCTCTTTGCATGAAACTTGCTCAATAACAATAAGATGTTCTCTTGGATCCATACATACCTTAGAACTAGCCTCAATTAGCACTTTGGTCTTTTCCATGAGCTTGACTTGAAATGACTTTTGATTCTACTTTTCTATCTGGACAACTGACACATTCTCTTAGCATTTCTAAACCTTCTTCATAGCTAATTCCTCTTTTGATTTAGTAGGCAACCCACTTTGATCTTTCAACTCAATTGAATTAGTTTTCTTGGTCTTTACTTCCTTAGGATTCCATACCAAGGACCGACCTTTCTTGAGCACACTCAGATGTCCATGCACCTTTTTATGACTTGAGATCTTGATTTTATAATATCTTATAATATGACCAACCTGATGATAATAGAAACAAATAACATCATTCATACCTTCTACTTGATGAATATTATGAATTTTAGTAAACATACCATCTTGTCTCTTAGGTTTATTATACTCAAGCGTGACTGTCTTAGGTCTCCATACCTAGATTAGTCTTTTCCCATGTGTTCTGGTGTAGAATCTAGTAATATGTCCTATGTCATGACAATGATAAAATACTACATTATCCATATCTCTACCTGACCAGTTATCCTTCCTTCTATAGTTTCTTTCCTTATGACTAAACCTGTGACAAGCATAATAATGACCATTAAAAGATGTTTCATACCTCATGGCACTTGGCTACCTGATGTATATTGTCTTATTGATCTTGGTTCTTGCATCCTTCTTGTCTTGTGATGACCTCTCTTGGTCTTTCTTAGTCTTGTTTACCTTTATAATAAATTGCTTGTGCTCATCCTTCAATGAATCTAGCTTGGTCTTGAATTGAACACTCTCATCTTCTTTAGTCCTCATTCTTGAAATTGCATCCTTGAATTAAATTCTAAGATCTTTGATGGTCTACTTATCCTCCTTATCCCTTTTGGTCATGTCATCATTCAATCTACATGATTTTTCTTCCATAGACTTGATCGGTTCTTGATTCTCCTTTTCCTCTCTCATGGATTTGCTTGACAAACTCCCCTCAAGAGATCTGACTTGTTCTTTAAGACCTTTGATCATATTCCTCATTTTATGATTCCTCTTCTTTTGCTCCTTTAGTTAACTAAGTGTACTCATGAGCTTAGCTTCTAGATCAACTTCTTCTTCCTTGCTATCATAGAACTCTTCTTCTTCTCTACTTTTATGAAAAAATTCTTCATCAAACATGATGATATTTTCACTCATATTATACCTTGGATCACCTTCAATTGGTTAAAATTACACATAAGGTCTTGCTCTAATACCAATTGTCATAGGTACAATAACTAAGATGGGGGGTGAATCAGTGATGCCAGATAATCTAATTCAATTCCCAACTCTTAAGCATTCAACACATACAATCATGATGCATAAAAATTAACCATTGTAATGAACAAGTAAGCTATAACAAGATCAAACACATAACACATGATATATGTGGGAAACCCTTTTAGGGGATAAAACCCACTAAACCTTGTAAGATGGACTACAATCCTATAAAGACAAGATTCAACATTTAGACCATCACCAACTTATCAAGGAACACCCATCCCTTAATTTAATGACACACCCATCCCACAAGGAGGAAATAACCCCCTAAGCAAGGAAACACTAACCCAACTACCTTGATCTGATCTTCAACTCTGATTTGATGTCTTCTACATCTTATGATTGATTTCTCTTACTTTCTTTCTTTCCCTTTACACTCTCACAAACTTTCATATATAAGCAATGCAATTAAAACACCCTTTTAAATCACTCTTCATTTTTTAGCACATACATAATTAAAAACCTAAAATAACTCTATCACAACATCAATAATGTGATTGATAGGTCATGTAAACAATCCTCAACCTGCTCTACTCTTCAATCCATCTACTAAGTACACTCACTCAATCAGCCTCTAGGGCTTAGTCACTCAATCTGCCTCTTCTAGGCTCATTAGGTCCAATAACTTATGTGCTCACCTTCATCACCTTGATCAGATAAGCATGACTAATTCTATTCACTTTATGTTGGTCCTTAATGACCTGTCCCTTCTCTTATAAATGTTTTCTCCTTTGTTTGGCTCCACACTAACACAACTAGCACAATTAGTCTAATAAGACCTTGTACTTATATCACTCTCCTCTTTTAACCCATTTTGGTCAGCCAAAATGCATTACATATTTGAACCATACTTAACATAGGTCCATACACATGTTACATGTGAGAACCACACTCTTCATAGGTTGGTCATTAACTCATTTTCCCCAAACCACCATTAGGTCTTGGTGAGACCTAAAAAAATTAGGCCTACTCACCCATACATTACAACTTTAACTCTTTGGGCCACTTTTATCTTCTAAAAAAGATTCAAACACATCAGACCTATCTCTAATAGACCCTTGATTACTCCTTCATGGGTCCTTGCCACCTGAAACACCAACTCAAAACTCAAACTTACTAATTAAGTCTCCTTGTTCTTTAGGCCTTCATACACAAAAAACATAGTATCAAACTTCTGAAGCAACTACTCAAATATTTCACATAGACATATGATTATATCACATGGGTGAACCCTTAATTAGCTATAAAACACCTCTATGTGCCTTAGAAAATTTAATATAGGCTCTAATCACTCAAATCAACTCTCTTAGAATGACCACTTAGATTAGTCACATACAGTCAAAAATAGTTATACTATTTTGGCTCTCCATATATGATTAGGGGAAAATTATGACAAATAATTATTTATCATAAGACTTAGAGACCTATAGAACATATACATGCTCATTTTCTTCTTCAATTCTACTCAGAACACCTTTAACTTACATATGTAAGATGGTCACTCAAACTCCCAATGTATCCAATAAACATAGTCAACTTCAAAGCCTTTGTTCATACTAAATAGATTGGTCAAAGCTATAAAATCCACAAAAATGGTCCTTATTAAGTCTAAAACACTCTCTACTAGTTATTTCATCTTGAAACATCAAGACACTACCAAGAATAAATCAATTATCGTTCTCTGGTCACTTATAAAACATGGTCAAACACACTATCAACTTTAGAGCTTAATATCTATAACTATACAAACATTCAAACCTTATAATAAATTTTTATGGATACAAATTGAATTCCTTTTCAATTTTTATTTTTGCACCACCATGAAATTCATCCTAGATCAAAATATATAACTCAAAAACTATAGATTGGTTTTCTTTCATTAATTTGAATTTTTAAAATCCAATGGTCACTGTGTAAATACTAAACATCAAACACTTTGTCATCATCTCATTTCCCTTGGAAACTTTAAAAAATACACTCCATCAATCTCCTTATGATTCTCTTGACTTTAACCTTTCATCACTCACTATTGATCTTAGATATGTACTAGTATGATTGTGTCACTTGGTAGCTCTACATACCTTTTGAGCACATTGACTTTGACTCAATCTACACTATCGATATCCATCCATATGAACACCCATATGACATTGATCATCTTTCAAATAATTGAGATTAAGACACATATCACAAGAGCATGTAATCTTAGGAACCTTTTACAAATTGACTTCACATGCACCATTTATCTCTGTCTAACAAGATCACATGCTCTGTTAGATCCTTATTTGGTCAGATTAAATACTCACCATTAGATCAATGATCTGATTAAAATCTCACCATAGATATTTGATAATGCAAATTTGGATAAGTATGGGAACTTAGTGAATGATTCTTGGAAGGCCAAATTTACACCTTAATAATTTTATCTACGCTCAACCTCATGTCCTAAAATTTAAACCACATGATCGCCTTTCATAGAGGAATCCATCCATGCATCAAACTAATCCTAAAATCTTCACATGTGTGAAATATACCATCATCAAAATACTTACTCAGTCTTATCTACCAAGATGGCTACTTGAACCTAGAAACTCATATGATTACTTCTGATAAATTCAATTCACTTCCATAAATAATCCAAGCACTCATAACATCCGATAGGGTCTCTACAACATGACCATATCATCAATATCATCCATAAATTGCCTATCCAAGTCAAACACTGAAGAACTATACAAGAACATTGTAGCTCATTGAAGCACACTTTTTCATTGTCATTATAGCACAAATGACACCTCATTAACATCCTTGGTCACCTTGGAGACATCATTTACAAACCTCAAACATAATAATAAAATTAGGATCCATTAATACCTTACTAATAGTATGGAAGATATGATGTGCAACAAAAATAGTTAGGGGGATTTGAGGGGAAAAAGTCACGAGGTTTGGGTTTTCAATAAAACATAAGAGGATACATGGGAGGATACCATGGTGGATACAAGGGAAGTTGAAATAATGATAATAAAAAAGCTTGTCAACTAATTCAATGCTATTTGTGAGATGAATATAACCACTTTGCATGAAACTACTTGACTAATCCTTAAAAATAAATGTATTTTGTATATTATAGAGTTCCAAGATAAAATTATACTGAAGATTGTCCAATTTTAGAAAATCAAAGGAAATAAAAACTTGTGTGAAATGTAAATATTATAAATTCACACCCTAGGGAGAACGTGTTCATGTAAGCTGTCTGTCGAGGTCAACATATCCCCTATTTTTGAAAATTGGGGACCCATGTGTTAAATTGTGTAATTTGTACCTTAAAACTAAAAATTCACTTGATTGGAGTGTCATTAATATGTTTGCACATTACTCATATTTGAATATCATCCACACCATGTTCTAGTTGGTCTTTTATTCATGGTTCTTCTCTAGTTTTACCTAATATTTCTAACCTTTGATCTGCATATTTCAAGTTACAAGTTTCATGGAAACCCCAAAAGAATGGATCATGCTTGGGATTTTATAGTTCAACCCCAACTTGGTTTTTTACTAGCCTTCAGTCTATGTAAATCCAAATTAAATCTATGTTCAAGCTTCCTGAAACCCTCGTTCAAAAACCTTAACTTAGATCCTTTGATTTAATTTCAAAATTTGGTGGCAAAATATTTGGAGGGAACACTTTAAAAATGCCGTGAACACAAGCTTAATTTTTACACTAATGCTTAGTCATGATTTTCAACATAACCAAACCATAGCCTGAAAATTATATGCTTGGTCCCCTTTATATCTTGAGCCCTTGATTCCCTTTTAGCATGGTCTAACTTCATGTTTGCAGGGTCTTTTTTTTATGTTCCTATCTTGTTTAACTTTATTATTCATGTTCCCTCTTATTATGAACTTAGACTAATATCTTAGTTTTAAGGCTCCATTCATGTTTATTAACATAAACAAGACCTGAGTCTTAATACCTTAACCTAAGTCTTATATGCCTCGAGCCCTAACTTAAATTGTGTACTGATCTACAAAATCAATGGCCTATAGTTTCTCATACAAAATTGATTGAACAAAGTGAGGTAAACTAGATGAATTGAATAATTTGATTCATAGAACCAATCTCACTTGATCACACAGATCATAATCAATAATATGTGATTGCTCATATAAAATCAATCAAACGATGAATACTAATTCAAAGTTCTTATGGGACCTACTATTCATGAGACTTAAATTTGACATTCTTGCACCCATCAATTGATTGCTATAAGGCTATCATTGATGTCCATGATGCCATCAAATTTTAGTCCCTATGGTTAATTTTGTGAGCTTAAAATTGACATTCTCTAGACTGTTAATTGACGATCACGAGGTCATCTTTGACGTTCATGAGGCAGTTAAATTTTATCCCCTATGAATAATTATATGAGCTTAAATTTGACATTATCATGAACATTAGTTGATGTCTATGAGGCCATCATTGTTGTTCACAAGACCATCAAATTCAAGCTCAAAAACCAATCTCTTTTAGATAATTGAACATGTTTGTCTTCATGCTATAGGATTAATGGAGACCCATTTGAAGAATAAACATGTTTAGAGTTTTGTGATTCAATAATAAAATTGGCCTTTTATTTATCCTTTAGCCCATCATAGACCAATTTAAAATTTTCATGGGATCGATTATAAATACCATGAAACTAGCTTAAATTTTATCCTAAAGTATGGTCATGTTTCTAAACATTTGACTAAACTTTAGTCTAAAATATCATTCTTGGTCCCCATATGTCCCATAACTTTGTTTGGGTCTATTATATCAACTTAACCTAACAAATGCAAGGTCCAGTTATTAAAATTTAACTTATAACTTTTACCCTAAAGTTTTATTATATTTATTAATTTGATAAAACCTTAGGTTAAAAAACATTATACTTAGTCCTTTATCATTAAGGGTCCCCCTTTTTATCATGATCTAGACATAGCTTAAATACTTTAGCCTATAGTTTATATCATGTTTATTAACATGAAATAAACCATATCCTAAAGTCTTTAACCTAAGTTTTTATTTGTCTTGAGGATAACTTAAACATCATATACCTTTGCAGGATCTATAGCTCATGTGAGATTGGAGGAAGATGATCAAATGGAGCAAGATTTTTATAAACTATTTAATAGAACCTTCAAGGACCTATAGGATCACCATGTGGATAATGCATGCCAACTGATAATGTTGAGTAAGTGTAGAGCTTAGGGAGCCATGTGGGACTACCAAGTGGTGAAACCATAGGGCCTAATACAAATAATGACCAATGGATTACAACCCATAGGATCAAGATCAATGGCTCATGTTGATCTATAAAAGATGATCTAATAGAGTGAGACCAAGTAGGATTTTCAAAAAGTAATGGTTTGTTTTTGAATATTAATGAAAATAGTGCCACAAAAGTGCTAATTAGATGCCACATAGACACCACCTACATAAAAAATGATAAAACCAAAGATTTTATGGGCATGAAAAAGCAAAGGTATAAAGGTAGAGGTCCAAATTAAATCCAAGGCACCAAATTCACTTAAGTCTAAAAAACCATCACCATTAAATCCCATAAAATACTTGCAAAGGAACCTTAGCATCCACAAAGCCCTAGTTTGATCTCAAATTGGGCATGGTCGAACTAGAGAGAGCTCAATTATTATCTGAGCAAGTGTAGATTAATCTAGAGGCAACTTGTAGACCAATATAGGAAATTTATAAAGCTCATATTCATGGAAACACTAAAGCAACTTAAAGAGGACACAATTCTCTACTTAACCACAAATTCATAAGGAAGGGTCTTTAAAGACATAATATTTGATGCTATGGTGTTAAAGACTAGAGACAATAATTGGTCCAAACTCTTTTGGATAATTGAAGAGCCATAGCCCATAACAAAATAGGATGAAAAAATTGCATCCTTCAAGAAAATATATTATAACTTGGTTATAACAGAGATGGTGAGCCTTCACCATGTAATAGTATAGCCAGAGGTACTTCACTATATAGATGTCATCCTCCCTATTTTTAAAGAATGTAAAATTAAATAGGGTATGCTAATCAATGAATGTACTCATAAATACATTACTTATGTGTCTCCTATTGATTTTGAGAACTATAATAAGTTATCTAAGCCTCATGTAAATGTACCCACACTGAATGAATGGGATAATAAAAATGACCTCAAAACCATCTTGTCCCCATGGTTATATTATGGAAATCATGTGATTTATGACCTTAGTGGAAAAATTCCCATTAGCCAATTCTGACCTAAAATTAGGATGATAATGACATTAATGAACATGATATGTGGAAAACCCACTACCACTTATGTTGATAGTGTTTGGGTGTCCCTGGTATACTTTATGATTGAGAAGGAGCTCACCCCTCCCATTGGTAAAGTTATCAATGCATGTTTATGTAGGCAAATATCTACATTCAGGAAAGGGTCTAGGAAAAACTTCTACATGATGTCTTACCTTATGGATGCCTTACTTGCCATAATTTAGATCCCCAGCTTTAGGGGATGGTAACTTGAAAAGACACATGAAGTGTCTCAGTTCTATTTAAAGTTGCACATCTTCAAGTATAGAGACCATATTTAGTTTATCTATGATTGCATCTATCCTACCTTGAATGAGGCCATAATAGGGTGCACAATGCCAAGAATCAACCCATTGACAAAGAAGTCCATTGAGTCTATCAGGGACATCTAGTTTTATCTGGACTACACAATCATCAGGATTGAGGGAACACAATGCACTCCACTTAAACTACCAATCCATGTTCCAGACAAATTGGCTAAGCAAGAAGTTGCATTCCAAGGATGCAATGGTATTGATGGTGTTTTTAGAGGCAAAAGGAAAGGAATACTACATACTCTACCCTTGGTTATTGGTAGAACCATCTTCTAGTATTGGGACAACATTAAAGATGTTGTTAGGTATAAAGCATCTTTCAAGTTGTAACATGATGAATTAAGATAGTGGGATGCCAATGATAGATTTGGGAAATATTTGAAGGCCAAACAAATAAGTTTGACCTATGAACATTGTCCAAGATTCTATGACTCAATATACACCAAGTTTGCATCCTTCACAATAGTATTAGTAAGGTTTAAGAAACATGGCATCAACCTAGAAGCCATATTGATGAGGGACTAGAAAGGAAGTGATGACATTTGGAAACTTGGTCTGAAGTAATACCACTTTCTAGGAGGTTAATCCTCTCAACTTCTTCTCATGTAGAAAAAATCACATGTGGAAGTCCCAAAGCCTAAAGTACAATATGTAAACAAGCCTAATTAAAAGACACATCGAGAGGGGACATCATCTTCAACCCAACCTAATGAATTAGGATATCTAATTGAGTATATTGATGTGGTGGCATTGGACCTGGGTGAGATAATGGAAGATGCATTATAGATGTTATCCACTACTTATCAATCTGATGAAGAGGAAATGTAGATAGAGGAACCCTAGCCCCAAAATTAAAATGGTGGAGATAGAAAAAGGGAAGGAATTAGCTTTGAGTCTAGTTCTAGTTATTCCCCCACAAAAAAGAAATGCTGAACTTGCATTGGTTTTAGTAGGAACAAAGAGACCCAAACTGACCTTCACTCACCCTTTGAGTGAGGTCATTATCATTAGTGAAGAAAATGTGCTACAAGGACCAACCATCCCTGAAGGGTTCATCTACAACAAGTTTACAAAGGTTCCTACTCTGCAAAACTCTTAGACCATGATCAAGTCAATTACATAACTATCCATGATGAGCTCAAACCATGGATAATTGCCTTGCAGTAGGAGGAGAAAGAAATAAATATGATTACACTTGGGGAGTAAAGTGGTAGATAGATAACTTCTCCTAGGACTTTAAGTGAGACATAAGTAGAGACTACATAGCCTCCTCAAATAACTCGATCATTAGTTGGAGTCTAGTTCAATCCAAAAACTATAGGTTTGGAGAGGGTGACTAAAAAAAGAGCCATGGTTGTTGGTGAATAATTCATTTTTTAGAAGGTGGAACCATTTGTTGGTTTAACTCTAGTAAGAGTTCAAAAACTAGGAAAAGACCCCATATTTGAATAAGATATACTTGGATTAGCCCAATCTCAATCAACCCAACTATAAATTGGCATGAAGGGCATGAAACAACAAATAGAGAATCTAAAGAAGCAAAAATAAAATCTAGAGAGGCAAGCTATTTAATCTATCCCAAATACTATGATATAGATGTTTGAGGCATCTTGTTATGACATGTTTGATTATTTAAAGATAAAAAAATCAAGACAAGGTGTATGCAATAAAAAATGCATCATGTCTATAAATCAATCTTGGCTCAAAGAAGATAGAGAATAACTACACTTTTGATTGGAATACACTTTTTAAATGGGAGCATGACCAATATGGGGATCCACTAGACTCGATTAGGGAATCACTTGTCATAACATATCATGTTAAGAAGGGTTACAGAGCCTATAGTCTAACAAAATCACATAATAACCCTAATGGATTTCTAAGGTTTTAAACATTCACCTATTCTAATAATAAGAAAGTAAATCTAATGTAGTGCACACCAAAGCTTGTGGTATAAAATGGGGGTTAGAAACAATAAAACAACTAAACTAAACATGTATTAGAAGATATATACTCATGTAAATGTATAAAAAATCCTAATACATGTGAGAAGAATACAAATGCATTATCTATATACTCTTATAAAGGAGAAATAAAGTTAGGAATACTTACATTTGAAGACCATCTCGCTGAGCCTCAATCTCTCCCTTGGCCAAGGTGCTTCACAATTGATTATTGTGGTATGTAAGGATAACACAGATAAATCAACTCTAGGGTACACAACCTTTCTAAGCATGCAAAAGACTTCTCCACAAGATAATATCCACATATTTAAATAAATTATGGAACCTTAAGATTTATTCCTTAAGTAGAATGATCAATAAGCAGATGTTTGTTCACACTTATTCACTAATAATTCTTATCTTATGAAATGGTGAGAAATTAACTTCAATATATAGGTGGATCTTGCCCTAAATCCTCTCAGAAACATCAACTATAGAGGGTCAATGCACTCAACCTAGTGCATTTTCAGGGATAATTCACTAGGTCTGAGCTAGGTCAGACAAAAGGCTAACAAGATAAGAAAGTGAAAAATACCCCTAAACTATACTGGGTCGACCCAATCGAGACCTAGTACAACTGACTGACCAGAAGGGAGTTAAGGAAAGAAAACTATGGATAAATCATGATAAATAATAGGAATGGGTAGGACTAAGGTGAATAAGATTAGGAAAAATGGTTTTAGGAGATAAGTGTGTAGATGTTAAGTGGCAAAAGGAACAAAACTATTATGAAGCATCGATGGTTTGCCCACCCCTTTCCTGGTGCACCCCTTAAGGCATGCACTCAAAGATATTGAGACTAGACAAGTTTTTTTAAGATATGAAGTGTCAGTAATCATTAAAAATTTTAAAATATTATATGTATACATATGGCCCACTCAAATTTCATCATGTGTCACGTAAGTGCAACATGGATGGTGCTTTGGGATAGAACATGATAACACACAATGCTAATGCTAAGTAAAGTGTAGTAAGTAGTAAATAAGATAAATGAAAGAATTGAATTGAAAACACATATATTTAACTTACCTTAATACCATAGATAAAGAAGTAGATTGGAAGAAATGTGAAGGTGTCCAATGTAGAGAACACTAGATGAACCTGTAGAAGTTAGTGGAAAAAATATCCAAAAATCAAAATTTTTGGAATATAGGTATATGGTAGTGGAAAACATTCCCTACACCATCATGAATCTAATGCATTTTATGGTTTGAAAAATGGATGAGTAGAAACAAAGATATAATCAAAATAAGAAATTTGCCTATAAAAATTGGAAGATTTGAATTTTAAAAAGTGTTTTTAAATAGGGGAAAAGATAAGTCATTTGTTATTTTGATTTGTGAGAGAGGGGAAAAAGAGCTCTAGAGATAAAACAAGATAGGATGGTGAGTGGATGACATGTTAGGCAAGGAGGAGCTTCAAAGGTGGCAGCAGGTGCACTACAAGTATGCAACTATGAATCTTAAACTGATTTTTGAATTTTTTAGTGAATTAAGTGTAGTTTTAGTAAAATTTGATTTGAAGCATTTCTATATGTCAAAATGAAACAAAATTAGATTCTAGGGGTAGTAAATAAGAATACAAAAAATGGGTTTAAAGGGTTTAGGAAGAAAGTAAGAAAATTTCCCTTTTTTGGGAAAATGTAAGGGGTCAGTAAGCAGAAAGCACTGGGTCAACCCAATCGACACAGTGAGCTGGAAAGGAGGAGAATCCACAGTGTTGACCTAGTAGGTATTAGTCGACCCTGTACATTCTGCAAGATGATGGCCTAGTTTAGAGTTGTTAGGTGGTCTAAAAGGTTTATAATGGAAAATTAACACTAGGGAGGGGAAGAAAATGAGGTTGACTTAGATTTTTGAGTCAACCAAGTAAAAATATAAGAAAATTTTGGTCACACTAGTTTGATCAAAGAGTTAAAATGATATGAAAAAGCATGAAAAATGTTAAAGGAGTGCTAGAATGGCTTGAAATGACCAAGTAAGGTCAAGAAGAACTGAGTAGCCTAAAATTAGGTTAAAATGACTAAAATAAAGTAATTTAGGCATATTATTTTTTGTTGATTAAAAATAATGTATGGTGACTATACATTACATGGAGGAACTGACACATCCTTTGTTGTTTTTTGGGTGCATGGATGATGGAGATTTGGGAGACTTATGGATGTGGCATGGTTACCAAAATTTTTAGATAGAGATTGGGCTAAACAAGGATCAATAGGTCTAGGAAAGATAGTTAATATGTGTCAGATCCCCCTTAGTGCTGATCTATTAGTCATGTCCCTCAGTTATTGGGAATGATTGAATAACACCTTAAAATGGGAGGTGGATGGGGATATAGTATAGGTGGCTATCATGCTAGAGGATGTCCATGCCATCTTGGGGCTACCTCTGGTAGGAATGCAGGTGACCACATGGATACTAGACAACCTAAAGTAGAGGAGAGCCTTAGCCATATGGGTTATAGGCTTAGAGATGATATTACCAAGCATAAGAGTTAGCATGTTTGATGTCTATACATCATAGATTATAGATATATAGAAGGCTGTTATAGGTATTATGAAATAATAGGTGCTATGTCACAAGTCATATGGTAAGGTACCACTATTCATGGTAGCTTTGAGTAGGATGATCTTAGAGGAGTGAGTTCTATATGATTTAAGCTCTATCATCTAGGTCTAGCTAATACATGATATGTATAAGATACTAATAAGAGGGTAGAAGACCATAGGACTAATCATATTGCTAACAACTTATATATATGAGAGGTTTATTATATATTGACCAGATGTGTTGCCCCAGGTGGTCAATGCTAGCTCACCTTGAGTGTAAAGATGGAGGACTAAGTAGTGCATGCCATTCCCCACATACTAGTGTTATAGTCAGTGAGACATACAAACATAGTGTGGTAGTAATATGAGTACATAACAACTACATGGGTGAGTTGAGACACATTTTCAATAATGATAATGAGGATAGAGGTGGTTAGACACTATTTCTGGTAGAGAGAGCCACATCTAGTGGCATGGGTGCTACGATAGATGGGCCTACCTCATCCAGTAAAATTGATACTAATTCTCTAGTAGTGGGATCAACATGTGAGGTATCCATGGGGGAGGAGAGGATTGGGGCCATTAGTGGTGAGGCTGACATTAAGGCCACATTGAGTGTGACCATAGACTAGTCAGGCACGATGAGGAGTTGAGCAAGAAGATAGGGATGTAAAGGTAGAGATACCAGATGTATCATTACTAGCTATGGAATGAGATGAATAGTAGCTATAGAATATGTGATGTTGACATAGGTAAGAACAAGAAAGAGTGGAGACTATTGCCATCCTGGATGACCCCATAGGTGAACTAGAGGAGATGATAGAGAGATCACTCAGATGTAGTCTGAGATGGACACAAGCCATGGCATCGAGTTTGAGCTGAGGAGGTGACCTAAATATGAGGTGCTAGGAGGCATGCAAATGGGGATACTATGCTAAGTGATCACATGAATGGTGAGACCATAGTAGCTAAAACATAGATAGGTAAGATGATTGAATATTATTACTTAGGTTTTTATTTTGAAAATAGAGATAGATATTTTGAGATATAATAGTGATCTAATATCCATCTTGTGGGATTTTTTAGGTGTATCTAAGGATGAAGAGGAAAGATGGGGGTCCTTAGTGAGGGGAAAACTCCATGACATCCTAGATGAGAATTTACAACCATACGACCCCATGACACTAGAGGATCTAAGTGTACCATCTACCCCAGCTCAGGCTAGTTGGTTCAGATTAGATAGAGAGGAAACAAAGAAGATATGGGTGTAGAGAGAGAGTATACAACCACCTATAACAATAGGTACATGGGATATACAAGCATGATAGGCCCTAGTAGATGAGAGAGTTGTGCATCTAGCTATAGTAGCACAAATGTCAAATATTTGGACCCATCTATTGGAGTCACAGTTGTGGGTATCACACCTAAAGGGATAGGTAGAGTGATTGAGATATCAAATGGCTTCTTTATAGCATACTATTTGGAAGAGTCAGATTGAGGCTTCAACAAGTAGCGTGGCTAGGCCATGAGATAGATAGGATAGAGCCCAACCATAGAGCTAGAGCATTGTATATGGTTATATATTGTATTAAACTCATGATACATACATACATGATAGATCATTTTGGCATATTGATGTTGGATGTGTATGTTGTATTTATGATGGTTGTGTTTGTGGATGCTTTGGATATATTTCTTTCTAGCACATGTATTTAGATTTGTTGTATATGTTATATGAAATATATGTGATGTGGTTTCTTTTCTAACATTATGTAGGACACATGCATGGTTAAAAATAAATAGGCAAAAGGACTTGGAAAAATATAATCAATCAAAAAAAATATACTACACGCTATTTCAAGATGGGAAATGTGTAATAACAAGAAAATGACTAAGTATAAAGATCTAAGAGATAGTAAAACAAGATGGTAAAAAATAATTTGTTTTAAAACCAATGTGAAATATTTTTACACCAAATTAAAACAAGTAAAATCATAATAATATCACATTGGGAAGTGTGAAATTAATGTAAGGTATGTAAAAGGGCATAAATGGTAAAATAAATAAATAAATAAAATCAATCAATCATACTAAATAATGTTGGGAAGTATGAAAGAAAAAAAAATTACAAAAGTTTGGTCTTAAATTGGTTAAACTAATTCAAGCTAGGAAGTATGAAAAATTTAAGAAATGGTTGTAATCTTACACGCACTCAAAAAATAAGAAGATAAAAAAGGTGAAATAAAAATGAAGTAAGCATGAAACATACTAAATCAAGATGGGAAACATGTAAAAAGGCATGTAACTTCATAATCGATCAAATCTTATCTCAAATTTGACACATGTAATTTGGATGGTGACTTGGGTATTAAATTTTTTTTTGAGGATGGCCAGGTCCTATTCACAGTATTACACTAAAACTCGATAAAGATAACACCATTGAAGTGGAATAAATAGGAAGATTAGGTAATAAAAGATGTGGGTAATAGGAAGGAAAAGATGGTAATTTGTGAGAAATGTTAGTTCCTATCTGTTGTCTTACAAAGCAACTCACAAATGAAATACCAAGGGGAGTGATTAGTAGACAAAACAATATTTCTCAAGAGGAAATATAACAGATATAAAGAGTGAAAAAGGGAGTGTAAAAATCAAGACTTAGCCATCTTATGAGAATACCTTAGGAGGCAAGAGGTATACTAAGGACATGAGAAGACACTAAGTGACTAGTGGTCATCTATGTACAAAGGAAACCTATTTGCTATAGACACAAAGCTTTATAGGAAAATAAGTGTGCTACTAAGATCAAATCATGAAGGTATATTGGTACAATGAAAATTAAAATGGACATACCTTCCCATGACATGTTCCCCATTATTCAGGACCCCTTACAGAGCCATTGATCTACTACAAAGATTGGGTACTTGCATGAGAAAGTAGGTAGTACTAAAAGATTTTTTATTCTCCTCTTCTAATCTAATAGCCTACCATACTTCAAAGGACCTCAACTCTAGTATGATGCCAACTATGGAGTTTGAGCTTTGAATAGAAGAAGGAGATGTACTTTGAATCATGTCTTTTAGTGTGATTAGACTTTTAAGAATAATTTTTGCCTTTTGATATCATTGCTTTTTATTTAAATGATTTGGATTTTAACTTTTTTTTGAAGGATTTTTTAAGATTCCTTCCCCATACAGATTTGGAAGAGAGAAATAGTGATACACACGAATGAGCTGTAGGCTAAGGCTAAAGCAAGATAAGTAACGAAAGATAAAGATTGACTAGGACACTTAGGCTTGATAATGACCTAGCATGTGATCTCAAGTCTCAATCATGTATATGCTTAGTTTGAAGAAAAAGGAAGAAGGAAAAAGGAGATCCAAAATGGACTGATAAAAGGAGGTAATAATGAGATATATTTTTTGTTAATTGATCACATGGTAAATGGAGATAATAACTAAAGGGGACAAGGTTTGTATAACCAAGTCACTATGACAAATTATTTGTGAAAAAGAGGGATAAGAAAGTGAAACAATCATAAAGATACAAGAAAGAGAGTTTTGTGAAAAAATACATGGAAAACGGGAAAGCAATGATAAAAGACAACTGTATGCAAATATAAATGATAATATAAGCAAGATATAGTACAATAAGTAAGATCATGATAAGCAAAAATTTGACATAGTGTCAAATGATATAACAGATAGAAATAAGATCATAGTATACATTGAATCAAGTATAAACGTGAAATCACCATTCATGCACTCATAAATATTGGTAAATCTATCCACACACATTATATAATACATTATATAAGTCTCTATGAAGCTGGATACACACTGCTATTAAAGTCTCATCAATCTTCAATGAATACTGGGTAAATACTTCTTTTCTAATCTCCTCAACTAAAAAAGTAGGAATTCTCAATGGATCGTATTGAGGAGGACAATTTGGTCAAAGGATGGTCAAGAGAATGTGGGGGAGTGGGATATATTGGAGATATAGGAATCACCAGTGGAGAGGAATCCATGAGTGAGGGAAGGTCCATAGGTGAAGGAATCATAGTGGAAGCACAGAAGGTGGTGAAGGGACCATAGGAGGTGATGGAACCATAGGAAGTGGATCCATGGGAGAAGAAGGAGGAACCTTCTTGTGAGAATGACCTATAAGAGTAGTGGTAAAAGGTTTGGGAATGGCTATAAGGTGATCCTTAAGATGTTAAAGGATGTGATAATGATTGGTATGATGGGTGCTACATATATGCCATAGACAATATACCTCACCATACTTGGGTAAATATTGAGGAAGTACCTTTGGGGGAGGTATGGATTTATATAATGACAAGGAATAAGGATGAAAGGTATTAATATATTATCTTAACTTACAACAATGGGTAGAAGAATGATTATCTATCCCATGAAAGCAATATATAAGCTTGTGAGTGGTTTTAGAAGAAACACTTACAAAAGGAGGTATAATAGGAGTGGAAGAAGCTAGAGAGCACTCATCAACCTATTTGGTGGGTAGAGGAGCCATCTTAGGCAAGGGAGTCAAACCATCACCAAGGGAGGGTGATGATGATGAAGGAATGGAACTAGACTCAATAAAATGAGTAATAACATCAGAAATAGGGATAGGCTCAATGACAATAAGAGTAGAAATAGGATAAATTATAGTAAGAATAGGAAGAGGATCAAATATAACAAGATCTACTAAGGGAGGGGTGGGATCTATAAAAGGTCTAAGGAGAGTTACACTAACCTCAGGGGTAAACCAACTATAAGGATCAAGGTACCTAATAAAATGGTAAGGCTCAATTATAGCATAATCCATGATCATAGTCCTACATGGATCCTCAAAAACTAGAGGTGTTGGTGCTATCTCTAACCTGTGATAAAGGGAAAAAATACAAAAAATAGGAACTATAAGTGAAGGAAAATGATGAGATGCATGAAAAAACTCAAGTAAAGAGGAATGATAATAGATAATCTTAATATCACGAGCCTATACAAGATCACCTAATAATGGATCATCATAATCTGAGGTGTGAATATTAATGACACAGGTAGGGATAACCTTATCATCTGAAGAATCATGGTGAATAGAATGCCTAGTTTTGGTCAAGACAATGGGAATGTCATTATAAGGCGGCTTGCAAGAATGAGGTTGTAAAGCAGTAGGAATCTACGAGATGAGATGAGGTGAAAGATAAGAAGTTTTTATCTTTAAGTTAATCTCATTGGGCTCGTCATCATCAAAATCTAAGAGATTAGGAAGAATGTTACCAATGAGCTTAAGATGCCCACTGTAACTTTGGGTTGAGTTAATAGGAAAGTTGAGACATTGAGACTCATGAATTGAAATGTTAGGCAAAAAATCAAGAGTAGGAATCTTGAAGACACCACGATCTTGGAACTATTCAAAATTTTAAGGGTTAGTGTCACCCTAAATCCTATAAATGGCTCCATTGTGAGGGAATTTAACACTCTAGCAGGTGGAATAAGCAATAGCTCTCATGTGGTGAGTCCATACCCTACCAAAAAGATGTTATAAGAAAGGGAGAATTGAAATATCATCACCTTCACATAGATGGCGATAGGTGGGATGGTAATGGGAATCTATATACAACCTAGAGGAGGCATTTGCCTTTTATCATATCCTTGGCATGTGATGCATGTAGACTTGAGATTGCATTCAGAATATCCAAGGGTTTTAATGAAATCAAGAGAGATAATGTAGGTGCCAGAACCCTCATCAATCAATATATGCTTAACTTAGATATCGCCTATTTAGATGCTAATAAATAAGGGAGGATCATTTGCATGAAGCAAAATTTCATCAGGAATCATATAAGCTATAAGAAATCATAAAGAAAGAGAAGTGTCTAGAGTTTTGTCAATATTGATAGACATATCTTCACATTGTTGTAATATACTATCTTCAGATCCAGATAAATCTACCTCTTATCCTACTAGTGGAGGGTGAGGGACATTCATCTCAAATAATAGTTGCATGAGGTAGTTTCTATGACGTGGGGAAGTCCTCATAAGCTCAAGAAATAGAATTTGGGATGGGATATTAGTGAGCTCTACAATGGGATCCCACTCATCATAGCCCATAAGAAGGCTATTATATATATGTGCATAATGGTTAAAGAGGCCCTCAGAAGGAGGATCTGAATTGTATTGAAGTTTTTTTTATAAGAATGAGAAGGTTTGAGACAAGGTTGTAAATCATGTTGAGATGATGAACTAGCTAGTTCAAGTTGATTTTGAGAATTAGAAGAAGTGTTAGTAGAAGCTTGATTATTATTAGTATTGGAATATGATGGAATATTAGTAGAAATAAAATGGGATGTGTTATCCAAGGGGGAATTAAAAATAGTATTGTCAAAAGTGATAAAATCTTCTTTCCTTAACTCATTTAAATGAGTTAGAAAGGAATCTTAGATAACACATTATGTCTTATGTAATGGAGGAGTATAGATAGGATGGGAATCAATGAAAGCCACCACCCTTTACATGTTATTAATGCTAACCACATTCTCTTTAGAATTTGGCTCAACAAGACTTTCTAAGTTATTGGTGGAAGGGGTAGACTTGTCTTGGTTGTCTTTAATAGGTTCATGATTAGGTAAAGGATCTTTATAGATAGCCAAATGAGCATTGGATTGATTCAAGGCTTGAGTTTTGGCATGTGATTTATAGTCCTTAAAATCAATCTCATAGGCTTATTAATGCCTATGGATAATGGAATCATGATTGAAATTAAGTCCAAGAAGAAAATCCATAGCTAAATTATGAAGTTGTCTATAGGTCTCATGAGAATGACCCTAACTAGTGTGAAAGCAACAAAACTTGTTAGCATCATACCAAGATTTCATAGGATGAGTAGGGTCAAGCTCTCATGGAAGGGGCCTAGGTAGACATTTAAGCATTTTAGCCAAGGATAAAGGTTTGTGAACATTGATGTTATTTGGTGAAGAGAAAAGAAGATTGGTATGTTATTGAGAAGAAGGAGCCAGTTCTGAAGAAGGGTTAAAAATGACAGCTTGAACATTGTGAATGGTGTCATAAGAATTGATAACACCATCATTAGTGATATTGTGGTTTTTTTTCTTTAGTAAGAGATAAGGATTTGTAAAAGGTTTGGGTAGCTCAAATTGATGCATTATGAAATATTATCTTTTAGTTTGGTTGATATATTCCTCCAAAGTGCATGTATAAAGAGTGAAAACTTGATATTGTAATTTGGGAAAGAAAGCATTTGTAAAGAGATGAAAAAGATTATCATCCACCATGTTATGTTCACATTTGTTTAAACAAGTTTTTCTTATCTTAACAAAGGCTTGGGTAGTTTCATTTTCATGTTTTTTGCAATTAATGAAATGGGCCAATTTTTTTTCAAGAAGATCATTAGTTTAGAATTCTCGCACTAAAGCATTTACTAAGTCCTCCAAACAAGAAATAGAATGAGCTCTAATTTGATTATACCAATCCAAGGCATCACTCGTGAGGGTTTTGGCTAGGAGCTTGGAAGTGGAAAAGGTGTTTAATTTGACCCAATCCTTGTAAATATTTCCAAATGTTTTAAGGTGAAGGGTAGGATTGGTTGACCCATTATAAGAAATTGTAGGTGTTATACCTCCTATATCAATATTGGAAATTTAAGTAGTGATAATTTCATTTTTTAGATGCTTGATGGTTTTGTTGATTAAAGGAGGCTGAGAAATGATATTGACTTAATAATATTGAAGAGGAGGAGGGGGAACATTTTTGTTGTGTGGCCTAAGCCATTGTTTGTGAATGAGATTGAAGATTAAGAAGGTGGTTTTGCATTCTCATCATTTTATTTGTGTTATGCACTTGAAAGGTATTCATTTTATTGAGAGTTTGTAATAAAAGTTGATGTGTTTGATTAACATTAAAAGCATTAAAATTAGTATTTGTGTTGGTATTAGTGGCTTAGGTGCCACTATTAGTGTTGATATGAGCTTGAGATGAATTATGAGAATGTGATGCACTAGTGGAAAAATTTGTTTGTGTAGCAAAAGATGGACTAGTGAATGGTTGAGAAGAAGAAGCACTAGAAGCATGATTACCTTGGGTAGCAAACAATGGACTAGTGGAAGGATTAAGGATAGTGGATCTTATGAGAGGCCCACTAGATATAGAACCTGCCATGTTAGTTGAGATACTAGGCATGGAGGTAGAAGAGGTTAGAGAAGAAGATGTCATGGCATAAGAAGAAGTCAAAATTGAAGGAAGACACTGAGAATTAAGGAAAGTGGTACCTCCAAATCTAGTATTGAATGTAGGATTAGGTGAATGTGGATTTTCAATTTGATCACTAATCATGAGGTTATAAATGGTAGAAGGATCCTTTACTCGATGTTGAGGAAATTTAGAGATAAAGAAAAGCATTTTAGGAGTATACTCTAACTCAAGTGATCCTCTAAGAAAAGAGGAGAATTATGATACAAAGAGGTATTTGGAGGGGTCCCATAATTCATTGTGCAAGTGGAAATATGAACATTACTATCATCCAAAAAAGGAACCCTACTTTATCTATGGGAGACCCTATTAGGATTTGTAAAGTTTATCATGTTTGTTAACTATAACTCAATGTCATCACCCAACAGAAAGTCCATGATGAAGGGAAAAGAAAAAATATGAGAAATCAAAAGACAAAGAGGTTAATGAAATAGTATAGGGTTGATTAGGTTGACCTAGTACAAAAATAGGGAGTGTAAAACTATACAGGGTCGACTAGGTCAATTTAGTACAATGTACAAAAGGCAGAAAAGGTACTAGGTTGATTGGGTCGATTTAGTACAATAAATAGGGAATTAAAGAAGCTTAAAAATAGATTATGAAGATGAAACAAGATAATTTTTTGATAATTAAAAATTAGTAAGTACTAAAAGGAAATAGATAGTTAATTGGATTAACACTGGCCAATCTAATTGAAGCACATAAAGTAAAACCTTGCACTAACTTTGGATAATGCAAGATTTTGTGAAAATAATTAAGTAAAGAGAAATAAATCAACTTGAAAAGTAAATAGCTAAATAATTAATCAATCTAGAATGTTTATTTGATTATTAAGATATGATTTTTAATGTGACTAGAAGTTGGCTATAAGCAAGGTACTAGGTAGAAACTTAAGGGTAGTTTCAAGTAATTTTGGATGAAAGGGATTGTAGTGGCAATGATACATGATTAGTATTGGGGCCTACCCCCTCACTTCATACACCAAAATGATAAGGGTGTCGGGTGCTTAGATATAATATACCATTAATCATGCTTTATACTTGACCAGAGTATCAAGTTGGCTTCCCCCTTAGTGATGAAATCCAAGTAGGTTGGCCTTGGGTAGACAAATGTTAAAATGCTTGTTTATAATTTTGTGATTTGATTGTGTGTGTATAAAATAGAAATAGTGAAATTAAATGGTTAATTAAAAACCCCTAATTAGACTATGTGAACTATTCTAAGCATGTAAACAATAAGAAAAGAAGTGTGTGAGTTAATTATTAGCATATATGAGGTTAATTGCAACTAGAAACAAGGTATAGTGTTGAAACTATATGAAAAATATATAGAATAAGGTTGATAGGGTTGAACCTATACTATGAAAGCAAGGTCTGAAAATGAACTAGGTCAACAAGGTTGACCTAGTTATTTTAGACAACACACAAAACATAGAATTGGGTCAGTAGGGTCGATCCAGTTGACTGTGGAAGAGTAGTTTTAAAGATTGAAAATTTTAAAAATAAAGATAAAAAATAAAGAAATAGAGAGGTAGAAAGGAACCTTGGTGGATCAGAGATGTAATGAAGGAAGATTGTTGATGAATAACCTTAGAGTATGTTGGCAACACCTACAAATTGGGTCGATAGGATCGATCAAGCTATGCAAGAACCTACTACAAAGTGCTAAAAAATGTATAGGGTTAACTAGGTCAACCTAGTAGGTTGAAATTGATGTCTAAAAGGCTAAAAACCTATATTGGGTCGATTGGGTTGATCTAGTTTCCTATTCCTAAAAACTTGTATAGAGAAGTCAAAAAATTAGATCGATAGAGTCGATCCAGTATGATAAAAATAATGATTAATAGAATGAAAATAAGTGAAATAAATCTTGTAAGGGATAGTTTCAAGTCATTTTCATCAGAATATATGCAATAAAAAATGCATCATGATAAAGAGTTACTAGATAGGGTAAAACAATTCCTTAAGACCATGATCACCAAACCTACAACACTTAGCTCCATGGGTATCATTACAGATGATGAATTAAAGCATAGGACCACTTTGGTCATGAAAGAGGTAAAAAGCAAGAGCTAAGGCTTGTCTAGGGGTGACAACAACATGATCTTGGATATGATCCTAATCGTAGAAGAAAATATAGCTGAGGTAAGGAGCATTAAGGAGGCCTTGGATATAAATAACAATGATCTTGAAGACTTAGCTGAGCAAGAGGATTAATTCTTCCTTGAACATTATAAATTTTGAAAATGGGATATTCTTTTGTAAAGGCATGTGTATATTTTTAGCACATTTACCTATAGGTTAGTTCATTTTTGTAAGTCTAGTGTATTCTAGAAACTTTATAGAAAGGACAACTATCCGTTATATTTGTACACTTTTAAGTTAATGCAACTGATCGACATACTTCCTTGTTTCTATAAAAGGAGTATTATCTATTGTAAAAAATGAGGGAGTTTTGAGCCAAAAATTTTATACTTTGGAACTATTAATGCAATCAAGGAATTCTAAAAAGATTTTTTGAATTTGTTTGCATCATTTTCTATATGGTTTATCTCTCTGTTGTTTATTTTGAATCTTAGATTTAAATAGTTCTTTTGAATTTTTGGCAAGTACCTTTTGAATGCAAAATTGTTAACTTATGCATATGCTAGGTTAATTGAAGGTTCCTTAATTTTATTAAATTTATGTTCTCTATATTTGTAGATGTGTATCAACTATCTGCTTAAAGGAGTAAACCTTTAAAATAAATGTGGTTCTTATTTGTATTGTTTCTTATCTTTCTTAGAATTTTTCCTGATATATGTTGTGATTTGAGCTTAAGTTATTCTACTTCATATATTGGTTTTAAGTGCATGCCTAGGATACACTTGAACTTTGTCATGATATCCAAGATGAAGATCAACAACACTTTTCTTCTCCGCCTTACCCTACCTTTTTACTTCTTTTTTTAACCATTCACTTCAGATTAAAGTTTCATTGTATATGTCCATCTTAGTTTAGCTTTAGACTTAGAATTAAACTTAATTCACAAATTAACATAGATCATCTTATTATTTACAAAGATTTACTAGCAATGGTGGCTTCCAACCACCAACCAATACAAATATTATGGAACAATTTACTTGCTCTACCACTATTTCATCATAGGTAATCAGATTACCACAACCTACTACTCATGCTCTAAAATCTTTGAATTCTAAAATGAAAAGTTTTCTTTAAAAAATAAGAGCACCTATGGTACACATTTAGGCATCAACAGGTAGAGCTCTGTTGGCACTAGAAGGAGGGCTAATTCTTTGTAGATTTGTAGTATCTCTACTAGTTTTTATGAATTATATTTAAAGATCACTTTATTCTTTACATATTTGTGTTTATTTTAGCGTAATCATGTAAAGGTTGGTGATCTTCATGATTTTAGACTGGTCTTTATGCTTATTTCAATAATGATTAACCTTCTTTTAAGACATACATTGAATTATGGTAAATATAGCTTTAGAATTATGAAACTAATAGATTTGAGGTTAGTAATAGTTGTTTTGATCAAAGACTCTTAGATCCTTTGCTCAATTGAGTTTATTTGAACTTAAAACGTGTAAAGTTTGATCTTGATTATGTATTTGGACACTTTTTTGAGATAATTTAGCTAAATATTATTGTCCTTTATTATTTTTTATGTGAATCTTTGCAAAATTTACTTAATGTGCATTTATCATCATTGTTCTTTACAAAGTTAGGATTAACACATCATATTTCAAACAAGATTAAAAATTGTCATGTTAAAATTACCCAAAGTTAGAACAAGGTCATGCTTAGAGACCAAGAAACCTCTACGTGAATTAGAAGTCCACAGAAGAGCTAAGCGGGACAAAGGAAAGTGGAGGCTTTCAAAGTTTTTTCCAACTTTGCCAATTTAGGGTGCTCACGCATTCAACCCTAATCAAGGTATGGATTGGCTAGGTGGTTCTCTTATCAATATGTTAGGTGTGGTACATGACCTTGCCCATAACCTTGAGAAATATTTGCCAATATTTAGTCCTAGTAGTATTGTAATTGTAGAGGAACATATTAAATCATTCAAAGCTGCATTAAGATTGCTAACTGTAATCCATGAGGATTTGGCCTATAGAATATTTCCTTTTACTTTTAAAGATGCTACTTATGAATGGTTTTTAAATTTGCCTAAAAATTACATTAATAATTAGGGCCATTTTAATAATGTTTTCATTGACTAGTTTAGTAGAATTATTAGTCCCTATATGTTATACTAACAATTTGCCATGGTAAAAAGGGATATAAATGAACCCATAAGAGATTTCAATGTTAAGTTCCAAAAGATGTTCATTAGGATTATAAATCCTTATAGACTAAATGAGGCTTTAACCTTGGAAATATATAAATATGCCTTGGATCCCATGACCTCTATTTTTATAAAGAGAGTTGTTGGGCCTATGAATACTCTAGATTTAGCCTATTCTAAAGCAATGATCATTCATGATCAAATGCAGCCCCAAGGTCAGATGGCTTACTCTATCCCTAATGTCAACCCATATTTAACCACTCTAAATGTCTTCCCCAATAACAATCAGAATATCCTAGCTTTGAATCAAATCCCAACATTGAACCAATTACCTTTAAGTCATGCTCATCCAACTCATAACTTAGGATTCTTGAACACTACTACAAATGGATTTAATCCAAGTGACCAAAAGGCCTTGGTAATAACCAATGGTACTAATATCAATCAGGTTCATAACTCTAAGGCTCCCAAAAATGAAAATGACTTTATCTTGAAAATGATTCAAAATTTAAGCATTGATTTCTTCAACTACAAAAATAAGTTGCTAATACTACAGAGAGTTCAAGTAGGAACTTTTCTTTCCAAAGGTTTAATAGGCTCAATAACAGGTTCCATAATGGTAGTTACAATAACAATAAGAACAATGAGTCTTTTGATAAGAAAACAATGGATATAAATCTTATTTATATTACTTTGCCTAATTATTATAGGGTACATTTCACTTCTAAGCATGGTGAGATAGATTGCATTGAATTCTGTAAAGCCTTTGAAGCCTTTCAAGAGGAGTTGGATACATTTGAAGTAGTTCCTAAAAAAGATAATGGTGTAGGCACATCAAGATCTAAATATGTTGACCAAGCCTTCATGGTAGAGATGTTTGACTTACCTTTTCAAGAAGATAATGAACTTGATGATATTCCTGAAGAGGTTCATGATTTTTAGTAGTTCTTGAAGAAGACCTAGCCTCTAAGGAATATAGAGAAGAAGTAACCCCTAACTACTTCAACACCTCCAATTAACTTTGACACTCCTCTGGACACTACTTCAGATAGTAACATAGAACCTCCAAAGGGAAGTACTTCTAAACATAATACTAATGCATTTAATTCTTTTAAAAAAACTGGTTATAATATTATAGAAGACATGAAGAAAATAAATTCTAATATCACATTGCATGAATTAACATAGATCACAGAGCAAAGGGACCTATTGTTGGAGTCCTTATCTAAAAATATTGGTAGGCCACCCAAAACTAACAGTGCTAATGTTGCTATGTACAAAGCTAGGACATAATCCCCAATTTTTTTGTTTACTATTAGAATGTTTGGTAAGAATTTACATAACTTTTTATTAGATTCTGGTGCATCCACAAACATTATGCCACAGGTATTTGTAAACAACTTGGCTTGACTCCTATCAAATTTGACAGAGTTGTTAGTCAGTTAGATAAGTCTAGGGTCAAAATATTTGGGGAATTATTTAATGTTTATATGTAACTTACCTCTAAGCCTAGAGTCCATTAATTTATTGACATCTAGGTGGTAGACATTCTTGATGCTTATGGCTTATTATTAATCAGGGAATAGACAAATGCCCTAAATGGATATATGTTCATTGACTATTCTCATTTAAGGCTACTATAGAAAGGAGTCCCAAATCAGATCAGAGTGGAAATAAATCCTCGTACAAAGCAAATGATCACAAAATATAATGCTATGAGTGAAAAGGTGAACATAGTTGACTTTGATTTCAGAGTTTTCACTCTTAAAATTTCGAAGGTATGCAAGTCTAAGCCCTCTCATATTGTTCCTATATTATGGAAGTTGCATTTTGATGGGTTTAGATGTAAGTCTATGTCAAAAGTAGGAGTTATCCTAATAATCTCATTGATAAGGAATATCATGCTTAATATAGACTCCAATTTCCATGCACCAATAATATTGCAAAATATGAAGCATTGATCTTAGGTCTACAATTTTCCATCAAGTATAAAGTCAAAGAATTCCTAGTTCATGGTGATTCAGAACTTATAGTCAATCATGTGAGGAGTAGGTACCAGTGTAAATTGTCATATCTCAAGAGATATAAGTTTAGAGTTTGGGATTTTTTAGAATCTTTTAATGATTTTAACATTATTTCCATGCCTGGGAAGAAAACAAGGCTACTGATGAGTTTACCTCAACTGTAACCAATCTTATGCCAAACCATGACTCTTAGAACTTTAACATTGAGTTGGTTCCGTGCCCTTCAGTCCGAGATAATATAAACCATATGCAAGTTTTTAATGATGACCAATGAATCCTAGATTTCATGACCAATTTAGGGGTCTTTGAAGCCCGTGTCATATATGAGGCCAATGATAATACTCTTGAATAAAATGATAGATTAGAGAATAAAGTGATTCAAATAAATGATAATAAAATTCCAAAAGGCATGATTGCCTTGGAGAGAGTGTTCGATCAGGATAAGCTAGTTGAGAACACTAGGATTCTCAAAGTGAGTGGGAAGGATTACAAAGCAGTTGATCTTAGACCTCAAAATCAAGCCCAACTAGTTAATATTGGAACATCATGTATGAGCATTGAATATAAAAAATCCAAATACTTGCTGACAAACTATAAAGACATAATAGCATGGTTCTATGATGACCTAAAGATTTTTGATCCAAAAGTCATCACCCATACCGTACCCTTGAAGAAAGATTGCAAACCTTTTAGACACAAGCAGGGGCATATCAACCCTATTTTAGAGCCTATGATTTTCAAAGAACTCAAAAATTTATTAGATGCCAAGATTGTATTTCCCATTAGGCACTCTACCTGGGTCTCCAATTTGGTCCCAGCCAAGAAAAAGAATGGTGAAATAATATTATGTATTGATTTCAAGTATATAAACAAGTCATCTAAAAAGGACAACTATCCTTTGCCTTCTTTGGACCAAGTTTTACTAAACATTTCTATTTATACTATGATGTCCTTTCTTGATGGATTTTGAGGGTATATCCAAGTATTAGTTAACTAGGAAGACATGATGAACACTACTTTTACTACCAAATGGGACATGTTTACATACAAGAGTATGTCTTTTAGACTGATCAATGCAGGTGAAACATTCCAAAGGGCTATGGATCATGCTTTCCAAGGCTTGGTAGTTAAATGCATCATTATATCCATGGATGATCTGACTATTTTTTCTAAAAATAGGGAAGACCACATTATACATTTATAATAGGTATTTGAAAGGTGTAGAAGGTATGGGATTTATCTCAACCCAAAAAAGAGAATTTTTTGTGTTACCAAGGGAAAATTATTGGGTCATGTCATTAAAAAGGAGGTAATCTCTATATATTCAAATAAAGTAGATGCTATATCAAAAATAGAGCCTCCTAATAGTAGGAAAAAAATAAAATCATTCTTTGGCAAAATTAACTTTGTAAGGAAGTTTATTTTTGGTTTTGTAGAAATTTTCAAACCATTGAATGACATGCTATAAAAGGATGCCAAAATAACTTGGAATGAAGAAACCAAGAAAGCCTTTAAGGACATAAAGGAGGCAATTTGTCAAGCTCCATTCCTCATAAGTTCAGATTTCTCCAAGGATTTATACTATTACTTCAATCTTAACTCAAAAAATTGATGGATGTGACCATCTAATTACTTTCATGAGCACAACTTTAAAAATATTTAGTTAAATTATTCTTTAATTTATAAACAAGCATGTGTATTAGTTAAAGCAGTGAAAAAAATTAGACACTACATTGTTAAGAATAAAGTGTATGCCACCTTACCTGACCCTGCTATAAAGCTCATGCTAAGCCAAAATTAACTAGGAGAAAAGAGAGGTAAGTGGATTTCTATCTTTCAAAAAATTGACATTGAGATGAAGATTGTGAAATTGGTAAGGTGCCAAGGTCTAATTCAAATGATTGCCAGTGTAAACCCCAAGATTAATGTTGTGTAATTTGAACAAGAAAGTTTTCAATCCAATGATTGGTAGATCCTATTATCCTTCTACTAATCAATGGCACTTATCCTGCAAGGTTAATTAGGGAGAAAATAAGAGCCCTAAGACTCAAGGCAACTCACTACCTGATTAAAGATGGAATGATGTACACAAAAAAATTTAAAGGTATTTACCTAAGATGCATTTATAAAGAAGAAGTAACTGAGATCATGAGCCCTTTTCATGAGAATTTGGGCAACAGAAATCCATTTGGAAGGACAACAACTCAAAAAATCCTTAGAGTTGGTTATTATTAGCCCACAATCTTCAAGGATGCCCATAAGCATGTAAGGTAATTCCATTCATGTCAAGTCTTCAAAATAAAAGAGCTTAAGGCTATCATGCCACTACAACTAGTGATGATTGACAAACCATTTTCCCAATGGGGGCTAGATTTCATGGGGTTGATCAACCCTGACTCATCTGAAGGTCACAAGTATGTTCTAACTACTACTAACTACTGCACCAGATGGACTGAGGTAGTGGTTACTAAATAGTGTAAAATTGAAGAGGTGATAAAATTTTTAGAAGAAAACATATGCACTAGATTTGGTACTCTGGTCTCTCTAGTATGTGACAATGGATCCACTTTCATATCCATTAAAATGACATAATGGGCATATGATAATAGTATTAGTCTCAAGTTCTCATCCAACCATTATGCTCAAGGTAATTTAGTGTCTAAATCAACCAATAAGAACTTGATGAAAGTAGTAACGAAGTCTGC
This sequence comes from Torreya grandis, assembly GCA_037957365.1. NCBI lineage: Eukaryota > Viridiplantae > Streptophyta > Pinopsida > Cupressales > Taxaceae > Torreya > Torreya grandis. Next base: position 4,227,296 of record JARHVA010000443.1, read on the forward strand.
AAAAGATAAACCCAGAACTTGGGACAAATTTCTTAAATATGCCCTATGGGCAGATAGAATCAGAATCAATCAGGATCTCAAGGCCTCATACTTATTACAGGTGTATGGCCAATAACCCATATTCCCTATAACACTCAAGCTGCCAACATACCATTTCATGAAAGAGTACATGAAGGATGATATGGAATTAACAAATTCAATACCGTTGGACATTGTTTAGATGGGAGATGATAGAGAAGAGGCTTTTGATAAATTTAGTAGGCACCAAGCCAAAGTGAAAAGGTGGTTTGACAAGTGATCAAAGATAAAGGTGTTTAGGAAAAGAAAATTAGTTATTATATGGGAGAAAGCATCTAAACCAAAGGATAAACATGAGAAGTTCACACATTTATGGATAGGTCCCTACCATATTGTTAAGACACTTGGAAACAACACCTTCAAACTGAAAGATCTATAAGGAGCTGAATTCACTTTGCCCACCAATGGGCAATACCTCAAGAATTATTTCTCTACTACTCCCCTTAGGGTCTTCATGGAGTAAACTATAAGATTAATTAGAGTTAGAGTAGGTAAGCTAGATTTAGTTTCTTTTTGTTCTCTCCTTCTTATCCCTTGTTTGTGCATATGTTTGTGTATGTTTGTTTGATTTTACTTTACTTTCTACTTTATTTATTTCTATTTTGTGTTCTTGATTTATCTACTTTATTCTTTGCTTATAATAAGTCCTTTGGGACAACCCTCAGCTCAAAGTTCATCTTAAATAATCAGGAACTCCACATTTCAAAAATATAGGTATGAGTCTCAAGCATTTGTTGATCATATGTTTGAAATGTAAGCTTATGTTATAGTTTAAAGAAACTAATAAGGATTGGTAGATATGTCAACTATTATATGATAATTTAAAACATTATTTTGACCTAAATTTGGTTTTAAGAAGAATTGCACATGTAAGATGAAAGCTTAAATTATTAAGGCATAATCATGTTTGCACTTAACAAAGAACATTGCCTGACACAAATTTACAACCATAGGTGATTGTCTGAGGATCAAACATTTGACCAAATCCTTAAACCTAGCTAACTTGGTTCCCAAACTTTGCTAAAAAGCATAAAATATCTACAAAATACAAAAAATAAGAGCTTATTGCAAAATCATAAGTTTTACAAGTAAAGGTGATTTAGGTAATCTCCACCAAGGCTATGGATACTTGGCTGGAAATGGAGCAAGGCCATGAGTGGAGCCAAAGGCATCTTTCTTGGGGCTGTATATGCCTGGCTAGTACTAGTGCAACACCCAAGCCTTCCCTGAGCTAAGTCATGGTTCTTAATAAATATAAAAACATGATGCAAGTCAATGTTAATGGTTAAAGACATGAAACTTGGAAGTTGTTCCTTGAATCCCTTGGAAAATAATAAGTAGAATCAAAACACACACACACACCATGGCTACATTTTTATGTCTGATCCTAATTCTATAGAAGCAAGGTTTCTTTGTAGAACCATGAACTGATCTTGATAATGGTATTGATCAAGTAGAATAAGTAATCAAGTTAATTATTTGATTCAGAGTATTTGAACTCTAACATATTTCTATATTTCCCTTGGAAGTCACCATTTATTGAGGTCAACATATCTCCTATTTTTTAAAATTGGGGACCCATGTGTTAAATTATGTAATTTGTACCTTAAAACTAAAAATTTACTTGATCAAAGTGTCATTAATATGTTTGTACATTATTCATATTTGAAGATCATCCACACCATGTTATAGTTGGTCTTTTGTTCATGGTTCCACTCCAGCTTTGCCTAATATTGCTAACCTTTGATCTGTATGTTTCAAGTTGTAGGTTTCATGGAACCCTCAAAATAATGGATCATCCCTAAGATTTTATAGCTCAATCCCAACTTGGGTTTTTACTAGCCTTCAATCTATGGAAATCTAAGTTAAATCTATGTCCAATCTTCCTAAAACACTCATTCATAAACCTTAGCTTAGATCCTTTGATTTAAATTCAAATTTTGGTAGGAACACTTTAAAAAGGCCGTGAAATCAAGATTAATTTTTAAACTAAGGCTTAGTTGTGTTTTTAAAAATGACCAAACCATAGCCTAAAAATTATATGCTTGGTCCCCTTTATATCCTGAGCCCTTTGTTCCCTTTTAGCATGGCCTAACTTTATGTTTGTAGGGTCCTTTTGTTATGTTCCTAGCTTGTTCAAATTTATTATTCATAGTCCCCCTTGTTATGAACTTAGACTAATGTCTTAGTTCTAAGGACCCATTCATGTTTATTAACATAAATAGGACCTTAGTCTTAATACTTTAACCTAAGTCTTATATACCCTGAGCCCTAACTTAAACCGTGTGCTTATCCATAGGATTGACATCCCATGCCTGCTCATATAACATTGATTGAATAGAGTGAGGTAGACCTGATGAATCAAAGACTTTGATCCATGAATCCAATCTTGCTTGATCATACATATTGTAATCAATGATCCTTAACTGCTCATACAAAATCAATCAAATTATGTATACCAATTCAAAGTTCCAATGGGAACTAATATTCACATGATTTAAATTTGATGTTCTCACACCTATCAATTAATGTCTTTGAGGCCATCAAATCTTAGTCCCTACAGTTAATTATGTAAAATTAAAATTGATGTTCTCCTGACTATTAGTTGATGATCGTGAGGCCATCATTAACATCCATGAGACCATAAACTTTTAGCTCTTATGAATAATTATAAGATCTTAAATTTGACGTTCTCATGACCATCAATCAATGTCCATGAGATTGTCAAATTCAAGCTTAGGAACCAATCTCATTTGGATAACTGAACATGTTTATTTTCATGCTATAAGATCAATGGAGACCCATTTGTAGAATAAGCATGTTTAGAGTTTTGTGCTTCAATGATAAAATTGGCCTTTTATTTCGACTTTAGCCCATCATAGACCAAATTCAAATTTTCATGGAATTGATTATAAACACCATGAACCTATCTCAAATTTTATCCTAAAGTGTGGTCATGTTTCTAAAAAATTGACTAAACTTTGGTCTAAAATATCATGCTTGGTCCCCATATGTCCCATAACTTTATTTGGGTCTATTCTATCAACTTAACCTAACAAGTGCAAGGTCCCATTATTAAAAGTTTGCTTAGAATTTTTACCCTAGATTTTTATTATATTTATTAATATAATAAAACCTTTGGTTAAAAAACATTATACTTGGTCCTTTATTATTAAGGGTCCCCCTATTTATCATGATTTAAACTTAGCTGAAATACTTTAGCCTATGGTTTATATCATGTTTATTAACACAAATTAAACCATATCATAAAGTCTTTAACCTAAGTTTTTATATGTCTTGATTCTAACTTAAACATCATTCACCTTTACAAGATCTATGGCTCGAGTGAGATCAGAGGAAGATGATCAAATGGAGTGAGATCTCTAAGGACTATTCAATAAAACCTCTAATGACCCATAGGACTATCATGTAGAGAACACATGCCAATTGATGATGCTAAGCAAGTGAAGAGCTTAGGGAGCTCCATGGGACTACCAAGTGGCATAATCATGGGGCCTAGTACAAATAATGACCAATGGTGTACAACCCATAGGATCAAGATCAATGGCTCTTGTTGATCTATATAAGATGATCCAATGGAGCGAGACCAAGTAATATTTTCAAAGGGAAATGGTTAGATTTTGAATATTAATGCCACATAGATACCACCTAAGTAAAAAATGATAAAACCAAAGATTTTATGGGCACAAAAAAACAAAGTATAAAGGCAGAGGTCCAAATCAAATCCAAGGCACCAAATTCACTTAAGTCTAAAAAACTATCACCATTAAAGGCCATAAAAGACTTGCAGAGAAATCCTAACATCCATAAAGCCCTATTTTGATCTCAAATTGACCATAGTTGAACTAGAGAGAGATAAATTATCATCTGAACAAGTGCAGATTAATCCAAAGTTAACTTTTAGATCACTGTAAGCAATTTATAAAGCTTATAGTCATGGCAGTGCCAAAGTAACATAGAGAGGACACAGAGCTCTACTCAACCACAAATTTAGAAGGAAGGGTCTTTAAAGACACAATATTTGATGCTATGGTGTTAAACATTGGAGACTATAATTGGTCCAAACTCTTTTGGATAATTGAAGAATTATAACCCATAATAAAGGAGGATGAGAAAATTACATCCTTCAAGACAAGATATTACGACTTGGTTATAACATATATGGTGAGCCTTCACCATGAAATAGAAAATCTAGAGGTACTTCACTATACATATGTCCTCCTCCTTATTTTTAAAGAATGTAAAATTGAAACGGGTATGCTGATCAATGAATGTACTCATAAATGCATTACTTTTGTGTCTCCCATTGATTTTTAAAACTATTATAAGTTACCCAAGCCCTGAGTAGATGTACCCATACTTAATGAATGGGCTAAGAAAAATGACCTCAAAACCATCTTGGCCCCATGGTTGTATTCTGGAAACCATGTGATTTATGACCTTAGTGGAAACATTCCCATCATCTAATTTTGACTTGGAATTAGGATGATAATGACCTTAATGAATAGGCTATGTGGAAACCCCACTACCACTTATGTTGATAATATTTGGGTACCCCTAGTATAATTTATGATTGAGAAGGAGCCCACCCCTCCCATGGGTGAAGTTATCAGTGCATGTTTATGTAGGTAGATATCCATAGTCAAAGAAGGGTTTAGGAAAAACTTCTACATGATGTCTTACTTTTTGGATGCCTTGCATGCCATAATTAAGATCCCCAGCTTTAGAGAATGGTCACCTAAAAAGATACAGATAGTGTCTTAGTTTTACTCAAATTTGCATATCTTCAAGTATAGAGACCATATTTAGTTTATCTATGATTGCATCTATCCTACCTTGATTGAGGCCATAACAGGGTGCCCAATTCCAAGAGTTAACTCATTAGTAAATAAGTCCATTGAGTCCTTTAGGGACATCTAGTTTTATCTAGACTACACAATCATCAGGATTGAGGGAACACAATGCACTACACTTTGACTACCCATCCATGTTCTAGATAAATTGGCTAAGAAAGAAGTTACATTATAAGTATGTAATGGTTTTTGTAGAGGCAAAAGGAAAAGACTAATGCATACTCTACCATTGGCTATTGGTAGAAAAATCTTCTAGTATTAGGACAATATTTAAGATGTTACTAGGAATAGAGCATCTTTCAAGTTGAAACATGATAAATTAAGATAGTGGGACCCTAATGATAAAGTTGAGAAACATTTGAAGGCCAAACATATAAGTTTGACATATGAACATCAGCCTAGAGTCTATGAATCAATATACACCAAGGCTACATCCTTCAAAATATTATTGGAAAGGCTTAAGAAACGTGACATCAACCTAGAATTCAAATTGATGAGGGACCATAAAGGAAATGGTGACATTTGAGAACTTAGTCTGAGGCAATACCACTTTCTAGAAGGTCAATCCTCTCAACCTCCTCCCATGTAGCCAAAATCACAAGTGGAAGTCCCAAAGCCTAAAGTACAATATGAAGATAGGATTGAAGAAAGTAGACCTAGGGAGGGGACATCATTTTTAGCCAATCAAAATGAACCTAGATATCCAATTGAATATATTGATGTTGAGGCATTAGACCAAGGTGAGGCAGTGGAATATGCATTGTAGATGTTTTCCACTACTTATCAATTTGATGAAGAGGAAATGTAGATGGAGGAACCCTAGCCCTAATTTGAAGAGGTGGAGATATAAAAAGGGAAGGAATTAGATTTGTATCTAGTTCTAGTTTTTCCCCCATAAAAGAGAAAGGCTGAACTTGCGTTAGTTCTAATAGGAACAAAAAAACCCAAACTAACCTTCACTTGCCCTTTGAGTGAGGTCAATGTCTTTAGTGAATAAAATGTGCTAAAAAGACCAACCATCCTTGAATGGTTCATCTATGATAATTTTCAAAAGGTTCCTACTCTTCAACACTCTTGGGCCATGACCAAGTTAGTAGACATAACTATCGATGATGAGCTCAAACCATAGATAATTGCCTTGTAGAAGGAGGAGAAAGAAAGATGATTTCCCTTGGGGAGTCAAGTTGCACATAGATAACTACTCTTGGGACTTCAATTGAGACACAAGTAAAGACTCTAGAGCCTCCTCAAATAACTTGATCATTAGTTGGAGCCTATTTAAATCTTGAAACTTTAGGTTTGGAGAGGGTGATTAAAAAGAGAGCCATGGTTGCTGGTGAAGAATTCATTTTTCAAAAGGTGGAACCATTTATTAGTTTAACTCTAGTAGGAGGTTAGAAGCCAAGTGAAGAACCCATCTTTGAAGAAGATATAATTAGATTAACCCAATCTCAATCAACCCAACTGCAAATTGGCATCAAGGGCATGAAACAACAAATAGAGAATTTGAAGAAGCAAAAGGAAAATCTAGAGAGGCAAGCTATTTTATCTATCCTAGATACTTTGATAGAGATGTTTGAGGCATCCTTTTATGATATGTTTGGTTCTCTGAAGATAAAAAAATCAAGACAAGGTATATTAGGTCAATAAGATTTAGTAGCCAGGGGTTTAACTACTCAATAGTAGAGCTCAAAAGATAAGATGAAGTATTTAATTAACATCTTGATAGGGGATAAAATCCTAGGTTTCAAGACCATTAGCTTAGCCCATCTCAACATAGTCATGGGATTGATTATAGATAAAATTTAAGGATTGAGTATGTGGTCCAAGAACTTGGAAAGACTCCTCAAGGATGATAAAGAGTTACTAGATAGGATATAACAATTCCTTAAGACCATGATCACCAAATATACAACACTTAGCTCCATGGGCATCATTATAGATGATTAATTCAAGCATAAGACCACTTTGGTCATGCAAAAATTAAAAAGCAAGAGACAAGGTAGGTCTAAGGGTGACAACAATAGGATCATGGATATGATCCTAATAGTAAAAGAAAAGATAGCCGAGGTAAGTAATATTAAAGAGGCCTTGGAGAGAAATAACAGAGATCTTGAAGACTTAGTTGAGCAAGAAGATGAAATCTTCCTTGAACCTATAGTCAATTTGAGACTTATTTATAAGAAACACTAAAAGGTGGTAAGGCTATTTCAATAGAACCAAGGGACTTCATCAGTATAGGGTCCACTAGTTAGTTAGGACTAGTCTTTTATTGAGCATTATAAATTTTGAAAATGGGATATTATTTGTAAAGGCATGTGCATATTTTTAGCAAATTTACCTATATGTCAGTTCATTTTTTTAAGTCTAGTGAATTCTAGAAACTTTATAGAAAATACAACCATCCTTTACATTTGTACACTTGTAAGTTAATGTAATTGAGCGACATAATTATTTATTTCTATAAAAGGAGGGAGTTTTGAGCCAAAACTTTTATACTTTAGAGATATCAATGCAAACAAGGTATTTTGAATTTGTTTGCATCATTTGCTATATGGTTTCTCTCTCTATTGTTTTTTCTAAATCTTAGATTTTTTTTATTTTTAATTCTTGGTGTGTACCTTTTGAATTCCAAATTGTTAACTTGTGCATATGCTAGGTTAATTAAAGTTTCTTTAATTTGCTTATTTTTATTTTCTCTACATTTGTAGATGTGCATCAACTATCTGCTTAAAGGAGTAAATCTTTAAAGTAAACTTGGTTCTTATTTGCATTATTTCTTATCTTCCTTAGAAGTTTTCCTGATATATGTTGTGATTTGAGATTAAGATGATTTAATTCATATATTGGTTTTAAATGTATCCCTGGGAGACACTTGAACTTTGCAATGATATCTGAGATGAAGATCAACAACAATTGTCTTCTCTACCTTACCCTACCTTTTTAATTCTTCTTTTTAACCATTCACTTTCGATTAAAGTTTTATTATATATGTTCATCTTAGTTTAGCTTTAGACTTAGAATTGAACTTAATTCACAAATTAACATAGATCATCTTCTTATTTACAAAGATTTGTTGGCCATGGTGGCTCCCAATCACCAACTAATACAAATATTGTGGAACAATTTGCTTGCTCTATTGTTATTTCATCATAGGTAACATGATTACTATACCCTATTACTCATGCTATAAATTATTTGCATTCTAAAATGAGAAGTGTTCTCTAAACACTAAGATCACCTCTGGTACACATTTAAGCATCAACATTTTCACAAGGCAACAACATATAAAGCAAAGATTCCCCCCTTTATAAATGCCACCAGATCAAATAATTAGGAAGGCTCAACAATATAAGTATCCTAATCTTGAAAGAGAAAAAGTCTTGATGCATCAAGAAACTAAAGTCCTATAGAACATACAATAAAAAAATTGTCAAAAGGTGATACTATAGCTATTGATACACAAATGTAAGGGCAGATAATTCACATTATGTGACAAGAAGTAGTAGTGAATGCATTGATAGATATATTATAACTTTTGTTCACTTTATGAAATGAATATATTTTGTTAAGTGGTAAGAACATTTTTCATAAATTACTCAAATGTGTACAATGAGGATAGTAGGATACCAACAAGGTTTTATGGTATGAAAAAACTAAAAAACCCTAGGATGTTGACTCTCGAATGTATATTTAACTCACAGGGTATGAGGTACCTAATGTTGGATTTGGATTTAGAAGCATAGTAAAATGATACTGATATCTACGTGGGAGGTTATTGGTTGAAAATTGCTGAGCTATAGTCTATTATTCTCAGTATCATAGATTATGGGAGAGTAGAGCCAATTGGATGGCTTGAAGATGTAGAAATTAAGGTTTTTGACTTAAACTTGCAAGTATTTTTCTAGGAAATTGACATGAAAACATTTGAGATCCATTATCATGATTTGATTGGTAAAAAAAGGGCTTATGATGGTCAAATGATCATCATTACAATAAAAATCAATTCGAGGTGTACCAAGGAGATAAAATAATTTTGATATCTTTGAACACATCTGAGCATAATCCATATGTTATCCCTAGAGAACAAAAGTCACCTTATGTTTATGAGGGTAAAAATTAGTTCAAGGTGAATGAAAATAACAATAAAAATGCCTTGTGAACTACATAATACTAGATCTTCAATCCTCATCTAGAACATCAAATAAAATCATAACTAGTTGAAAATTTTGTCTAGAAACCTATTATAACAAAGTCACCAATACATCAGTTTCAAAATGAAGATGTAGGTCTATGTATGTGAAATTTACAACTAGGTCTAAGGTAGATTTATTGTATAATATATGTGTGATAGCTATGAATTACACATAGCCTACTTTATAAGGTAACTTACCTTGGGAAGAAACATCTTTAGTAAGTGGTGACTCAGATACACATATGTTAAATTAGGCCTAATGAGAACATGAGGTGCACCCTTTATGAATGGTGTTCACCATTGAATGCCATATTCTAAAATAATTAACAACTAAGGATCTTAATCAATTAATTTTATGATTAGAGCATCATGTACCTAACATGGATCAGAGAGCAAGTGCACTCAATTATGCATTAAAGGGAATTGTAATGACCTAGTGGGTAATTCATCATAAAATCTAGTTATCATGGGAGGAGGCATGTGCATTATTGTGAGAATGTTTTTAGATAACAATAAATATTAGGGTAGATTTTTAATTCTTTCAATAAGGATAGTATCCAAAGTTGCATATACGTAGGTGCATAGACATGGTCTATGTAGGGTGTTGAACCTAAGTACTAGTTGCATGTTTTCAGATACACATTAGCACTACTTCCAACTACTTGGTATATGAATCAAGACTAAAAACAATAAATTAAGCATTGGGCATAAGGTTCAATAAGACTTTATTGAAATGTTTATTTTTGAATTCCTTACAAAATTGGAATGTTGATATGTCATGGGTGAGTGGAAGATCTAAGTATTGTGATAGACTCATCATCACAATAAGAAGTAGCTTGAAATTTGAATGCAAATATATAGACTTATAAGGTTAGTAAAGAGAAGGGAATTTTTTTTTTACAACATTATAATAGGATTACAAATGAGTTGATAGGATCCAATGATTGTGATGTGGATTTGGACTTGAAAAGATTTTTCTAACTAGAACGAGAAGTTAAGCCACCAAAAGCTAAAATCATAAAATAAACTAAGGAAGAAATGATATAAAATTTCAATATTTTATAAAAGGAAGGGCAAGTAACTCTACAAGAATCCATTCCTAGTGAATCTAATAGGATTTATCAAGATCCACTGCAGAAATTTATTTAAAACCTTGGGACAAAATTTATGCCAAAGTTTAAGACTTTGGAAGATTATTGGACTCATAATGAAATTTCATAAGGGTTGTAGCTATTAAGGTATTGTTAGGATGTTTTTCCCACTAAATTCACATAGGTGAAAAGTGTAGATCTATCATTGGGGGAGATACACATTGAACATAGAGAATACACAAGACCTATCAAGTATCATCCATATAGATTGAATCCCAACATGAAGTTAAAGGTGAAGGCTAAGATGGATCACATGCAAGAAGTATGTATCATTTATCTAGTTGAAAAGGTATATTGGGTTATTCCCATGGTTGTGTAGCCTAAACATTTATGTGAGATAAAGGTATGTGGGGATTACCATGTGTTTAATGTGCTTTCATCAATGACCCATTTCCTATACATTTCACCAATGAGGTTATGGAATTAGTTACATGCCATGAAGTATATTCATTCATAGATGGATTAAGTGGCTATCATCAAATTACCATTACAGAGTAGGATTAGGCCAAAACAACATTTGTAATTGAATGGGGTTATTTTGCATATAAGGTAATGCTATTTGGTCTAAATAATGATTTGAATGTATTTTATAGCATTATGGTGACTAATTTTAAGGAATTTATTCAAGATCTTCTAGAAGTTTATTTAGATGATTGGGCTATATTTTCTTTGTTTAAAGACCACTTATCCAAATCATGGCTAATGTTATACTGCTATAGATCTCTATGAATTGCATTAAATTTCAAAAATGCTTATTTTTCACACCATTCAATGTTATATTGGCCCATTTAATTTATAATGAATGAATTTTTGTTGATCAATCCAAAATCATAATCATAGTTGGTATGCCACCTCTGAATAGTTCTATATAAGTGTGAACAATTTTGGGTCATACATGCCATTAAAAAAAGTTATCGAATGATACACATATATCTTTGTACCCTTGTAAAAATTATTGTGCAAGGATATGAGGTTCAAATGGACACAAGATAACCAATAAACATTTATTGAGCTAAATAAAAGGTTAGTTACAACTCCCATATTGGTCTTTCCAAATTGGACTAAGCCATTTCATGTTCACGTAGATGCTTCAAGTATTGTGCTAGGAGCTATGTTAGTACAACCAAGAGATGATGGATTAGACCATACTATCAGTTTCATAAACAAAAAAATTTAGTTGTAGAAAAACTATACTATGACATAACGAGAAGCACTACTAATGGCATTAGTACTACATAAGTTCAGGCATTATCTTTTGGCAATACCCTTTAAGTTTTTTTGCTGATCATCAAGCCTTGAGATATTTGGTTAACAAACCTATGTTTTGTGGAAGGATATCTATATGGTTAATTATAATTTAATAATTTTGATATAGGATCAGTGTTAAACCTAGATGAGAGAATGTGGGACTTGACCACTTAAGCAGGATACAAAATGGAGAATAATCTGAAGAGTTACAAGATGAATCATTTGATGCATAGCTGTTAAAAATATCTATGATTCCTAATAACATGGAAGACATATATAAATTTATATAATAGGGAATTTTTGTTACACACTATGCTGAGTGAGAGAAAAAATAATTGATTACACAATCAATTCCCTTCATCATCATAAATGGATTTTTGTATAAGATGGGAAAAGATGAGGTGTTAGGTAGAGTGGCTTTAGAGCATGAGAAACCTCAAATTCTTGAATAATCACATCAAGAAATCATAGGATGGAATTTTTTAGGTGAATCCACTATAAGGAATCTCTTGAAAAGTGGTCTATGGTGGCCTACTCTATTTCAAGATGCACACCAAGTATCTAAACACTATGATAGTTTCCAAAAGATGGGAAAGCCTAATTAGAGAGATGAGATGCCTTTGAATCTAATTTTATTAGAACAACCTTTTGAATATTGGGGTATTGATTTTATGGGACCTATTAATCCACTAAAAAATTTAATTCATGCAAGGTATATCATCATTACGATATATTGCTTTGTAAAATGGGTTGAAGCTACTATGACACCAAGTTGAAGATCTAAGGATGCAACCAAGTTTTTGTATGAAAACATCATTGTAAGGTTTGGGTGTCCAATAAAATTGGTGAGGAATAGGGGAATAAACTTTTAAATAATATAATCAAGACTCTCATAAAAGAATTTATTAAATTAGAGCATAAAAGTACTGCATATAATCCACAAGCAAATGGAAAAGTTTAGGCTTTAAATAAAGTATCAGGCAAGATGTTAACAAGGATATGCAATGTAAAATGGAATGATTGGGAGGAAATAATTCCAATAATCCTTTGGACATGTAAAACAAACTAAAAATGTGTGACATGATTTACCCCATTTCAGTTGGTCTATGGACTTAAGGTAGTAATGCCCATATAATATATAGGTCCTAGTCTATGCATTACTATGATAATGAGAGTTGGGGATCAAGATTATCTATAGGTGAAAATGATGTATTTAACCATAATGTAATAAAACATGAAAAGAGTAAAATTTATATATGAAGTTAATAATCTAAGTTATAAAGAGTGGCATGATCACAATCTATGATCTAAAATAATATGTCTAGAATAAGAGGTCTTACTATTTGATAGTAGAATTAGATCATTTCCAGGCAAACTACACATTAGGTATAAGGAAAATTATATCATTCATGATGTTTCACAACATGGAAAAATTATTTTAAAATATATTTAGGGAATTTTTTTACCAAGACATGTAAATGGATATAGGCTTAAGCCTTATCATCAATAATTTTTATCACTTTTCATAGAAAATTAATAGAGGGTGCTCAGTAGCACTATGTAGTTTACAATTTTTTTTAATGTTTTGTTTTTATATTTTGATTTTAGGTTTGTGTGTTTCTATAGTGTGATTTATATATCATAACACATTGAAATTATAGTTGTTAAGTCAAAGTCAGAGTGTGATCTATAAATAATTTGATCCTAAAGGAAAGATAACTTGTAATAGGTACATGAAGATCATCAATTAAGTACAATAATGAGGCACCAAAAATTTAGGTATGAAGAAAGGATGATCAACGGTCATTCAAAACTATTAATAATAATGCCTTTGAAAGATTGCATCTTTCCCAAAGCAGATCACATATTAGAATGACTAGATGTATAATAAAGGAAAGTGGATGGTGAGAATACAATGCATCACATGAATACTTACCATTGGAGGGATCAATTTTTTTAGACGTAGAATGGTAACCATCACATCACCAATAATTGGTTGACATTATCTCTATGAAAAATCATGTGCAACTAAATAGACACATTTAAACTATTCTATCAGATGGATTAGAGTAGTAAAATGTATATAATAAGGGGGAAAGTATAACACAATGAAATTACACACTATTTCAAACAAGAGAGCTCTATGATTTGTGTATAATTCAGCCAATTTTGCATAAATTTCTTAGTAACACTGCTACAATTGAATAATTTTTTTAATTATATCTACAACAAACAAGGATCATGCACAACTATTAATCCCACTCATAGATGTGTATAAGAAATAAATGGGGATTGAATTATCACTCATGCAAACTAAATACCAAAATACAACCTTTTTGATTTCATTGACACTGTATAAACTAGTCTCTTCAGCCCAGATCAACCAATAACAACATAAACATGAGCTTTGGTGCTTCAACACTCTTTGTGAGGTTTTGATTCAAAGTGACTTATCAAACTACCTACCTTTGGACAACTAGATTAGGTAATGCTTACATTGCTTAGTAGATATAATGAGGGTATTATCAATCTCTTATGGTATGTTACAATCTTCATCAACCCTACGACCATGATGAGAGTAAAAAGACTTCTAGCTTAGAGAAAATATCATTTACATTATAAAACTAAGTCCCCATGCATCCACTCAGACATAAATGAGAAATGTACTAGGGCAGGTAGGGGGATTCCTATCAACTTAGTAGAATATAACTCGGTGCACATTATTTCTGAGTGCAGTGCCAAATGATTTTAGTAGACCACCAAAATTTATATATAAGTAACTAGAGGCATTATTAATATTGTGTATCAGATGGTATAGATGTATGGGGTTTTAAATTGGACCAATTTTTTGGCATCAAATCTTATTAAAAAAATTGATAAGGTTCTCACTAAAACATCATAGAGGGCCCATGGAATCTAGATGAATACTTTTGGCCCATGACTGCATATGTCAACATCACTTGGACTAAGACAGGGTAATACTCTGAATATTTAGGGATATTTAATGCATAACGGATTGAGATACAAACCATTATCATCTCACACCCTATAACACCCAAGGATGTTCTATAATACCTAGGGAAACATGCATTATCTATAAAGCTGCATAATGGGATTTAGATCAAAGTTGATGAATTACCTAAAGTAATAACAACTCCACTACCCTTTTTCATCACCATGTTAGATGCCTAGGTATAAGTTCTATGGTAAAATCCCTAGCTTCTAGGTGAGTACAACCTATGTGGGCTATACCTCTAGGAACACAACAACCTTTGCCTACACAAGCACAAACTCAACCAAAAATAGAAGTAGCTACATAATAGGTTGATAAGTGAAAGCAAAAGGCAAAAACATGGTGACCTTCACAACCACCATTAAAGAAAAGGATAATAAATACCAAATTATGGTTGGACAATAAACATGTCCTAAAAATCATTATAGAGTGTGATCTTATAGAGTTGGTCATAAAGGAATAATAAATATTGTAGTCAAAGCTCACAAACATAACAATGAGGTCTATGATCAAGAAGAAGAGAAATAATTCTTCTATTGAAGGTAGTACAGACCTATCAGGTGTATAATCACATACAACTAAAAATATGGGTTGATATTACCCAACCTCCTCCTTTAATCATGGTGGACACTATAGGACTGGAAGTAATGTGACAACATTTTCAAGAAGATTAATTTCATATGGATCTAGTTATAGGATCTTCCGATATGCCGGAAACACACTCTCTAAGGTAGGAAAGTCCACCACTAAAATTATTTTGTAGGCCAAGGACCCATGTTGAGTCTAAGGTCTCCCAAACAATCAAAGACATGATGGTGTCATTTACAGATCTAGTGGAGGGGTATAAATGCAATAAGCCTAGGTACCCTAACAACAAATTCAAGAGATGGCCCAAGATAATAAGATATCAAAGAAGACTCTCACTCTTCATAATCTAGGAATAATGATGACACATGTAGAGGTATTATTATTGATTCATCCTCTTCTAAAGATTCAAAATCATCATAGTGTTTGATTCAAAAACTCCTATAGAGGAGCCTATAGAGACTAGCTCACCACATCTTGAAAAGTTGATTGAGCAACTCAATATTGTAGTACAAGAATAAGATGCTAAGGATCAAGAGGAAAAGAAAAGGCATAATATGTGGTTATGGATAAGAAGGCATAAAATAATTAGAAGAAGGAAAAGGTAAAGTGAAAGGCTATCAATGAGGATGAATGGTGGAACCAACAAGTGCAAGAGGAAGAACACATGAAAAATGTCAAAGAAGCTGAGGTAGAAAATAAAAGAGTTGAAGAAGCAAATGAAAAGAAGGAATAAGAGGAAGAAGCAATGATGAAGAACAAATAAAAAGAGAACTAAGAATCACATGCAACACAATAAGAGAAAAACAATGTAGTGATAGTCATAAAGACTCAAGAGGAGCAAAAGGTTAAAGAAGCACTGCACACCCAATAGGATCAAGCCAAAGGGTAGGCTAAGGAGTAGGAATCTAGAGCTAAGGATAAGGTACTAACCACAGGTAATTCTAAGGTAGTATTCAAAGATAACATTAAGGTATAAACTAAAGCTAAGGTTGAGGTAAAAGCTAAAGCTAAGGTTGAGGCACAAGCTAAAGCTAAGATTCAAGCATAAGTGAAATCCAAAGCACAAACACAACACACAACATAGAAATAGGCAATCATAAATTAAGAAGTAGAGACTACCAATATGGTGCAAATAACCAAGACCCATTAGACATCATCCACATCTAAGGGATTGGAATCTACTCAGGGGGTGTAGTCTAGGAGGCATCTCAACACATGCCAAAAATATCTAGCCAATGGTTATGGGATGTCCCTGCATCCTCCATGTGTTGCATAAATTTTTTTATTCACATGATGTAGATCAAGAAGGAACCTATGATAATTGTGACTTCCACTATAGATATGGACATAATAGTACATGAAGCATCTCTTAATGTTTCCAAAGTTATACTTACTAAACAAATCAAAGGTGCAACTAATTTTCAAAAATACATAGTGTAGAAGGCTTAGGCCTTGGAGTAAGAAGTATTATATATTTGAAAGGAAAATGTATATCTAAACCTTTGGTTCACCAATGCATGCCAACTAATTTATAACACTTGCCTTGTGTTGGTCACCTAAGTTCTGGGTGACCAAGCCATGTAAGCAGAAAAGTAGTTCTCATCCCTCTTGTCATAATGAATAAATGACTGGCTTACTGTGTAAAAGATATAATCACTTCAAACTAAAGGGAAAAACATAAAAGTGGATATGGAGGTAATTTTTTTTCTCTTTAAAAAATATGGACAAGTCTTAGATATAAATGTAGTTCAATCCAAGTAGATCGTGCAAGGCATGCTTAATTAGAAACAACAATTCACTAATTAATTATTTGGGGCCAAACCAAAGTTCAATAGGTAGAAAAATCCAAAAATATGATGGAAGATCATTAGGATACCTCTATATAAATGGATAATACACTCAATTAGTTTCTTGAATTATGTGATAATGGCATGTAGAAGTTACAAACATGAAAAAATGAGATTATGTGCAACACATTTACATGCAGATCAGTTGGAGGAGCTCTCCTAAGATATCCATATCAAAGTTTCAAACACTAGGGAACTCATCACCATCATAAAATATTAATATATTCATAATATGATGGTGTACCAAGTCCCACTGTGCACATTGCTCATTATGGTGTAAGAAGTTCTCACTGATTGGAAAATGTTCAAACATGATTAATCACATAAGGATAACTCTATCACACAAATTATTGAAAATTCATAATTTATTCCTCCTAAACAACTAGAATAGGTGCTCCATCAAAGGAAGACAACCATAATTTATCAGCTAGAGATCCAACAACAACAACTAACTCCACTACTAGATATTCCAACATCAATTTATTCTTTCGCATCTCAAGTAGAACCAAGATCACAATAACCTTATACATAGTCAACACAAAGCATGACACCACTTTCTTAGTAGATACTATACACATTTCAAAATTTTCAATTTTTAAGAATTTTTGTTCTTTTTAGTAGGATTGCCTTAAGTATTAGGAGTATGACTTGGTTGGTTAAAAACCCATAAAGGGTAGCCACCTGGTTAGGCTAGTCTATTGAAAAATTGCAAGGGTAGTGGAAGATAAGTAGTGCGTAAGGGGTGAAAACTAGTAAATAATTCCTTGACTGATCACCACAACTTTTGTTTCTAGTTCAATGCCTTAATGTAGTCAAAGTTCTCAGCTTCAACTCAAGGAACCTTTTCTATGACTTTGTCTTAGGATGAGACAACTATTTAAGTTTGAGAAAGTGTTAGGAGTAAAACATGGATATAAAAATTATAGTGTAATTGGTGGACACATGTGAATCACACTATTTTTGTCTTTTGTATCTTTTTCTTTATGTATTTAGATCTTAAAAGCATATAAATAGTCTACAAAATGTGAAGAGTCTTTCCTTTGGATGTAGCAAAAGGTTGGATTATGAAGTGATGATAATTTGTAAAAACTCTTTATATAGTGACAATTGTATTATGAAATGGTTTTGATATGATAGAGATTAATATACAGTTCTGAAATGGTTTTCCCAATATGTATTTAATGGTTGTTATGTGTGTAGTGAATGCTCTATTTTTTAAATCTGTTAGTCATGTATAGTCTACCAAATATTTTGTAACTAACGAGTTTATGTTTTCTAAGTCTCTATATCTATTTTAATTAATAATTTGATAATTTTAATATAAATTACATTTTGTTGTATAATTTTATCACTCATCTCACATCTATCCATGTATTATCATGTTTCAATGGGTTTTCTAGGAACCTTTTCTAACACCATGTCATGTTTAAGGAAAAGCAATTCACAGCCCTTTTGTCCCAAGTAACAAAATATTGGATCACTATGTAGAAGCTATAATAACTTCAAATTCAAGGGTAAAATATGAAGACAAAAACATAGGCCATTTTTGATCTCTTTTAAGAATATAAACACATATTAGACATTGTTACGCTCTAAGATAAACACATATCTAGAAGCATGCTTGATTGGAAATAATAATTGAACACCATATGGAGTGAATCCAACCTAGAGTTTACTAAGGCAAAAAAATCAAAATAAGTAATGGGGGATAAATCAAATATATCAGATGAGATTGATGTCACACTAAAATAGTCTCTTAAGTCAAGAGATAATGTGATGTACAAAGTAAAAACATGGCAAAATGAGATGATACTTAATAATTTATTAGAATTTAGAAGTAGAGGCATGAAGATAGACTAGAAGAGTTAACACAAGATGTCTAATAAAAGGTGTCACACACTAAGAACATCCTCACAATTAGAAAATATGATGACATTCAAAATATTATGGGGTTTCATGTCCCATTGTGCACTATGATCACTATGGTGTAAGAAGTTCTCACTAATTAGATGATATTCAAGAAGGACTTGTCCCATTTATATAGCTCCATTATAGAAATAATTAAGGACCCCCAATTCATCCCACCAAATTAGATACAACAAGATCTACAATAGAGAAATGTGACCACAACTACATAACAGATAATCCAGATGCAATAAACACCTTCAACACCGGATTTTGTAGCTACGACTTCTTCAAAAACAACTCCAACAACATCATCTTCTCAACATCCCTTAGTTCCAACAACATAGCATATGCCTCAACCTTTTCTTTAGGTACTACATATTTTTGAATATTTTTTCAAATAAGGAAGGCCTTAAACATTAGGAGTGGGGTCATATTGGTTGAAAACCTATAAAGGGTGATCACATAATTATGCCAATCTATTAAAAAATTAAAAAGGATAATAAATTGGTAAACTAATTAGTTTAAAAAATGTAAAGTTAGATAATTAGTGAGTAAGAGGTGAAAATTAGTTAATGACACCTTGAATGATTATCGCATGTAATGGTTTTGGACCAACCCCTCAGTGTAGGAGTTTTTCTGAGATCTAACTTAAGACACACTTCCAATGACTTTGTCTCAAGATGAGACAAATATTTAAGTCATGGAAAGTGTTAATATTAGAATATAATTGTAAAATTGTAGAGTGTAGATTCATGACAAGTCTGTGATGGATATAAGCCTATATAAAATATTTCATCTTGTATGTATTAGATATATGTATGTATTCCAAAATCCTATGGAATATAAAAGGAATCATTTAATATTAAACCAAAAAGATGTAATGTGAAGCGAAAATGAATTGTAAAGTTATATAAATAGTGATAAGTTGTAATGGAAAGGAGTTTCAAAAATATATAGATTAATATAGGGATCTGATAATGGTTTCCTCAAATGTATTTTGATATTTGTTCTATGTATAGTAAATTATATGTTTAGTCTAATTTACATGTACATAACATTCACTTGGTAAATATAGGCTCTTATTCTTCTACCATACCTAACATTATTTATTATTCCACTGATGTTTAAAAGTCTAAGATGGAATAACTACAAGCTTCTGCCCACTCTACTCTAGTCATCTTTAAGCCTTTTAGGGGTATGCTCTTGGATCATGCAATGACATGACCTTACTGCTTTTCTAAATTCTTAGATATTTTATGTAACCTTACCATATATATGTTAAATACATTAATTTAGCCTGCATCAAGTTTATATCTTACTACTATAGATATTACTCAGGATCTTGCCTATAGATGCATGGATCATGACGATTTACTTGATGAGGTTGTGCCTAGAAAAATTTATTTAGTATGTAAACCCTAATCATCCTTACAAGTATGGCATGAAAAATAATTTTGTGATCATTTGTAGGATAGGTTAGACATCTTCAACACCCTATTATGAAGAGAGTTTCCTATATACCAATACTCTGAAGAGGGATCAAGCCTTATGTAGTTCTCTCACCTAGTGCTTGATGCAAGTGAAAGTGAATGCTAGAATGAAAGTGGACTTGGATTCTTTGAATGTGCTTGAGCTTTGAAATATTTGAAAACTAGGCTTAGGGCTGATGTAGATGGTATTATGCAAAATTAAGTAAGAATAGGTATCAAATACCTTAATTTTGCCTAACTTGTCTTTTGTTTGAATAGGCTTTTCCATATGTTTTCCATCTAGTGAATAAGGGTCAAATAGACTTATATTTATAGATATTTGTAGCTAGTATGGATAAGAAAATGTGCTTAGGCCAACCTTAGGAGGGGAGCACATTTGAAAAAATATCTATTTAGGAAAGTTAGGGATAAGGATAATATCACCTATTTGTGGACACTATCACCATGTGGCTGTAGTGTCCAAAATGTGGTACTAATGTCCACTTGGTAGACTATCAAAAGATTTAGGTTTGAATTTGAGAAAAATATCTTGGGAATATGTTTGAGTTGACTGTAGGTGTTTGTGGTCTATATAATGAATAGAAAAATGTGGCAAAGGCTATAAGATAGGTCTAGGGCTACGCTAGGGATATGCTAACTCAATTGACACTCTTAACATCCAATTACCACTTTTAGGTGATTACATTTTCCCCTCACATTTATGATATAAATGCAACCAAGTAAAATGACTAGTATAAAGGAAAAAGAATCATACCTGGACTTACCTTAGAAGTGAAGACCATGTAGTCGAGTCTAAGTATGTGAATTTAGGTCTATGTATGTGAAAAATTATTCAATGCAATGACCTACAATAAAATATATAAAAATTAGTCCTTAGTTAAGAGATGATCAAAAGAAATAGACTATGCTAAAATAAAATAACTTAGTAAAGTTGATTAAAGAGAGAGGAAAAGAATAAATACACCTCATTGGGTATGCAAGCCAATGAATGAACTTGATGACAACCTATGTGTGTGAATGTACATAGTGATCATATCATTTAATAGATTGGATTGAGATGATGACTTGATCAATCCTTATATGGGTGGCTCAAGAACTCAATCTAGTTTTAAATCCATCATTGCCCACCCTTGTTTGGTGGACCCTAATCTATGAATATCTTAGATAAGATTTTAAGTATGTCTAACCCTCTCATGTGGGTGTCTCAAGAACTCAAGTAGGCCATGACTCCATCATTTACCACCTATGTGAAGTAGATGCATCTATAACTAAACTATTTAAAGTGATGAACGTATCTAACTGAGTAAATATAACTATGCATATTGGCTCCATGACCACTTGGGTATATTAGGTGGCTCTAGGCCACTTGAGAATGCCAACCATTACATATGGAGTAAGACATGAATCTGGTGACAACCTAGAATGTGATAACAAGCATATACAATGTAGAGAATGACATGGAGTTTTCCATTCCATCTGATCAACTTAGGTGTAGTTGAGTATATAAAAACTATGTGCTACACACATGTCCCCAATCTGGTATGTGAGTATCCTAAATTTGACTTGAATATGTAATAATTGAATCTATGTAATTGGACTAAATGTGGGAGTGATCATTCCTCACATGATGCCCTAAAATATAAGCAAATCATATGAATCTAAGTTTTAATGGATATATCATAGTAAAATCTAAATACAACTATCAAACCTATGACTATATCTGTGCAAATTTGTACTATACTTGGTATACTGGTCTAAATAATCTAGACTATCCTAAAACTAAGGCTAATATATAGTATCACTCTATGGTTATAGTGTCCTAATCTAGGTGCTAATGTCTACTTGGTCTAACATTTGAGTGCTCTGAATTGTTGTTTGAGTCTTTATTTTTTTGTGTCTACACTGTGTCTGATTTCTAAAAATGAGCATGTGTGTTGAAATTTATCTGTGAATAGAAAAATAGGAACTTGATATCTATGATAAAACCCTATGAATGCCCCCTCTTCTAAGGGTAGTTGTGAAACCTGTGCAAGAACTATCTTCAAAATAAGTATCTGTACAAAATATGTTAGCCAAAGCATGTGCATGATATTCTAATACAATGTAAAAACATAACATCAAAATGTAAAAGTATCTGAGCATGAGTAAGTAATGCAAGATGTATATTGTAATCTAGCATTACAAAAGGGTGTCAAGATATATGTAATCAATGTATATAGTATCAAATCTGTGTAACTACCTAGGGGGATGGGGCATGATGTTTATCATGGTTCCCAAGTAGGAAGGGTAGATACATGAGTCCCCTCATGGCATCCAAAAATGGTGTGTGTGTAACAAGAAAATACAAGTTTCATGGTGTAGAAGTATACAAGGAAACATACAGACAAGCACATGAGGCATGAAAAAGGTAGGCCAAGTGGCCATAATAATAGGGACATGGGCACATGCCACTAAATATAAGAATAAATACATATAAGGACATGTTCAAATGTCCACATAGATAAACAAAAAATAATCTGGCTTAGAGCCACATAAAAGGACATGCTCAAATGTCCACATATAGAAGCAAGAAAATCACACACAAGGGACATGGGCACATGTGTAAGGCATATAAATATAGAAGTGTAATAAAGCCAAATAAAAATGACATATTCAAATGCCCTCAAAAGATGGAATAAGCATAAGAACACAATAAAGTCTAATTTAAGAAAACTAAAAATGAAAGCATGTATAATTGTGTAGTACAAATCTATGTAAATTTTAAGATGCATATATACTAAGTCTAACTAGTGATATTTGGAAAAAAATATGATCAATGAGTAGCAATGATCAATATCAAGATGTATCAATGCATAAATTGGAATGTATAGTGTGTAAAGATAGAACCTAGTAATAATAACTGTGTACGAGATGCCCCCAAGTGGGCTAATGTATCAAATGTATAGACCTAGATCGGTGTATATGCCCCCAATAGGTAGATGATAGCTAGTCTAGATCAATGTAGTGGACATGAGTCCTATATGTATTTTTCAAGCACTTGAAAGGAACAAGTAAAGCATATATGTATGATAAAACTGACTATACTAGGATAACTAAAAATATGCAATATCTGACAAGTAGTACAAATGTAAACATAGAAATGCATACAATCTATAAATTTTGTGTTTTTGAAATATTTGATTTTTTGTATATTTTGACATGTTAAATTATTTTTGTGTTTTCTAGGTATAAGCTATGTACAAGAAAATGAAAATAAACTATGTACAAGGAGTGATAGATAGATGGAAGTATGTACAAGAGTAGGAACCATAATAACTAATGAGTCTCATGGGAGACTCACTATCACTATGGCTTATGTTGAAAATAGGAACAAAAACTTCTCATGCAGTATGATTTCTACGCTGTAGTTGAATGTTGTTGAAGTAGGAATTTGAGTATTATTCATCATCAAAATTATAATAACCTAGTGTACTAGAGGGAATTGCCTCATATTTTGGAGTTGACCTTTCTTAATTGTGCTTTGGAAGATTGATTATGATTTTGCCCTTTGAAACTATGCTTATTGTAGACATATGATGTCATGGAGGCTCTTTTGCTAGAAAACCTGTTTTGAGAATTCTTATTTGTGCAGCATGATTTTGACCCTATAACTTAAGATCTTGATCTATATGTAACATATCCTATGTATCTAGATGATTTTCCTTGATAAACTGTATCTATGATTCATGTGATTTTGAATGTTCAATAAACCCCAAACCTTGTTGACCAATATTATCAACTACTAGAATAGGATAAGTGATGCCTTGGGCCTATTTGCCTAAACCTTGACCATGATAATCATACTATTGTAGATAATTGTGACCAAAACCATACCATATTTAATGTTTAGCCTCATTTAGGATAGGTATATTTTCTTGATTTTTCTATGTTTATTGTTCTATTTCTTGCTATGATTATGATTTTGGAACATTTTATTGTTTTGAGTTATGCTTTGGTAACCATTTTTATATTGTTTCTGAATGTGACCCTTTTTGAATTGGTAGATGTGCCAGTGTATGCTATTTAGATGAAGTATCATTATGTAAGTCATATATATCCATGATATGTTATATTTTCCTTTTCAATGCTAAACATGAATTAGTGTGGTGCCCATGCATTCTATTATATACACAAAAATATTTAGATCTTCTCATTAGGTGTATAGGAGGTAGGTTGATCAACTTATATTTTATTATTTCTCTTAGTGTCTCACTTGAAATCTTATTTTAAATTTGAATGATTTTTGAATAACTAGTTGCAGATGTAATTTTTTATGATTTCATGTTTTGATATGTAACATTGTTTGCTTCAAATTGACTAGTTAAGGATGTATAAACATGATTTACACTATTGTACCCTAGAGGCCTTTGTATTGTAAATTATTTTTTAAATGTTGTAATATTTTTATGTAGTAGTTGATTTTTATTTTTTAAACCTATAATTATGGTTCTCATACTTATAAGCTGATCGCATAGAGTTTCACAAGTGCAAACCCTAGTTATTTTTATTTGAACATGTAAGCACACATCCTATAGGGAAGAGGTGTGAATAGGCTAATTAGAGGGATTAATGATAATGTTATAGGATGTTTCATATTTTGGAATAATGATAGCATGGACCTAGTTAGAGGGAAATTATCTATCACCCACATGGAGATGAGGAGGAGAAGGAGATTATTTCCTGTGCATAAGATATGACATTAAAGCTTGAAACATAGTTTTTAGATTATGTGCTAAATCCTCTATGTGTGTATAGGTTTGGTTGTTAATATAATTCCATATAGGATAAAGATAAAATTCTATGAGATATAACATAAATTGTAATTGATATAAAGCATCATCTATACATGTGTTTATATTTTTTGAGTTCATTCTGAATTAAAGGGAACAAGCATGTGAATGAAAGTATTAGTCTTTGAAACAAAAGGTGATTGATTTCTTCTGTCATTATGATAATGATTATATGAATTAGAAGATATATGAATCTAAAATATGAGTTTTTTAAATAAAATTTGAGTATAAATAGAGAAGGATACAAACCCTAAGTGTGTCTAAGGTTAGGGTTTTTTGAATCTAGGGTTTCTTTACAACAAATTTAAATTATATTTAATAAATGAAACCCTAATATTAAATTGATTTAATTAGATAGGTTGTCTAAAAAAATTATAAGGATGTAGCCCTAATTTATTTCACAAAAATTTGGATTAATAAAAACTAGGGTTTGAAGCTATATTTAAAGTAAGTCAAGTTCACCAAATGATTTAACCTTTTAAGGTTTTACTATGTAAATCTTATGTTTAGATTAAGATGATAAGAAGTCTAAATCAATGAAATAATATGTAATAATTAAGTACTAATTTGCTATATTTTTTGACCTTCTTTGACTTTATTAAAATAGTAATAAATGGGCATAACTATAAACTTATATAGAAAGTAACTATTGTAGATGATTTGGGTTCTAAAAATTAGGTTCTAGACAGTTTTGAGTGTCATTAATAGGATTCTAGAATATATTTGCTCGCTAGATAATAACACCCCATATGGACATTATCACCATGTTTCTATAGTGTCCTCAAAGTGGCGGTAGTGTCCCCATTGAGGGATTATTCCTATTTTTTAGGAGTACATGTGCCTATGTCTTTAGGTCCTATTCCTACGTGCATGAAATCTATAACTCTATGTTATTCCTAGAAAACCTAATTTAGTGTGTAAACCATAATTCTCCTTACAAGTATGACATGAGAAATAATTATGTGTTCTTTAGTAGGATAAGCTGGATATCCTCAACACCCTACTATGAAGAGAGCTACCTACATACCAATACTCCAAAGAAGGATCAATCCCGATGTATTTTTCCCACCTAGTGTTTGATACAAGTGTAATTGAATGCTAAAATGAGAGTGGACTTGGATGCCATTGTGATTGAGCTTTGATATATTTAAAAACTAGGTTTAGGGCTGATTTAGATAGTAATTTTAGAAGTAGGGTAGGATAAGGATCAAATACCTTAATTTTTCCAAACTTGATTTTTGTTTGAATAGGCTTTTGCATCTATTTTCCATTTAGTGAATAAGGGTCAAATAGACTTGTATTTATAGAGATCTATAGCTTGTGCGGATAATAAAATGTGCTTAAGCCAACCTTAGGAAGGGAACACATTTCAAAAAGTATCTATTTGGGAGAGTTAGGTGTAAGGATAGTAGCACCCAGTTGGGGACACTATCACCATGTGACTATAGTGTCCCAAGTGTGGAACTAATGTCTACCTGGTAGACTACTAAGCAAGTTGGGTTAGGATCTGAGAAATCTATCCTAAGACTATATTTAAGCTGATTGTAGTGTTTGTGGTCTTCACAATGTTTGAAAAAGTATATAAAAGGCTCTAGGATAGGTCTAGGGCTAATCTAGGGATAAGCTAACTCAAGTGGCACTCTTAGCATCCAATTACCACTTTTAGGTGATTACATACTCCTAGGTGCAGTTATTATTTTCATGACATGACTACACATAATTTGACACACTGGTGAAAAATTCAATATTACATTGATGCACTTCATCTTGAAAAAACCCAACCCTCTCATGATAAGCTCTTACCACATCCTAAGATATCTCCAAAATATATTCCCAAACATAGGGAAGTTTATCACCTTTGGAATAATTGTACTACACATCAACTGATAGATGTAAAGTAATCCAACATGATTTATATGATTTGACATGGTCAAAACCTTCATCTTCACAACAACATCATACAAATTATTCTTGGATGAAGACTTGGCCTTATCCTAGACCCACACATTCTCACATAACATAGGATATCAACTATACCCTAGTGAAGGTTCCTTATATTGATTATCCCTCATAGGTGGTACCATGTCCACCTCCTTATTATTCTTATTATAATACTTTTTCCATAGAGCTCATCCTTTAGGAAGTCCTTGAATGACTCTCTACAAAGATAAATGAGACCACGTTCAGAGCTAGATGTTAGTTACAATAGGTCTTAATAGATATTTTTTATGATGTATGTTAGAATATATATCAACATTTATGAGCACATATTTGTATGACATATCATATCCTTATACACATTATCATATGATTATATTTTATATATAAATTTTATTATGAACATTGGTGATTCCTTGTGGTTCATATCTCATTATATCATGTTTTTTTTTTCATTTTCAACATTTTATTTCTTCACATTAACTTTACATTTATGATATCTTATTTATATTATGGTTTTTTAATTTTACTTACTATCTTTGTTTTAAACATTAGAACTTAGATAACAACTTACCTTACATCTTAGCTATTCTATACAATTTAGTCTATGTTTCTCTAGATAAATACGTAATTATGAACCAAATAAAGATTTGACCTATTTTATAACTATGTCTGTGTTCTAAGTCTATATCCTTCTTCACACATAAACACAAATTAACATGTTCTAATGGGTTTTCCAAGAACATCTACTAACATTTACATTTATATAGTGTTTCTTAGCTATGGGTAAATTTAATGAATCATGTATACCCATTTATTGGTAAAATCCATAATGTATATGATTTACCTCTATACAGTTTCTTGTAATGTATTCAAGAAAGTTATATCCCCCTTTTCCTTGGTATAATCCTATGTATTCACCTCTATTATCTCTATGGTATCCTTAAATTATCCTCCTTGGTTTTTTCCCTACTACCATCCTTGGTACCCATTGTAATATTGATTGTGTGGACCTTGTCATCTCCTACTAGCTCTAGTGGAGGTCATATTTGATAATTCATTTGGTGTTGATAACCATGTACCTCTATGGCTGGGTTATAGCTATGATCTAATTTTGGTATGTTCTAAATAATCGATATTCTCCCATTATATTCATTCTATTAATCTATGGTATTCCTCTCTTCATAATGGTTAGTGTATGTAACTTCTTCTTCTAACAGGCACATCCTCTAATCATGTTGGTCCTAAATTTTATCGAACCCACACCATATCATTTATTCACATGGTTGTGGTGATATTTTTATCAATGATGCCACTCTTTTTGGTATCTAATATTATGGCCACTCTACATACATGTGTCCATTATCTCCACATATCACACACATTTTTTTAGACTTGTAGAACTTTGTAATGAGATAGAATATCTTAATTCTCCTTCAGTCAAAATTTCTAGCTTCAAATTTCTAATTACCTTTTCATTGCATAATCATTCTTCCTTATCCATGATTGTGATTCTTATCTTGTTACCATTTCTAATAACTCCATTTTTTTTATAACCTTCATTCCATCCCTAGAAGCTTGTATGTATGGCACCAACCTTGAGATCAATAATTCTATCCTTTTTTTTCATTCAACAGTTCTTCTAAGTTCTACAATAATTTAAATAATTGGTCATACTCTTTTATCATGTCATTTTACTTTTGCATAATGTGTCTTATCTTAGGAACACACTCTATTGGGACATTAGTGTAGTGAAATTAATTTTTAAATGTCTTTTTTAGTTCATCCCATGACATATTATTATTATTTATTATCTTCATATACCATTTCAATGTGTCATCCCTTAATCTATGCACAAAATTCAATAATTTTATTTAACAATAATTTATGCCATGACTCCTTCAGTAGTAATCCAACACAAATAAGTGTTCCATCACTTTTTTATACCTTTCCCAAAAAATGGTATCTTGTAATGAAATTACTAGATGTTCACACAAAATAAATTATATATCTCATAGAATAAGAAAATATGAGAGATCACACTACATTAATTAACAACAAAGTAGAATACTAGATAATATAACAAAGCCACTTTAAGTGGGAAACCTCCACAACAATGTAATAAGAGAAAAATACTTAATATGATGATCAAAGACTAACCACTACCTATTATATATAGTCTACTTATCCATGTTTATTCTATAGGCTGACCTAACTAAGAACATAGAGAAATGTAATGAGAATATAAAAGAGGTATGTAAGCCACAAGTCAGCCACGTATATACCTAGACACATTAAAGGTTAAGGGCATAGCATGCCCCTCCCATTTATAAAAATGTTGTCCTTAATGTTGAGTCAACTCTAGATGTTGCTTCATAAAGGATTCATCCTCCCAAGTGACATCTTCACAAGGCAAATTCTTCCATTTGATTAGGTACTCCTTAATCATTCTAGACCATTGCTACTTAGTGCACATTGGAAATATCATATCAGGATCAAGAATAACTCTTCCTTCCTCATATAATTTTGGTAGCTCAATTTGAGTAGAAAATCTATGTCCAATGACTTTCTTCTAGTAGGATACATGAAATACAGATGTATGTGAGTGGAGGAAGGAAACTCTAACTTGTAGGCCACACTACTGATTTTATGTAAAATTTGATAAGGCCCATAATACTTAGGGGATAACTTGTTATCCTTTTCTTTTTGATTAAATAAAATCTACTTATATGGATGAAATTGAACAAAGACCTAATCACCAATGTCAAATTACCTCTCACTCCTGTGTTGATCTACCTACTACTTCATGTGATTCTGGGCCATGGCTAAATTTTCATGCAAACTTGTAAGGACCTCCTATTGATGGTGAATATGTTCTTCAATTACATGAACCTTAGGATGTACCTTCAAGGTTGAAGTAATGGATGGAGGGTGGTATCTATATAGTGCCATAAAAGGAGACATTTTGGAATAACTATAAACATAAGTATTATACCACCATTCAACAAGTGACAACTAATGAACCCATTTATCTTGTTTATCAAAAACAAAACAATGGATATATCCTTTTAGACATTTGTTGACTACCTCAATTTTTCCATCTGATTGAGGATGATAGGATGAACTATGACCCAACTGGGTAGCCAAATAAGCAAATAACTCAGTCTAAATATTTCTAGTGAAAATGGGATCTCTATCACTGACAATGATCTTAGGGGTATTATGCAATTTCTAAACTATATTGAGAAAAATAGAAGCTACTATACTAACAAAAAATGGATATGATAAAGAACAAAAATGAGCATACTTACTGAGATGATCCACCATAACCATGATAACATTTTGACCATCATATTTTAGTAACCTTGTAATGAAATCCATTGAAACTTCTTTCAAATGTTGGCTAAGGATGGATAAAGGATAAAAAAGACCCAATTTTTTGATGATTTCTCCTTTATTTTGTTGATACATCATACATTCAACCACATATTTTTGGACACCCCCTTGAGTCCTTCCCCAAAAAAATATGCTTGATTATATGATAGGGTTTTAAAAATATTGAATGACTCCCAATTGGAGTTGCATGAAGTTATTAAAGGATTTTGTGTTTAAGAATAGAATTTTTACATAGGTATAATATGTCTTTATACCATAATTCATTACCCTTCCGTGTGAATATGTCAAATCTACCCAAACCTTGCTGAAGATTCTTAATCAAATAATGGGTAGCACTATCATTTTCCCATTCTAATCTTACTTCCTCTAGCCAATTTGCCTACAGAATGGTCATAGCACATAGCAAAGCCTTAACTGATTCATCCTTATTAGATAGTGCATCTGCCACTACATTGTCCTTGCCTTTCTTGTAAATTATTTCAAAATCATAGCCTAACATCTTAGTTACCCATTTCTATTGTTCTTCAGATGAAAACTATTGTTCTAAAAAATATTTGAGACTATCATGATCAGTCTTTACCTAAAAGTGACAACCCATAAAATAAGGTATCTATTGTTTGACTGCATGCAAAATGGCCATCATTTCCTTCTCATATATGGTCTTGTGCTGATTTTTACCCTTTAATTGATGAATTTCAAATGCAAGTGGTTTGCCATATTTCATGAGTACAACACCCATACCATACCCAGATGCATCACATTCAACCACAAAAGTCTTGGAAAAATTAGGAGTGGCCAACACTGGAGTGGTGCACATAGCCAATTTCAATTATTAAAATGCCTTGGTAGCTATAACAGTCCACTAAAAGGAGTATTTATTTAATAAAGAAGTGAGTAGGGCTGAAATGCTATCATAATTTTTGACAAACCTACCCTAGTAACCAGTTAGCTCTAGAAATCCCCTTAGTTGCTTGTCTTAGGAATTAGCCAGTCCACCATTACTTGGATTTTCTTAGGATTCACTTTCACTCCTTCATATGAAACTAGATGACCCAAATACTCAACCTCATAAGCTCAAAAAGTAAATTTATAAGGTTTGGCATATAATTGATGTTGTTTTAGAATTGAGAGTACCTATTTCACATGGTGCAAATGGACTTCCCAATTTTTATTGTAAATGAGGATATCATTAAAAAATAACAGAACAAATTTCCTTAAAAATGGCCTAAAAATAGAAGTCATCAAACTCTAAAAGGTGGATGGTGCATTTTCTAGACCAAAAAGTATAACCAAAAACTCATAATGGCCCTCATGAGTCCCAAAAGCTATTTTGGGTATGTCTTCATCATGGATCTAGATTTGATGATACCCAGAATGTGGATCTAACTTGGTAAAATAAAGAGCATCTTTTAATTCATCTAGCAAATCATCAATGACAAGAATAGGAAACTTATCTTTGATAGTGTACTTATTGAGTTCTCTATAGTCAAGACACATCCTCCAAGTGTCATATTTATTTCTCACCATGACAAATGGTCAAGAATATTCACTTTGGCTATGATGAATGATTCCTGCATCTAACATCTCTTGTATCATCTTTTCAATTTCACTTTTTTGGGCATAGGGATACTTATATGGCCTAATGTTGGGTAGTGTACTACCAAGAATAAGTTTGATAGCATGATCATGTGTACAACTAGGTTGAAGTCCTTTCAGCATGTCACCAAAAATAATTGAATGGGTATCAATCACTTGATGTAGATTAGGAGGTGTAGATGGTTGAGTTAGCTAAACTTCTATGGAAAATAAGTGAGCTACAAATACTTTATCACCCTTATGAAGAATCTTTGTCATTTAATGGGAGATAATAAGTTATGGAGATTTAGATCTTAATACCCTTAGATCAAATGTCCTTCCCTTAGAATAAAAGTGCATGAATAATTCCTAGAAATTAATCTTAATAGTGCCCAAAGTAGTGAGCCACTGTACTCCTAGAACAATGTCAACTCCCTTCATATAAATAATAAACATAGGAGAATCTAACAAGTCATCTCCCATGGATAGCTTAATAGTATGCCATTTTCCTAAGCAACTGATACTACCATCATCTATAATCATGATCTAAAATTTTAGAGTGGGATAAATGAAATAGTTTAAATGAGTAGTCAACTTACTATTGATGAAGTTGTGTGTGCTCCTAGAATCAATCAATATAATGACCTTCTATTTATTTAGGAAACCCACCACCTTAATATTTTGGGGATTACTAATACTTAAAAGGGCATGATAGGGAATAGTAGGCTGAGAGTCTACATATTTCTCCTTAGGACCTTCTTCATTCTCACCAATTGCCTCATCATCATCGTCATCCTCATTGGCACCTTCGATGTAAAATAACTTATTTTTAGCAAAATAATGATCTTTTCTCTATTTATTGTCATAAATATAACAAAACCCTTTGGTTCACTTATCCTTAATTTATCGAGGTGTTAATCTAGTGGGTTGAGGAAATGATGGTGTTAGAAAGGTGTGATCATGCCTAGTAGTGAAAGTTTTCCATTTGACCATCTCTTTTTCTTCTACCATGAATGCCCATGGAATATATTTTGATACAGATGCTAGGTTAAACATCTAAACCTCTAATTGGATGTTATATTTGAGGCCACCTAAAAAAAGATCAGTCCAATTTTCCTTAGGATATATCCCACTCATAAGGATAGATTCTGAAATTGATGAATATAATCCTTCACAGTTCTTATTTGCCATAGTTTGGATAAATGGTTGAAGTGGTTCTTAGAGGCATTATTTTAATAATGATCCAATAACTCATTAGTGAAAATATACCATATAATAGAAGCACCATTCTTTTTATTTTTAGCACATAACCAATGATACTAAATGAATTGCTTAGGCTCTAGATATAGAGATACCACTATCACCTTTTGAGAACTAGGATTTTGATGCAGATCAAATAAATTCACAATTTGGGTAATCCAAGTGAGAGGATCTTTACCATCAAACTTACTCATATCAACTTTTGGAAACATCAACTTCACACTAGAATTAGATTTGTTAGTGTTGAGAGGAGGACCCGAATGATGAAGTGGATGGTTGTTAGGCTGTAACTGAGATGAAAGGGTAGCCAATTACATAATGATATGATGTAATTGAGTGTGAACCCAATTAATCTCTTTGTACATCCCTAAAACATCAATTTTAACTGTAACAAAGTCATCATGCCACACCAAGCCCTTTATGTTAGCTTGAAGTTGAGAAATTAATAGATTTGAAGTTCCATATTCCATGTCATCAGTAGGAGTCTTAGGAGTTTATTGCTCCCCTTTTCTTCCCTAAGTAAAAGGACCTACCATATACAAACCCTAGGATGGTTTTCACCCTAAAAAATGTGTACCAATAGATGTTATCATTATGATCTCCTCACTAAGATGAATCTAATGATTGCCTTTGTACACCAAGGTAAAAACTTTTGGCACCAAAAAAGTGTATCGGTAGAATATACCATTGTGATTGTCTCATGAAGATGTATCCAATGACTCTAAATGTGCAAGAGGGATTTTTTTTAAAGATTTTTTTTAAATGTTTAAAAAAAAAAAAAAAGTGTTTCAAACAATACTATGATGATAGAAAAAATTAATTCTTTTTGGATTGTAAGTTATGTTTTTTTGCTCCAACCACTCGTAGAAGTTATGCCTCGCTAGATCCAAAAAAAATGTTGCAAGAAACTTGCCTAAATCAAATCTCTAATACCACTTGTCATGAAATTAGTTAGATGTTTACACAAAATGATTATATATTACATATAATAAGAAAATATGAGAGATCACATAGTAATAATTGATAACAAAGCAAAATACTAAATAATATAGCAAAGCCACTTCGAGGGAGCAACCTCCACAATAATGAAATAAGAGTAGAATACTTAATATGATGATCAAAGACTAACCAATACCTCCTATATATAGTCTACTTAGACATGATTATTCCATAGGTTGACCTAACTAAGAACATAGATAAATGCAATGAGAATATAAAAGAGGTATGTAAACTACAAATCAGCCACACATATCCCTAGACATACGAAAGGTTAAGGGCATAGCAGATTTTCATCTTGTTTTGTCCCATTATTGACATAATAGATCTATATATTATTTTTTAGATACTTTCTATTTTTACTTCTATGTCCTCATTGGAATTTATGTAACTATTATGCACTTTTTCACTCTCTTAGCTTATTCTTTATTCCTACTAGCATCATGGGGTATGGTGCTTGGTCCAGGGGATTCATTTCCTTACATGGTATCTTCCAATTGGGGTTTTTAGAATCAAGTGCCTTTTAGGATCTCCTTTTCTTTTTCTCATATATCATCATCATCATCATCTTCTATTTATTTAACTTCTTCCTCCTTATAACACACACACACACACACACACACACACACACACACACACACACACACACACACACACACACACACACACACACACACACACACACACACACACACACACACACACACACACACACACACACACACACACACACATGTAGTTTTTTCCTCCTATTTCATATTTTTTTCTTGTCCATAATCTTCTAAAATCTCATCTTAATTATCTACTATGTCCTATTCTATATCCTTACCTTATCTATTTATTTTTGATTTCTCTCTTTTCTCTTCTATTTTAATTTTTTATAAATTTAATCTCTTCCTTTTTTCTCTCTAACTAATCCCCTTACATTATCATACCTTATATTTTACTTTTACATATTCCCTAAAATTTTTAACCTAATTTTTGTATAAGTTACATCCTTTAAAGGATCAACACCCTTTCCATGCACCATGCCTTAGGTGCCTAACCCATTAGATACGACTAAAACATGTTTTAAATATCTCCCCCTCTTTGGCGTGCATATAGGAAAAAACTTATTAGTTATTGTCTTCCTAAAATATTCTAACCTCCTTAATCTGAATTAATATCCTTGGACATTAGATAATCAAAGTCCATGCAACACCACAAAATATTGACATAAATTCTATAACTTGAATATAGATAATTATGTGATTCAAGATGAATTCGCTTAGAGCTAATGCATTAAAGAGGATATCATTGTATGGAGTTATTTATAATATGCATATAAATTAAAAATAAATAGGTCTACTCATTCAAAGTACATAATACATAGATATTTCCTACTCTAAATCTCTTTATTCATATATATATATAATTATAAAACATCCATTACATTTCACATATATCTTTACTCTATACCTCTACACTTTCTATCAATACACTCTTTATCTCATTATATATTCATCCTTATTCCTCTTATTACTCTCCTTATCTCTCTTATGTTCTCTTTCTTATTATGATTATTATGATATATTATCTTCCACATAATATACATCATTTTGTAACCTTTAAAATCCAAAGGTTACATCTCTTCACTAATGGTTTCTATTGATAATAATTGGTTTACACTTATTTACCTTCTTAACTACCAATTAGAGGATATTTACATATATACCATGGTATATATGCATTTTCAATATATAAACTATTATATATTCTTCATCTGAGTATGTGAAACATGTCATGAAGCCTCATAAAATACCACACATTAATTATGATATGACTATAGCCTTTACAATGAAATGAAATATGATTTAAACTATATAGTGTGTTTATATACTCTTATAATTCTATTAAATAACATTACCAATATTTTCATTGTAGTTGAGTGGTGTTTGAACTACTACATTGAACTATCTAGTCCTCCCCGCCTGGAATTTTTTTGGGTATTTTCAATGATATTTTTTTGAAAATAACACCAACTAAAATAATAGATTATTTAATTTATATGCTTAATTTAATTGTTAAAACCTTAATTTTATTACATTAGTTGTATAAATCAAGTCAACCTATAATTTTGTATCATTGGGGACCATTAGAAAATAACACAACAATGAATATTAATGTTAATGAGATTATAAAATTGTTTGAGGTAGTAGTTTTTAGGTTGAGCTAGATTAGTTTTACTTGGCCATTGTAAGATATCACTTTTTCACCCCTAGGGAGTAACTCATCCTTATGAATACAAAAGATGCTTTCTTGTTGAAAATTGACATTACTCAATCTAGAAAAACCTTAGCAAGCCAATGGGTCAATAATGAATTTTAGCTCATAAAAAAGTATATAAATATAATCACACTATCAAAGTAGACACAAATACACACACTAAAATTATTTTATCTATAAATGTATGTTAATGTAGATAATTAAATTATAAATGTGCACATCAAACTTATCAGATACACCTCATAAATGATCAAATTGTAAACCATCATAATCTATAATTCATAATTGTAGATAAATGTTTATTTCACCAAGATATGAATGATTTCGTAAGGGATGTAAGCTTCAAATATCATGAAAATAGTGGTAATTGGAGGCATGAAACTACTATCAAGTAAAAAATACAACACTCAAAATTATTAAAACAACATAAAACACAAGAAAAAGAGATAGAACATAGGGTAGGAGTCTGATTAAGCATTAACTTGTGAGTTTTAAAATCAATTAAAATTAATGTTACTATAGTTGATTCCTTTTATTTATAATTTTTAGGTCTAAGATGTTGTTTTCCTTCCAAATATTTTTTTACTAGGAATGGCATTGAGGAAGTGTCCTATAAAATGTGTTGAAATTAAAATAAATAAATGAGAGGATAATTACTTATCTAATATTGAAAATAATAAATTATGTTTTATTAAATGGTTAAAATGCAAATGTTAAAATCTAGAAAGAGAAATGGGGGTTGTGAAAATTGATATTCAACAATTTGATAAACAAGAGAAAAGTTAAATATTTAGAATATGGTTTGAAGCAAATAGAGAAAAAAATGTCAGGAGACAACTCAAATATTTGGTACATGTGTTAAGCCAATTATAATTAAGCTAGTCTACTAAAAAAATGGTAGTACTCCAATTATTGAAATTCCATTTGAAAATCAATCTTTAGATGATATTGCAATATATATGTGTGATTTTATGTGGCATATGTTAATGTCACTAATATGGCATTTTAGATGTTTTATTTTTTGTTTTTAGTAGCTTTAATTTTTTTATCTCACTTTAAGAATTGGGGGTTTCAAGTATGCCAACCTCAGGAAGAATATGAGCTAATGGTACTATCTAAATAGTATTTTTGTGGTCAAATTTTCTAATTTTATGGGATAAAAGTGAATCTTTCAAAATGGATATACTTATAAAATGAATGGAAAAAGCATTGGGACAAATTAAGATACCTCATGTTAAATCATCTATAGTCATCCAAGATAATTAGAATAAGATATAAATGTGATATGCAATCGATCATAAAAGATGAAAGGAAATGGTTGATTGGGAAGACCAAGATTCAAGATAAATTATTTCATTTCAAATGTGAATCTAGAGGACATTATTCTAATGAAAGGTAAATTTACCTAGAATAATTATTGAAAATAAAACACCTTCATAATTGACATTTCAAAAACTTATAAATGTTACTAGCTTTGAAGTATTGACACCAGGTATTCTATGTTGAACATAGTGTAACATGTTACAAAAATAAACATGCTTCACTAATTCTAACATCATGAAATATTTATATCTACCATTGAAAAAATACACAGTAGTATAATGACATGTTAAATGGGTTTGATTTTTTTATTTAGTTTGTAAAATATTGCATGAAAGTATAAAGCCTAATCAAACTCGTACTAAAACTTCATAATATGAATCAAAGTCACTAGAGGCAGTGGTAAAAAAACACCAAAAAGGAAGATTTTTAATGTTATAAGTAAAATTTACCCTCATCCTATTAGATCCATCATAGTTTAATTACTCATAACAAGATCAAGTTATACAATCTTATGATAAAAAATTTAACATTATGACAGGGAATATTCATCACAAATTTGAATGATTAGAAATTTTGTTGATAAAAATGGGGGTTATTCATCTCTGTAGGTATTAATATAATTTTTAATCTAATGAATAATAATGACCAAGATAAAAACCCTATATCATATAGGAAATTTTTTGTAGGTATGCTTATGACCACATATACAGAATCTTAGCATTATTTATTGAGCTAGTTGAGTTGGACTTGATACATGACTTTCTTGAAAAATAGACAAAGAAAACTTTCCTCATTACTCATTATATAGATAGGTGAGTTAGGATTGTTTAATAACTGGATTGAAAAACCCACAAAAATAAAACAAGGGGATTATGGATTAAAAAAACTTTCCAACCTTGGAACCACTCTGCAATATTAGAAGAAATTAAAAAAAATGGCCTTAAAACTAGGGCCCACTATCAATATTCTTTGAGACATGGATATGATTTATTGGAGAGTAATTTTAGAATGATAGTGAAGGCAGAGGATGGTGGATACATTACAATCAAGGGACTTGTTAGGAAGATAAGCAATATATTAACAAAATGACACCTCAAAACCTTAAAAATTAGCATTTTGAATCAAAAATAATTAACCACTATGAAAAAACAAAAAACCTCAATATTATCATGTCAAATACAAAAACACCAACCTTTATCCAAAATATAACCTACCATGCATGCTTTATCTCTCTGTAGACACATAAATTTAATCATTAAGTGTTTGACAATGTTTAATCTTGACATCTTTACTGCTTGGCCAATTTTCATATCTTGCTCATATAAAATCTCCATGGGATCATTAAATATTCTAAAAAATATATTATAACCACTTAGAATATCAATTAGACATCCCTATATTACTGACAAGTTCCTACCAAAATAATTTTAGTAGTATTTTCCCTTCTGGGACAAAACTGTGCTAGGTTGGATAGGGCAACATTACAACCTTATCCCTCATGCCCCAACAATAATTTTTTAAATTTGAGACATTGTGTTTAACCCCTATTATATTTTTAGATAGGTAGGTTAGCATAAATATTAAAAATATTCCTCTATATAAGCACATAAATGATTCTTCCAACACATCTATCAATCACTTAGAAATACTAGTGCACATTAAGCAAAAGAGCATTATTATTTCCTATTTTAATTTTGTTACATTCTAACAGTCATTGGAAAAGTTTGAATATATTTTATTATAGGTCAAGGGTACTCAATATCAAGTAATCAAAGTAATTTATATATTTTCATTTATACAATAAAGTCAAAATTCACATACTCACTATAGGAGGGAGAAGTACATCAACTTAAGGCCCATTTGAGTTATGTAGGAAACAGTCAAATTACATGGGTTTTTTTGAAGATATATCATTTATTCACCTTACCTGATTCTACCTTTTCCATTTAATATCTATTATTTTTATCATGTAGGATCAAGGATTTGTATTTTATATGTATTTTTCATGGTAAATTGACACACAAGAAATCAATAAACCCTAAAAAATAGGTGCACATAACCAAATTAAAAAATAAATCATAAATTCAACTAAGATATGACCATAGTCAATAGATAAGGCCATATACAACCTTTTACTCCTAGTGCGACCTTGTCCTAGTAAAATTTTAATTCTTGTATTCAAATGTGACATAATACAAAGGTATGTTCAAGCTATTTCTAGTCATAGTTAGCCAATGAGGTCAACATAAAATAAATTTGAGGGATGTTTGCATATCTATTGATCATTTACTATTTTTAGCTAATTTCCAAATTCTATAAAATTTATATTTTATTTCCATATTTGTATATTTTTTGTATTTCAATTTGAATAATTTAGAGCTATTAGTTTGATTCATTTCAATTAAAAATAGATTAAACATTTTGGTGAACCCACAATTTTATTTTAATAACTCTGCTTGTTGTTTAATTGATTTTATGTGGTCTAGGGTTTTAACTAAATTTATAATTTTATAAAGCTGAGAAATTTATAATTTCTTAAGAAAAAAATTCAATTTTATTTTCTATTTTGCTTTTGATTTTCTTAGAAACTGTGTTTTGGTACTTGTAAAGCTACTTAGTGACTATCTTTATGGGCTACATAGTGATTTGTTTATAGACATTATGGTGTGAGGGGTCTCACCCCAATACTTATATCCATTTTACAACACTAAATATAAAATTTAAATTCCATGTACTTCACAATATATTGGAAACAACTAGGGTCCCTTATTTATGCCATTAAAATAATCTTTTAGTTATTTTATTTGTGGTACACATAAGAGGAGTATTTCACCTAGGGAAGTTACTCTCACCATACCCTTGTAAATAGGGTTAGTGGGATTCAAAAATGATTTTACCTCGATAATTAGTGTTCTAAAACATTGAGTTTACACTAATTAATGAATAAGTATATATAAGACCTACATAATCATTTAAACACTTACCTATATCACACTCATACCTTAATTTTTTATTGTATTATATTCATAGTTGTTTTTATCTATTTTTGCTTTTTTCTAAGTGTGAAAAGTAGAAACTAGTTATGAAGGGTGTGGAATAATACCTGTTGAATGTATATGCATTAAATCTAGATGATTGTGGAGATATCCTCTTTAACTTGGGAGGATGACCTATAAATAATATAACACTAAAATAAACTTGTTTGTTATACAAGTAGATAGGTGGATTGCCTAACGTAAGCTAGATCCTAGAAGTGAAAACTTTCTAGGAGGCTGTCAATCCACCTACTTTTAAACACTTAAGTGGTAATGATAAAAGAAATATATTTGAAATATATGACTATAAATATGAAATTAAATAAAATAATAACAACAAATTAATAAATAAAAATAAATGCTTTGCTTAGATGGCTAAAATAAAGAAACTAGTTTAAATAATGCTAATGCTAAAAATTGGCTAAAATAAAGTTGTGGTTTTTGGTTTGGATTGGTTTGATAAAGGTCAAAAGAGTGATTTGGTTGGGGTTAGAAAGGGGTTGAGATGGTGAAGGGTAATGTGTTCAATAAAATAGGGGGATAAATGGTCAAAATAAGGCCTAGAAGGCAAAGGGTAAATGGTCCAAAATGAGGCCAAGAAGGTAAAGGGGCAAATTGTCAAAATGAGGCTAAGAAGCTAAAGGGGTAAATGGTGATAAAAAATACAAAGGGGATATAGATAAGAAGATAAAATGATAAGAGGGTGATGAAGGAAATAAGTGAAATAATAAATCTAAAGGGAAAGGAATACAGAGATTAAGATAACTAAACAACAAGATTACCTCAATGCTTGAAGATGCTTGTTGATGAAGATTGGCTTGTTGATAGTTGATGAAGACTTGAAGTAATTTTGGTAGAGTTTTGTTTCTTTAGCTCCTTCTCTTCAAGATGATGAGCTCCTTGATGATGCCTCCAAACCTACAACATAAATGTTAATTACAAAAAACTAACTTCTAACTTAACCTTGGGTTAAGGAGAGGGGGGGTATTTATATCATTTGATATGAAGAAACATGCCAAAATAGAGGAATAGTGAAGAAATTCAAATTTCACCAAGTGGGTTCATTAATAATTCAAGGATGAGGTTGGTGGGGATTACCAATTTGATCATAAGTCTCCCATTTGGGGTTGATGTGTCTCCCACCTTAGACATGAGTCCAATTTTGAATGAGAATCATGCACATGGGTTTAAATGAGATCAAAGACTTCTTCCCACCATTTCTTGCTTTCACACAAGCACTTAAAGGGGTGGAACACCAAATGTGGTGCCATTTTCTATGTGAGGTATGAAAAGTCTAAGGTGAGGTTGTGGAAGATTCCTATTTGGGTTGAGAACTCTCCCATTTTGGCTAAGAAGTCAAAAATGGGTGCCCTTTGTCTTTCCCAAAGTATTAAAGAGGTAGGTATCTCTTTTAAAGTCTAATTTCATGTGAGGA
This sequence comes from Torreya grandis, assembly GCA_037957365.1. Lineage (NCBI taxonomy): Eukaryota > Viridiplantae > Streptophyta > Pinopsida > Cupressales > Taxaceae > Torreya > Torreya grandis. The sequence continues at coordinate 4,269,740 of JARHVA010000443.1, forward strand.
AGATAAAATACATGTTTAATAATGACCCTTTATGGGTAAATTCACCATATTTCAAGGGAGAACTTTGTGATGCTGAAATGAGGTCATTAGGCACTTTGGAAAAGGGTCCCAAGTGGGGTATGGCATCCCACATCAAGCTATGTCACTTGCCATGTCACATTCCATGTCACTTCCCTATCACATGCCATGTCACTTACCATGTGAATTTTCCATGTAACATGCCATGTCACTCACCATGTCATTTACCATGTCATCATGAATAGTGATAGTGGGTCCCATAATGAATAGTGATGGTGAATAGTAATTTAAAATAATGATTTTGAATAATATTATGTGACTATGAGAATAATTATTTGGTTGGGTTAAGGGGGTTTTTAGAAGGTTTAAGAAGTTTTAGGGGGTCTCGAGGCATTTATTCATCAAAAACTATAAATGTGTAGTTTTATGGTGTCTACGTTTTGCCCCTTTTTGTTATGTAGATTTGAATTAGCAAGCTACAAAATAAAAATAAATCACTTGGTCAAAAGTCAAGGTGCTCCAAGTATGGGAGGAGGTGTTCCCCCTCAAACCAAGATTCAATGAGGAAAGGTCAAATTGGGTCTAGGTTTGATCAACAGTTGATGGGAAGGTACTAGGTGGTGCCATAAGGTAGTTGGGCATGTGAAATGCCAATGGGTTCACAAAATATGACTAAGTGTAATAGTGAAGATTATGTAGAGACTAAAGGTGCCAATGTTGATAAAAAAAGGTCATGTTATAAGATAAATGATAAGTTAACTAGTTCCTAGCATTGGTCCTAGCTGATTGGGTTAGTCTTATCAAGGTTCTTAGACAGGTTGGTGTTGACTCAAGTATCCAAGGTAGGAAGTGCTCTCAAGAAAACACAAATGGTATGGTTTTTCATGAGATGGTTTAAATGTTTAAAAGTTTAACATGGAAAGGTTGGTCATTATGGTAAAAAATTATTGTAAAAAACACCAATGTTTTGGGTTAAAAGCAACTGATGTCAAGGTGGACATGGTGAAAGAATGGGTGGATTAGGTATGGGTTAGAAGGGGATGGCTGAGCTATCTCTAGATACACATGGTAAGTGGATGCTACCTACATAGTCTTATGGATAGGAATATAAAAATAAGATTAGGCTAAATGTAGTTCTTTTGAGGTGAAGGGCATTGGTTAATGTGGTTTCCCCAATTTGATATGTAGGTAGGTCCAGGTGAAAGACATTAGAGAAAGGGAAGTGCCATAGGTGGAAAAGATGGTTATCAAATAGTTTCTGATGGGTGTGGTAGAAATGGTGGATGAGATTATCTAGGATGCAATTATATTATTGCATCCACTATGCAAAAGGAATCTATAGCCATGGATAAGCAGGTTGAAACATGAAATTATGGTCACCTTTTAAAAGAAAAGAAAAGGGAGAAATATGATTTAGTAGGCATTGTAAAATATGGAATTACTAAAATTGCCACAGTGATCTAATGGGTTCTTTCATCACCATCAAAATAAGCCAACATTGTGTACATTCCATAACAATGTCATTAACAAGCTATAAAAGGTTATTATTCAATAGATTAGGGAAGAAAAGTAGTAGAGTGGGTAAACAAGAAGTGGTGAATATTTAAACCCTTGAACCTTGAGTCAGTGGGGCCCCAAAATAAGTAAGTATTGAGTTTTTGAGGGAATTCAGAGAAAGACATCGAGGGGTTCGTGAATATGGAGCAAGGTGAATAATACTATTAATTAAATGAGAGAGCAAGTTGTGGATTTCATGCATTAAAGTAAGGGATATTTCAAGGCATAAGAAGATGTAGTCTGGGAAGGGAGAATTAAGAGGAAATATTGGAAGGTAGGGTACATGAGAGGGTGTAGCTAGCATCCCCACATGGGTATCCCAAAGATTCCATTTGAAGGTGGTGTTAGTGTTGATTCTAACACCTTTGAATGTCAGAGAAAATAGGTAAGAACAAAATAGGTGGGGAAGGAATTTTCATCTTGATGGCTTAACAATGCTCAGGTTTGCTAGTTGGTCATATGAGCCTACATTCCTAGCCAATTGTGTTATAGATCCATAGGATGGGTATATATATTATAGTAAACCAAAATCAACTGGAAGACCTTAAAGGTTGTAGCATGCTCAAAATGGGTAGAGGGTTTAAAAGGAAAAAGGTGATTGGGAGGGTGAAGGGAGTAGTTGGAGAGGGATAAAAAAGAGAGAGTCTGAGCGTAACATACATAGGCATTAAAAGATGAAAGGGATGCTCCAAAAGTAATGATCTTGACTAGATTTTGTGTATTAAGGCAAGGGTGTGGAGGATACGAGGAAGTAGACAAGGAGATGTATGTAGAAGTAGTACAACTAGTGATCACACTCTAAAGAGGTGGAGGTTGAATTGTAGATAATAAGAGAGATCCAATAAGGGATGAGGTGAAGGTGGACCAGGATATGGATGAAGAGAAAAAAATGAGGTCACAGATAAAGATGAAGGTGGAAAATGATGTAAGAATCTTGTCATGGTCATATATGTCAGGAAGAGTAAGGAAGGGCATCAAGGGAGATTAAAAAAATGAAATGAAATCGAGAAAAGAGAAAAATAAAAGGTATAAGATGGGGGTCGAGAGATGCACTAAAGAATGAAAGATTGGAGAATCGAAAAGGATGGGGAGAGAAGTGTAACAATATTGGAGGGTAAGGGGAGGATGGTAAATGTAGGAGGCCATGAAAGGTTTGAAAACAAGTCTAAAAAAAAACCAAGGAGAAAATAGTTTGGTGATGAAAATGAAAAACAAGGAAATAAATGGAACAAAAGGAAACAAGAGGAAAAAGGAGTGAAATGAAGACACAAAAAAGATGATGGGAGAGTGAAGAAGTAGGTGGTATCTAGACCAAGTAAGCATGGATGATGATGGGTAATGAACCAAAGCATTTGGTGGTTTTGGAGATGAGAATGGGATGGAAAATGGGAAAAGGGGTTAAGAAAAATAAGGGGAAGCAAATGATGGGTGTTAATTAGATAGTTAGAAGAGTTTGACATGATGAAAAAGGGTGAGGTTGTGAAGAAATAGGGGAACACAATGAAAGGGAGTGAGATGAAACTAAAGGATGAAAATCAAGGATAATAAGGACAAAAAATAATAATTGAAGCATGGATACAGAACATGGATACTCACATAGATGTAAAAGATAAGTGAGTACCGAGAGGGAAAGAGGAAAAGGGGAATGCAAAAGGGAAAAAGATAAAAATAGATTAGAAGAAAAGGTAAATTATGAAAGGCTTCTCAAAGGATAAAGGCCCAGTTAGAAGCTAGTTGTGGAGGACAAAAAGAAGATAGAAGGCATGAAAGGATGGAAAAAAATCAAACAAGAAAAATGGAAAATGGGGAAGGTGGGAAGAGTGGTAGAATAGTAGAGAGTGGTGGTACACATAAAAAAAAAGTGTAGCAACAGAAGAAAAAAAAAGCCTACAAGATGCATAGTATGAGGTGGAATGGGTGAGGAAAAGTGAGTGATAAGGGGGGTACAAAAAATAGTCGAGGGAAAAGGGAGATGATGAGGATGAAGAATGAAGTTGAAGGGGATGAAGGGAAAGGATGGTATTAAGGTGAAAGATATTTAGAAAAATAAAAAGGTGGGTGGGGAAGTGAGATACAAAGCATGCACAAGGAAAAAAATGGGGAGGCCAATGAAGCAGAGTAAGAGGTGGTTTTATGGGAAGTAAGAGGGGCCAATGGGGAAGGTTGTCAACCCTTGTGTTAAAAGAGATTAAAAAATTAGAAAAATGGTCAAAAGAGATTGATAAATTGAAGGGAGGGAGGTGGTGATGGGATAGGTAAAGAAGTGGAGGAAATACATTTTAAGTGAGAAGGGAAAACAAAATTAAAGGATGTGGCTGAGCTAACCTCAGTACTTGAGCACTACCTACATAGTCCAAAAGACCTCAGGCCAATGTAGTTCTCCCAACAATGAGGGAAAGACTTAAGAGGAAGTTTTAGATGGTGTTAAAACATAAGGATGCTGAAAAAATAATTAAAATCTTACTTGATGTAGGACACCCTAAGAAAGAAGGTGCTATTAGTGGTGGAAATGAATGAGAAGAAATATGGGATGGGAATTAGTTGTTAGTGGCTGAGCTACCCCTATAAGTGGAGTAACACCTACATAGTCCATGGACATCAGGCCAATGTATTTCAACAAGGTTTGGATGAGTGGTGTTCAAATTGGTTGCCCCAATTTGATGGACCACATGGGTTGGTTTGGGCTGAGGGAGAAGGTTTGGTAAAATAATAGTTTTGGGTTTTTGGTGAAGGTGTCAGTGAAAGTGAATGGGGTAGATTGATAAATAGTTACCATAATTATCCCACACTTAGTAGGATGAGAGATATAGATGGGAAAGATAGGATAAATTATAAGGGAACATAATGAAAAGTACCATAAATGATCTTTAATGGAGATAATCCAAAGAAGAGATGCCTTTTTTAGGAGGTTACACCTTCTAAAATTATGTGAGGGTAGGTGTTTGGAGATAGTGTTTACCACTACAAGCTGAGTTTTAGGATGTTGGGGTCTATCCAAATCTACAAAGTTGCTATGGCCAAGGTTCATCACTACTATGAGCTAAGTTTTAAGGGTAGTAGTGAAGTGATGACCTGTAAATAATTTATTTGATGGTCAAGTAGATTCTAAAAGTAAGGAAGTTAGCAGCATGGTGAGTGACAAAGGATGGACCTTGCCTGACCTAAGAGATACATGGGTAGGCCAGATAAATGGTGGACATGTGTGCATCCTCTATCCCAACTCCATGGAACCAATGAGTTATTAGTTTCACTAGTTTAGGCCTAACCAAAAATAAGTTACATGGCTAGGAGAAGATGGTGGTTCCCTTGCTATAGATGAACATTCAACTCACACAAAAGAAAAGATTGCCATGTTCAAGAAAACATTACCAATGGTTGGGGTCTGATGCTCAGGGCATGTGGTAATGGGTTGGTAGGAATAGGAGGGAAAAAGGGGCAATAAGGTGAATGTATCACTGTGAAAGACCTAGAGTAGAGTATGATTATTTCCCTATGGAGATGAATGTGGGAGAGGAGAATAGAGTATACCCTTTAGTGTTTGCTAAGACAAGGAATGCTATAGATATTAGTTTAGGGATAAGTAAAAGGATGGTTAAACACAAATCTAGAGTTACCAAATAATTAGTCTAATACTTAGGTAGGAAAATAATGTATGCTTATGCATTAGGCAATGTGTGTGTAATTTGATGACTATGTATGTGTCATGTGACTCCTCAAACTCTAAGTAAAATATTGTATAGTTTGATGTAAACATGTATAAAATCTATTAGATGTTGTTGATTGAATGTTATGGTTATGGTTGTTGTAATCTCACTCAATGTAAAAGGAATGACTATTGTTGTTATAATGTTGGATGGTACAGATCACAATGAAAACATCAACTAGGCACATTAGGATAAGAATAGGGCCTGATGCTTTATTTTTGACAAGGACTAAATATATACCTAAAGTGAGATCAACTTAATGAATATAAGCCATTCAAACATTGTGCATGAGTGGTTGTTAGTTGATAAAGAAGGTCTCTTGATCATAGGGTGTCAAGTAAGCTCTAAATCCTTTGATTTATAGATAGTCTAAAGGAAATATGGGTGATAGGTGGTGTGAAGGGTAATATGTGATATGTATGATAACCTCATGTGAATTAGTGTATCCCTTTTATAGGTGGCCTAAGAATGGTAATAGATAAGTCCATGTCATATGCTAGATGTAGATTGATCAATGCGAGATGTCTACATGTTAAAGTCGATTGTGGCTTTAGATTTTTTTATGATAGTGGGTCTTTTAATTTATTTTTGTATATGGGAAGCTGATCAATGTAAGAAGCTTCCATGAAATTTCTCTACTTTTGACAAATTTAACTCAGCCATCCTTCAAGGGATTGGTCTAATCTTATTGGCTTTGTTTTTGTTGTTCTTGATAGCTCTCCTTCAAGGGAGCAATCTACCTTACATGTGGAAATTTTTATTTTTGTTTTTGGGCAACTATCCTTCAAGGGAGTAGTCTATAATGCTTAATATATTGACCCAATTAATTTTTTCAAGATGAAATGTGTTTAAACATGGACTGGTATAATTAGGTTTAGAGGTTTACCTTTATGAGGGAAAAATAATACATAAGAAGGTCAATGATATGCAAAAGGGTGTGGTTTTGAGGGATAATGACCATGGGATTCCATTTTGTTAGAGATGACAAATATCCATGAGAACCATGTTATGGGTAGAGTCGTGGTACCCATATTTAAGATTAGGCCATGACTTTAACAGTTAATCACATGGTTCTATGTTATAATCAATTGTCCTCAAAAGGGGAGGAGGAAGGTGGGTGAAGGTTAAGATATCATAATCAAGGGATGAGCTTAAGTTAGACAAACAAGTGAGCTTTATCCTTTTTTAACAAAAAATGGATGCAGATGCAAAGCATTGAGAGGATTAGGTTCTAGTTTACCTTTGAGAGAGGATAAATGATAAGCTCCTGATCCATACTTATGGGTGATGATATAGGGTCCAAGCTAATTAAAAGTAAACTTACCTCATTTACTCTTCTCCATGTTGGTCACATGGTTTTATTTTAGGATAAGATCTCTGATATTGAATTATCATTTTTTGAGGTGCTTGTTATAAGAACATGTTGTATGATCTTGATAGATATGGAGGTGGGTGAGAGCTACTAAACGACACTCGTCAAGTAGCTCAAGTTGAGCTAAATGATGTTGACAAAAATCTTCCTAAAAAATGAGTTACTTCAAAAATATATGAAGAGAGGGGATTTTTAATTCAAGAGGCAAGACTACCTCTACTCTGAAGATTAGAGAGAAAGGGGTAGTACCAGTGGAGGTTTGAATGCTAGTGCGATAGGCCCATAAGGAAAATGAGATATACAAGTGCTAATCTTAAATTGAAGCACTAACAAATTTGGTTCATATTTTTGTGAGGGTTTTATTAGAGGCTTCTGCTTGTCCATTTGATTGTGGTTGGTAAGGTCAAAAAAGCTTAAATCAATGCCAAATGCATCACATAAACTTTGGACTTGCTTATTCTTGAAGGATTTTCCATTATTGATGATGATCTTATGAGGAACACCAAAGTGATAGATGATATGGTAGTTGATAAAGTCAATAATATTTTCTACTTTGGTAGAGATTAGAGGAATAGCTTCCACCCAATTGGTGAAGTATTCGATGGCTGTGATGATGGAGCTATGCTGCTATGAAGAATGGTGGTTAATTTCCCTAATGAGATCGAGCCCCCATTGAGAGAAAGGCCAAAAGTCCTAAGATACTTGGAGGCTATTGTCTAGTGCATGATGTAAATTAGCATGTTGTTGACATTTAACATACTTTTTTACATAATCACAAAAGTATTAGTTGAGGGTGGGCCAATAGTAGCCAAGGTGAAGGATACATTTAGCGATCACTAGGCTACTAAAGTGTCCCCCATAGATTCCATCATGTGTTTATTTGATGGCATGGGAAGCTTCATTGCTACGTAGGTAATGAAGAAGGAGACCATCAAAACCACATTTGTAAAGGATTCTCCCTAGTATGGTGTAACAAGAGGTACTCTGAATAAAAGCTCTTCGAGCATTCCTAGAGAGGTTGGGAGGAATAATTCCTAGGTTGAGGTAGTTGAAAGTTTGGTCATACCAAATGTCAGATGGCGATTCCTCTACATTAAAAATAGTAGGGAGGTTAGATTGGCCATAAGAGGGTGTGGTAAAATGATGAACGGTGACAAATATTTTTGAATTTGAAGGCTGAGAAGGGATTTTAGAAGCAAGATAGGCCATTGTATCCTCAAATTTATTGGTAGATCAGGGAGTGGATTGGACTAGGTAATGTTTGAATGATTTTAAGATTTTGTCAACTAAAATTTTATATTTTAGAAAGACATCATTCTTACATTGATAAAATCCATTGACCTAGTTGACCACAAGTTGACAATCACCAAAGACATGGATTTTCTTAATTTCCAAGCTTTGAGTAGTTTAGAGACCTATCACTAGGGCTTCATACTTAGCCATATTATTCATGCATTCAAAGTCAAGTTTGAATGAGAGAGGAAGGGGTTCACCATTGAGAGGAATGAGAATAACTCCAACACCCTCTCCTTGTTGGAATTTTGAGCCATTGAAGAACATGGTCATTTGGTAGGTTATGTCATCTTATTGAAAAAGAGTCACGATAGACTCGTTCAAAAAGGCACGAGGAGGTGTTTGGTTATTTGATAAAGGAGCTTCAACCAATTGATCAAAAATGACCTAACCTATAATTGGCTTCTATTTGAGGAATTTAAGGTCAAATTTAGCTAGGATCATGAGCCACTTAGCCATACGCTGATTTTGGTATGGTTTAGAGTGCATATATTTGAGCAAGTTAGTATTATTGATGACATAGATTTTATGGTTAAGAAGATAGTGGCAAAGTTTGGTGACCATGAAAGTCAATTCTAATTAGAGTTTCTCAGTGTGTGTATATCGAGTCTCATATTCTAAAATCATACATATAATGTAGTATATGGCTTGTTATTTGTGTTGTTCATCTCGATGAGCCAACATTTACCCTAGGGAATGTTCAGTGGTAAAGATATATAGATAAAAAGGATAATCATCCTTAAGAAGGGTGAGGATAGGTGGTGACAAAAGTTACTATTTGAGTGAATCAAAGGCTTTGTAATAATCACTATTTCATTTGAAAGAGACATCCTTCTTTAGAAGGTGATGAAAAGGTTGGCACCGATCTAAAAGTTAGGAAATGAAATGGTAAATGGATTAGAGTTTTCCCTGTAGGCTATGGAGCTGCTTAAGGTTGGTTGGAGGAGGCATGTCTAAAATTTCTTTAAATATGGTAGGGTTTACTTCAATTCTATGAAGAGAGATGATAAAGCCAAGAAGCTTTCCTGAAAGGACCCAAAAAATGCATTTCTTGGGATTTAGATGAACATTAAAATGAATGTGGCATTCAAATATAATCATAAGAGTAGTCAAGTGATCTTTTCAAAGTTTAGATTTCTTGAGAAGTTCATCCACATAGTCTTTTAAAATTATATGGATGATATCATGGAAAATATAAGTCATGGCACATTGGTAGGTTACGCCAGCATTCTTTAACCTAAAAGGCATGACTCTATAGCATAAAGTTCTCCAAGGGGTGGTCAAGGTAGTTTTATGTTGACATTCATGTGCAATCAAGATCTGATAATAACCTGAAGACCCATATATGAGAGATAACATCTCATGGCTAGCTATAAGATCAGCAAGCTGGTTAATGCTAGGTAGAGGGAAGTCATCTTTGGGGCTTGTGAGGTTAAGGTCATGAAAGTCCACATAAATGTGTAGAACCCTAGTGACTTTGGTGATAGGTATAATGTTTAAGACTCATTGGGGGTAGTCAATGGGTTTAATGAAGTTTACAAATAGGAGATGTTGAAGCTCCTCTTTGATTTAAAGGGCTATGTGGGGATGCATGCATCAAAGTTTCTATCTAACAAGCTTGGAATCATGATGAGTGACTATGTTATGGGTAGCAATGGTGGGGTTAAACTTAAGCATATCATTATAAGACCAACTTAATTCTATGTTATGGTCTTGGAGGAAAGAGGAGAAATATTGAAGTTACTTTGTATTCAATGATTGACCCAATTTGACAATGTGGGGGTATCAGGAGTACCCAAGTTGATATCGATGGTAGATTAATTTAACATAGTCAAGGCCTTAAGAGGAAGGGATTTGTGGATAGAAGAATCTCTTACATTGAGGTAGGTAAGAATGGAATCATCATCTTGATGCTAGATGGTGTTGATGGTGGGAGAATCGGTCTCTACCATTTCAAGATGTATGAGTGGAAGGAATTTGGCTTGGCCACTCTTGTGGTAGATGAGAGGGCCTAAAATTATAGTATTGTTAAATTCTTTTTAGGAGGGATTATATCAGGGTCTTCAGGTGGAGAAAGTGGTTAGGTTGGCAAGGATGGGATATCTTCTTCTATGGTGGCAATGGGTTTGGGTGAATCGGTAGATTATTGAGGTGGTTCATACCCAAGGCCAAATGACTCATGAGGTTGCAACGTTTTGAGATGGGGTAACTCATGAGGCACTTATTCATAGTGACTAAGACCAAATCCTTTCCAAGCACATCTATGAAGATACAAATTAGTAAACTCTAGTTTGCTAAGATAGGAAAAGTTAGAGGTAAATGGTTGGATGGTGTAGTGGTAGGGGTTGGAAGTGGTTGATCAAGTCCCCCATAAATGAAATTCATTTAATGGTTAGGGAGACCAATGGGGATGATGGTTCCAATGTTAGGGTCATAAGAAGGGTCATGTCTGAGATTCTCATATTCTTGGGGGGTAAGGAGGGCATATAAGGCTAAGAGTCTATATTCCCCAAAATAAATATGTTGGAATGTGGTTGTTACGGGATCTTCTATAGGAATCTGGGAAGAGGGGATATATGAGCTAGTGGAAGCTTCATCAAAATTAGGTGTGGAAATACTATGGGTTTTGGTTGGTGAGGTTGTGTTGTTGGCAGATGGTTGTGTGGTAGATAAAGGAGGAAGAAGGATGTCATTGGGTCGATATGTCATATTGCAAGATGTAAAAGGACTAGGGTCAGCTTGGATAGTCACAAATTTCCCTTCATGTTTAAACTTGACACATCAATGTAGGGTGGAAGGGATACAACTCATGTAATGAATATAAGGACATCCAAGTAGAATTTTGTATTGAAACTCTCCTACAATATAAAAGAGTTTAGGAATAGTAGGAGGTGTTACATAGATGTGGAGGGAAATTGCGACCAAGGTGGTAGCCATAGTATCATAAAAATATTTAAGGACCATTGAGATTTCAAACATGATGTTTTTAGGTAACTATAACTGGTCATAAGCATGGGAGGAGATAATATTGATTCTATCTCCCCCATAGATCATCACCCTTTTGATGTGGGTTTGATTGATGTATATTATAATGAAGAGGGAGAGATCAGGATCCTCTGAATGAAAAAAAAGGTATTTTTGAATTCTTGAAGGTGACAAGGTTGGAAGTCTAAAGGGTACCAATAAAATGGCTAGAGGCTAAGGATCATTAGGATGGATTGTAGTGCTTCTATGAGTACTTGACCATGATGGGGAGAGGTAGAGATTAACTCATACAAGCTCATCTTTGTTGGAGTTTGGTAAAGTTGCTTGAAGATATATTTTCAGATGGATATTGTATATGGGTTAGGATATGGATGGTTAGATGGGGAGGTACCTAAGATAGACACCTTGGTTTTGTTTAAAGATGGAGAACGTTGGGTATTATTTTTTTGGGAGTTTGGAGAGGGGTAAGTCCAAAGAATAGATTCCTTAGTCTTCTTATTATCTATTTGTTGGGCTCAAGATTGGGTAATCATGTGAATAGTGTGGATAAGGTGGTTTTATATATTGGATGGTTACTTTAGTTTCTCCTCTTCACTTTTGGGTGAAGATCATATGGGTTGAGTCAATAATTAGATTGGTAATGGGGATGAAGGAGGTTTGTTTGATAACATATCATCATCTTCATATAATTTGTGAACAAGCACTTAGAGAGATTTATAGTTCTCAGTGTCATGTCCTAGTGCCCTATGATATGCATATATCAAGTTATCATTAAACTAAGAGGGTTTAGTATGTGAAAGGTCAAAGGGTTTGATGGGTGGTAAGCTCAGGGAAGAAGTTTACAATAACTGCTATAGAATGGTTAAGGTTCAGCTAAAGGTGGTATATGTTTAGTGGTTTTTTATTTGGGTGTTAAAGTGGGAGGTTACATGGATTTAGGTCTAGTGGTAGGTGTCTTAGATAAAGTGGTATGCTTGGTTGACAATTTTAGTTTAGGCATGAAGGTTGACGGGCTAGTGGTAGAGGAGGGCAAGGTAGATAACTTAGGAATTATTGGTGTAGTGGGGAAAGGTGATTTAGAAAGTAAGTATGAAGGTGTGACCAATAAAGGTGGTGGGGTTTTGGTAAAAATGATGGAATTTGTATTTAAGGTAGAGATATGGTGACCCAAAATTGAGGGTAAGGTTAAGGGAGGTAAAATTTAGGGTTTTGGGCCCTTTCATGATTTTACCTCTTTGGTTGTTTTAGTTGTTAGTTTTGGAGGGGATTTTGTCACTTTAGTTATCTTGGTGGGTTTAGGTGTTTAAGGGTCAATCAATTTAGAGAAGGTTTTGGTTGGTTAAGTGGAGGTTTTAGTTAGTTTAGAAGGGCTAGGCTGGTCTACCAAAGAAGGGGTTAGAAGTTATAATTGGTTCCCTTACCTTTATCTTGACCTCTGATAGAAGGTTTTGAAATTAGAGGTTAGGTGGATGGAGCCATCTTCTCTTGTGAGATAGCTTCCAAAGAGGGGGTGGAAGGTTATATGATAGGAGAGGTAAGTGTGGTATCCTCTAATGGAGGTGTGGATATGGTTGCTTCCTTTGTTTGGGTGTCCAAAGGAATAGAAGGTATTCTTTTTTCTTCCATTAGGGGAATGGGGAAATAAGCGATTGAGGTAATATTTCCTTTGTCAATGGGTTCACTAGTAACCACATTAATAGTATGTGCCTCATGAGATGGTTCAAGTTTATTTTCATGATGAAGGGTATAAGGAGCATGATTAGGGAAAGGCTTACGAAATATGTTGAGGGCTTGGTTTGGTGGTGCATTAGGATTTGCCAATGTGAGATATCCCTTGTCAATGAGGTATTGGACAAGGTATTATGGACAAGGTATTACACCTATTGATGTCATATTCTATGACTTGATGAAAATTTCAATGGTCATTCCCATTATACCAATTGGGCATGAGGAAAAAAGTATCAAACTGTTGGGGTGGTTTAATTGGTGGAAGTTGGATGATTTTGGCTTTTAGTAAGTTTTCCAAAATAGAAGGATAAGGCTCACCAAGTGGAGTTAATGGTTTATGGTTATTCTAAGTTTGGTTCCTTTGGTTTTAGTTTGGATAGTTGAAGGGGTCAAAGGTTTGGTTCCTTGGGTTATGTTGTTTGGTAGATGGCAGAGGTGTGGCTTTGGAGACAATAGCATTGGTAGTGGTTTTGATTTTGGAATTAGTATTGGTTGGTTTATTTTGTTTGGAAGAAGAAGGTTCATTGGGTTTGTAAGTTGGGTTCTTATTCTTCAAATTTAATCTTCCCTCATTAATGGATCTATTCTCTAGTTTATGAGTCATGGAAAAAGCTTCATCGTATGTTCGGAAGCTTTGGACATGTAATTTGTTTTGCACATGCCCAGGTGAAGAGCTCTATAAGCTTAGGTTGAAGCAATGAAAAGAAAAGTTGGTTGATTAGGCTCTTCCAACAAGCCATAAAATTAGTAATATATTCATATTTGAATTACCTAATGGAGTAGAGGTTGATAATAGAAACTTTCTTGGATATATTGATCAAAAAGTGATCTAAAATTTTTTGGGCTAATTAGGTGAAGGAGATGATGGATTGTTTTGGGATGGAACTATACCAACCTAATGTCAGTCCAGATAAGGACATAGGAAAGGTATGGAGGAAAAGAGTGTCATCATGGGAAATCAAGTAACATGCATACATACATGCTCTTAAATGTTGTTGGGGGTCATTCTTGATTTGAAATTTAGAGAATTTTGGCAATTCCCATTATGGAGGATATGGTTGGAGAGGGACAGATGGAAGGATGGGTTCATTGCAAATTTGGTCATAAGAGATAAGGTTATGTGATCCTGAGGTAGATGACTCAAGGGTAGTCAAGATGACTCAAGGGTAGTCATTTTTTCCATTAGCATCTTGACCAAGTCCATTTAGGGTTGTTGGGTTGGATGGGTATATGACACATTTTGTTGGGGATGGGTGACATGGGAATAAATAGTGGATGGTTGGTATGATGTCACGTGTGTGTGTGGGGTCACATAAGATTGGGTAGAAGGTGAAGGTATGTATACTTATGTGTTAGGAATATATTGATGAGATGTCATGGGTATGTGTTGGAGGGTTGAGGTTTGGGGGTTTATGTGTGGCATTGAAGTGATTAGTGGGTTAGTTGGATGACTGTGGGTAGTGACCAAAGTGCTTATAGGGGGAAGTGTTTGTGGTATGGAGAGTATTAAGTTATGAAAGGGGGTTTAGGTTGGTATATTGGTTAAGTTGAAGGGAGTGGTAGAAATGGGTGTGGAAGACACCACACTAACAAAAGGGGTATAAGTGTTAAGGGGTAAAGTTGAACCGATGTTAGAGGTATTGGTTGGGGTAATAGGTGTTTGGGTGGTGGTGGTAGATGGACCAATGGTAGAAGATGAATCTTGGCTAAAAAAAGGGTGGGATGATGCAACACCAACCATGAGGTGGTGTGGCATACCATAGGGTGGATGCACAGGAGGAATCAAAGACATCAAAGTATGGTAGGCTAACATGTTAAGATAGTATTATAAAGCAACCAAATTATTGTTTAGAAAGGTGGCAAAATTTGAATCACCTTCAGGGATTTTTTTAGGCACCATAGGTGGGGGAGAATGGTGTGGTGAATCATGGGGTGATCTATCACTGTTCAAAGTGAAATCCATGGATGAGGATGAAGAAGAAGATGGTGGTGGGTTATTTTGGTTTTTCACTTGTTGTCTGGTTAAGACCATATGAGAAATTTAGAAATGGATAATGAAACTCTTTCCTCACTCAATGAGCAAACAAATAAAAACCCAAAGAAATAAAAGCACACACTAAAAGCATAATTAATCCTATGATTTATTTAAAATCACTTTTGGCTTATGCCTTAAAGAATGTGAAAGGGGAAATTAGCTTATATAGGTCCTAAACAAGGTAGTCTATGTTTCGTTTCAGGTTATGTTTAGGTACTCAAGAGGAAGTTTATATTGGATTGAGTATATGGCTTGGTGATTTCTCCCCTCACTTCACGATCCTGTAGCTAGTTTAGGCACTTAGATAATATATATCGATTACTAGAGTTTATACTCAACTAGAGAGCAGAGTTGGTTATCCCCATGATGATTAAATCCAAGTATGATAATTGAGAAAGGGTAAGGTGATATAATAGGTGATGAAATACTAGTCAAGCCTTGTCTTAAGTGAGTTTTATGTAAGTGGTTTGGTTGTGCAACATTTTTGCACTAAGGTTAAATTTCTTTGCCTTTAATTAATATAGGTAAACTAATTAAGTAAGCAAGCAAACAATGTATGCAATTAAATTTTAACCCAAAGAAAAATTTTATTTGATTTTTTTAATGAGAAAAATAAAAAATAAAATGCACCTAAATTTAACATGAATATTCAATCTTAATCCTATGATGAATGCTCTTTTGATTTTTATAAATGCAAGAAAAAAAATCTACTTTTTTATTTTATTTAGATTTTCTAAATAAAAGAAGCTAAAACTTACATTTTGAAAGAGATGAATGATTAATTTTTAGAAATAAAATTACAT
This sequence comes from Torreya grandis, assembly GCA_037957365.1. Lineage (NCBI taxonomy): Eukaryota > Viridiplantae > Streptophyta > Pinopsida > Cupressales > Taxaceae > Torreya > Torreya grandis. The sequence goes on from JARHVA010000443.1 coordinate 4,285,235, forward strand.
ATAAATATAATTTTAATAATTAAACTAAATTTCCTAAAAAAACTAATTAACCTAAGAAAACTCAAGGGTCCCATCGGACGTGCCAAAATGTTTCTATCTATTTTTGCTTTTTTCTAAGTGTGAAAAGTAGAAACTAGTTATGAAGGGTGTAGAAGAATACCTGTTGAATGTGCGCATGTTGAATAAAAATTATTGTGGAGAGATCCTATTTGTCTTAAGAGGATTACCTAAAAATAAGAAAACACTAAAAAAAACTTTTTTGTTAGACAAGTAGATGGGTGGATTGCCTAGCATGAGCTAGATCCTAGAAGTGAAAGCTTTCTAGGAGGATGTGAATCCACCTGATTTTAAACACTTAAGTGGTAATGATGAAAGAAATACATTTGTATTATATGAATATAAAACTGAAATTAAATACAATAAATAATAGTAAATTAATCATTAAAACTAAATGCTTTGCTTAGATGACTAAAATAAAGCAACTAGTTTAAATAAAATTAATGCTAAAAATTGGCTAAAATAAAGTTGTGGTTTTTGGTTTGGATTGGTTTGATAAAGGTCAAAAGAGTGATTTGGTTTGGGTTGGAAAGGGTTTTAGATGGTGAAGGATATTGTGTTCAAGAAAATAAGGGGGATAAATGGTCAAAAGAAGGCCAAGAAGGCAAAGGGGCAAATGTTCCAAAATGAGGCCAAGAAGGCAAAGGGTCAAATGGTCAAAATGAGACCAAGAAGGCAAAGGGGTAAATGGTGATCAAGAAGATAAAGGGGATATGGATAAGAGGATTAAATGACAAGAGGGTGATGAAATAAATAAGTGAAAGAAGAAATCCAAAGGGAAAATAATATATAAATTAAGATAACTAAACAACAAGATTACTTCAGTGCTTGAAGATACTTGTTGATGAAGATTGGCTTGTTGATAGTTGATGAAGACTTGAAGTAATTTTGGTAGAGTTTTGTTTCTTGAGTTCCTTCTCTTCTAGATTATGACCTCCTTGATGATACCTCTAAATCTTCAACACAAATGTTAATAACAAAATACTAACTTCCAAATTAACCTTGGGTGAAGGAGAGGGGGGCATTTATATCATTTGATGTGAGGAAACATGCCAAAATAGAAGAATAATGAAGCAGTTCAAATTTAACTAAGTGGGATCATGAATGAGTCAAGGATGAGGTTGGTGGGGATTCCCACTTTGATCATAAGTCTCCCATTTAGGGTTGGTGTGTCTCCCACCTTGCACATGAGTCCAATTTTGAATGAGAATCATTCACATGGGTTTAAATGAGACCAAATAATTCTCCCCATCCTTTCTTGCTTTCACACAAGTAAATAAAGGGGTGAAACACCAAATGTGGAACCATTTTCCATGTGGGGGATGAAAAGTCCAAGGTGAGGTTGTGGAAGATTCATATTTGGGTTGAGAAGTCTCCTATTTTAACTAAGAAGTCAAAAATGGTTGCCCTTTGTCTTTCCCAAAGTCTGAAAGAGGTAGGTATCTCTTTTAAAGTCTAATTTCATGTGGGGAAGACAAAATACATGTTGAATAATGACCCCTTAAGGGGAAATTCACCATAGTTCAAGGGGGAATTTTGAGATGATGAAATGAGGTCTTTAGGCACTTTGGAAAAGGGTCCCAAGTGAGGTATGGTGTCCCACATCAAGCCATGTCAATTTCCATGTCACTTGCCATGTCACTCGCCATGTCATATGCCATGTCATCATGAATAGGGATGGTGAATAGTAATTTCAAATAGTGATTTTGAATAATATTATGTGAATAGGATAATAATTATTTGGTTGGGTTAAGGAGGGTTTTGGGAAGGTTTAATAAGTTTTAAGGGGTTTCAAGGCATTTAGTCATAAAAAACTGTAAATATGCAGTTTTTTGGTGTCTACAATAGTCATCATATATGTTATATTCATAATGGGTTCAATGAATTAATGTTGAATACATATGTTACATAAAATTATGCAGTTCATTATTACATATTGTCTTACTATTCAACATGATCTTCATTATGTTTTTACATGGATTCAATGTCAAATTAATAGAGAAACTATGATAAAAAGGCCTAATCTCATGGCCTTCCTATTTCACATGATTTTACTACTATATCATGTAATTATTATTCTCATATAGCTTTTTTAAAACTAAAATGAATTAGGAATGAGCGGAATCATATATTTTACATTGTACCAAATCTTAAACTTCAATGAATATTCCATTACCCACTTCACACCTTATTGAATGGAACATCATGGCTCTTATTTTAGAACCCAATATCCAGAAATAATTTGGTCTGTATAATGAATAAAAATTTATGTAATATCTTTGTGAACATCCATAAAAGGTTAAATCATTCTTACATATTACTATATATGAACAAAATAAAGGTTCCCAAAATATCTCTTCTAATATTTCCATTTGCACTGTTACATCTATTCCCATTTTTAGACTACCAATAACTTCCATCACATCATCTATTATTTTGAGAACATAACTTAGTTTATAATAGATATATCCATGCCTATGCCTAATAATTATACTTATACTCTTCCAATATATTTTAAAATTTATACTTTAGATCATCCCATTATTGCCTTAGAAGATAAACTATTTGAGATTGAGCAAACCACCATTTCTCATACTAGCCCATCTATGGACTCATGCTCCTTATTACATAACACTTAGACACTTGAGATTGCATCTTATCCATTACTAGTTATATTTATGGATCATAAAGTTCCTATATATGAAGGTAAACATGATCTTAAACAACATTTTCATGTATTCCATACATCTTGGCTAGATTATGTAGATAATGATGAATTGTTGATAAGCTTTTTTCTAAGAAGTATTAAAGAGTATGCTGTTATATGGTTCTATGATATTCCTATTAAATTAGTAAAGGTTTTGAATCCTTTGGAAAATTAGTTTATAACACATTTTTATTTAGTGAAAAATAATCATATGCTCAAATTTCAAAGCTCAAATAGGGTCTAATGAAACAATTAGTGAATATGTTATAAGATACAAGACTATGCTAAAAAAAAATGACAAATAAAATGGTTGATAATGACATCCAACATATATTGACTAAAAGTTTTCTATATCCACTTCAAGATTATATTATGTTTGATAAGTTCAAATCTTTAAATTAACTATGTCATATAGTCAAAGAGTGTAAGATTAAATTGCTTACTTTGAACAAGCTCAAGTACATTTCAAGTGCTCCTTCTGCTTCAAATGTAAAATTTCAAAGGAAGGAAAATTATAAAATAAAACCTAATGAAATCAAGAATGAAACTAAAGTTAAAATTAATTTTATTTCCCAACCAACATAAAAGCTTCAATCACAAGCTTCATAAGGAGGCAATTTTCAAGGTTATCTTCAACTCCTAATGTATTATTGTAAAATCTACTTGAATGTAATACTATCACTGTTCCTCTACCAATGGGAGTGGACATGTCTAGACCATAATCTTAATTTTTTGATAGAAATACATACTGTGACTACCACATATGTATTGGGCATTATTAAAATAGATGTTTCAAGCTCAAACATAAGATTTAAGATCTCATTGATGAAAACATTATTGATGTTGGTAGACATATTAAAGAGGGTAATCCACAAACAAATAGAAATTTAAAGCTCAAAATGTACAAAAATCCTTTTCCAAATCATGAAATAACTAACAAGGATAATTTTCAATTACATTTTGCATATAATGCTCATCTTCCTTTGTCTACATATGGGCATCTACTCTATATCATCATTAGCATAGTTATAATCAAACAAAATTCACGTTCTATGATTAAATTCATAGATAGTGTTTTTGGGGATGATGATTCAAATATACATACAATATTTATTCAATCATATGTTAACAAAGAATCCATGCATAGTGGTATGATATATAATGGATTAAGTGAAAATGTGTGCACCATAACAATCGTATACTCTCTTGGTTATGTAGAGCAAAATTTATAGGATAATTCTAGAGCTATCTAAGTATTTTATGGTCATACACAAGATAATATTATGCATATAGTACTAAATTTAAAATTGGGTCCTTTCATAGTGTCAAATATTTTCCTATTTCTACCAGGCATAAACATCTTTGATATGCTATTAAGACACCCTTGGATACAAAATATTAGAGCAATACCTTCTACAATGCATAAATGTCTCAAAGATATTCATGATAATCAAGTGGTCAAAATTATAGGAATCTAATATGAATATACTTTGTAACTAATGATATTTACTTCTCCCATATGATAGCTTCTTGACACAATCATTGAGCAACATGATAGTAAAATAGTCTACAAAACTATTTAAAATCATGATTTAAATATTCTAAAGCATGCTACATAATTAGTTTTTCCATCTACTTATGAGCATGTTACAATTACACATGGGCATAATAAGTTAGTTTCAAATACAATGGTATATTATCCTAAGTAGAAAGAGGTACATAAAAATATGTCTTCATCTCGTAAGGCACAACATGTTATTCATAGAGGTTTACCATAGGTACAAGTTTTTACATTTCCTATTTCATATTAGAATACACGTATATATAGATATATGAGTAGTGATTCAGATGGTTATGTTATAACATATTATCATAATTTTTTTTTGAAGGCATCGAAAGTTGAAATTTATTCTTCATAGGAATCCACAACTTTACAGAATGCAGTTGGGCATACATATGTGCATTCTCTTGATGAGATCCTTGGTTGGACAAAACCTTCTACTTCATCCCAAATTAATAATTGGGTCAAGTATCTTAATTATTTACCTAAATACTTTCCTTTGTACATAACTATTTTATTTTACTTCATTTATACTTTCTCCACCCCCACTTCAAACATTCTTCTAGCCCTTGGCTTTATTTTTCACTTTGGGAACTTGCCCTCTTGATTTTAAAAATGATTCGAATAATCCCAAAAAATTATCTTATAAATGATTTCAATGATCATTATTACTTACCATTGCATTCCCATTATTTTATGGACTCATTTACACTTACATGATCACATATATTTATCTACATTATCCATAAGTACACATAGATTATTTCCCATTGGGGGCATCAACATCCCTATCTACATTGCTATGATTCATTTACACATACATTGGGGGTACATGGCTTGCATTTATTTCTTATTAAACTATGATTTAACATCTTGTTTTAGATTTTTTGAATTCCTCCTACTTATTTTATTTTCAAAGCCTTGCTTTTTAGCACTCATTTTTAAATGTTTTTAATTCAAATATTTCAAAATTCAAAAAAAAATAGGTGTAAAAAATTCAAACTATTCCAAAAATCCAAAATTAGTGTCTAAAAACATTTAAAAATGATGATAGATTACTTATTTGCATGAGATATTTATTTATTATCAAGTATATATCATAATTTAATTTCAATATATAATTATTTTCACGAGGTATGTGAGTGTGATATAAGACACACTTTCACATGGTTTTTCGATATCAGGGTTTCTTTATTTTCTGAAAACCTTGTTATGGGGGCATCTCTTCGTTCTCCATGAATAATTAAACATGTTGTATCTATCCAAAAACTATCTATCATGTCAATATATATATCTTACAAATGTTTTGTGAATAAATCATAATTTACAGTGTATTACATGGATATGCTATTTGCTAAGAATGACATAGACACATATGATTGATGTTGACTAATCTCATTTTCTCTACTCTTCCTTTTTATTACCTTACTACATGATAAGTTAGGACTTTATTTATTTTTTTGTTTGAACCTTGGCCTTGTGTGTGCAATATATATATATTTTTTCTTGAATTATATTATAATACCATTTGTGTGTGGGCTTGGGCCTTGTGTGTTTATGTGACATATCTATCTAACACATGTTTCATATATAAATTAATTCCATCTTAAATAATATGATGTAATCCAATTAAAATATTTGAAATTACTATTACATGATTATATATTCAAAATATCATCTATTTTGAGATAAGTGACGTGTAAACTATGTCTCTTATCTCAAAATTGGGGCATCACAATGGGCTTGTCTTTAGAATTCAAGCCTCATGAACAAACAAATTTTCAGATTTATAGAAAAATGTAGTTTTAGAATTATAACATGATTAAAAAATTTTATATTATGGGGGCATATGACATTTATGTTCACTCATTCCTACAGTTAATTTAATAACAAATTCACATATACTTGATTCATGCACATGTGCAAAAATAGTTACAAGTTGTAAATTTCAAATAGCTATAGTTACAAGTTGCAAGTTTTAAAAGTTACAAGTTTAGATGAAATTAAACATAAATTAAATAAAAGTACACAAGATAATTATATTCATTCGTGTTCAAGTTACTACATGATAATTTCAAATTTCTTAAGTTTCAAAGTTTCAAATATAATTTAGGTCCATCTACAACAGTGTGATTTGTATTCATGTTGTAAGTGGGAAAAGTTAGAGTATTTTTAATTTTTATATGTAGAAATAAAAATTTGGTGGTTTCATTTTTAAATTATTTTACAAATTAATCTACACAATCAAATGAGAGTTGAAGCATACAATCTTTCCAACTCAAGGGCTTTCACTAGTTTTCAAATTGAGACTAGATCACTCTCAATTCGTCACATGTTTAACACTTATCAAAATGCCCAAAAAATTAGGCATTCACTTCTCCAATTTCAAGTTATATGAAAATTATATTTCATACAATTTTAGGTGTATACTTTCCTTACTCTCTTGTCAAATTTCAAATTGAAAGTTTTAGATTTTTAAATTTAAAATATCTACAGTAACTACTTTCTATGGCATTGTTGTAGGTTTCACATTAAGGCATGTTACATGATCAAGATTCACATAAAACTATAAAGTATGTATATAAAATTAGGTTCACATCTACTTTACTCAAGTAATTTCACTTCATTGCATCAATAGAATAAAGTGAGGGAAAATGTAGACACATAAATTTAATTATTGATTGCTTGAAAATGTTTAATCTTGGCGTGTTTAATTTGCTTATCCAATTCACCAATTTAATAACTTAAAAAAATATAGGAGCATTTAATATTATATAAAATATCTTACAACTAATCAAAATACAAATTATAGTTTGCTATTTTTCTCATAGGTTTCTAGAAGACCAATTTTAGTAATGTCTATCCTTCTGGTATAAGAATTCCCTATGACCTTGTCCAATAACATGGCCTTGTCCCCCACACCTCAATGATACATTTTCAGTTTTGAGATGTTGTGTTTAATTCCTCTCACTTTTATCAAGGCCAGTTAGCAAAAATATTCAAAACGTTACTCTATATAATAATATAAAGGTTTCTCCAGACACATAGAGTAATCACTTGGAAATACTATTACACATTGAACAAAAGATAACTATTCAATCTAATTCTAATTTTGTTGCATTATAATAATCATAAGATAAGTTTGAATATATTTTATTATAGTTCAAAGGAGCTCACTATAAAGTAATAAAATTAATCTATCTAGTTACATTCGTATATCAAATTCAAAATTCACACACTCAATCTAGGAGGATTAACTACATTAGCCTAAGGAAAATTTGGGTTATATAGGTAACACTCAAATTACATGTATTTTTATGAGGATAACTTAGCTATTCTACTTACCTGATTCAACCTTTTTCATTTATCATCTATGGTATTTATTATGTAGGAATAAGGGTTTATATTTTATAAGTATTTCACTTGGTAAATTGACACATGTAGGAAATATGTAAATCTTCACAAACAGACACATACACCTAGATTAAAAAATTATTTTCACATTCAACTAGGGAGTGGACATAGTTAAAAGACAAGGATATAGTGCATAATGAAATTTTATCCCATCAAAGTTTTAATTCTTATTTTTGGGTGAGACATAATACATAAGTATTTTCAGAAAATTTCTAATCACATTCAACATAAAATTAGTTTGAGGGAGGTTTGCATATCTATTGATTGATGTACTATTTTTAGCTAATTTCCAAATTACGTAACTTATATATTTTACATCTATATCGATGTATTTTATATATTTTAAGTTTAATAATTTTAGATATATTAGTTTGATTCATTTCAATTCAAAATAGAATAAACACTCCCAAAAGCACCCACTCAATCAAAGAAAACAATAAAAATAAGATATTTAAAAGAGGTTATTGATACGCATTTTGCATATAATGGAATTGTGATTTTTTATATCAAATACCCAAATCTCTCCCATAGGTGATAAAATGTTTCTTCATACCATCTTTTCACCACCACTGCATAAAAAAATATTCCTGAGAATACTTCATTAATGGCGAAATGAAACAACAAAGAAATTTTATATTATAGAACAAGTTACATTCAAAGCATCTTTAAGCTTTGGCTGAATCTAAGATCCATAAAACATCAAAGTAAATCCTAGCCCCAAATGGAGGATAGTTTCTATCTTTTATTTTTTCTTCCATCTTTCCTTATAATTCTCAACATTATGATTCAATGAGATACCCAAAATATAATAGATACAAGATTTAATCTGAATTATAGATATAAATAGATATCAGTCACCCCAAAAAATGAAATTCTAAACACACAAGTAGGTGAAATAATCAAAATAAATTAGGCCCAAGAATAAAAATATAGCTAGTGTTTATTACATAACATGTGTGAAACTACAATAAATTTGATCATATTTATAATTTTCATTTGGAATAATGAGCATTATCCATGGTAGGTCAAATTATCCCAGAGCAATCAAACAACTCAAATTTGTTCAATGGTCTATGAAATGCTAAGAGGAATAATAAAATTCTATTTAAAAAACACATCTACTAATGTTTATATAGTGCACAATGCCTAGCTAGGATTGTCTCATTTATATAATGCCTATTAGCATAAATATGTACTATTATGAGCATTCATATTATATGCATTGGATCCTATTAGGTAATGTGTCCTCTCACCTAAGAACATCCACTTAGACACAAATTTCTTAAGCTATGTCAAGTAGGCCCCACAAATATCTTAATTTTTAAGTTCTTACTTATATTTTTGTACATTTACTTCATTTTGATAAAAAAATATTGAGATATTTAAGGATTTATTAGCATATGTATTGGGTCTTATCTATGTTTTACCTTATTTTGAATTACATAAATCTATACAAATATAGAAAAGTGCGTATTAATTTATATTATTTTTTTATTACAATTAAGCATAAATCTAAATGTAAAAGGAAGATACTATTTTGACACTTATAATTAATAATTTTGGAAATTATTAAGATATAATATGATTAGTGTTTTACTATTATGTGTAGGTATAAGATTGAATCCAAGTGGTAGGGAAAACAAGAAATTGGACTATGAGTTGCTCAGATCATGAAATGGTATTTTGGGCATGCTTGGATAGTAATTTTAGCCTTTGGCTAGTATCATTTGATGCTAAGAAATGAGTCTAAAAATTTCATATATGTGAATATTTATTCTATATTCTAGTATAGGTCAGTGCACTTGCTTATCTTTTATTAATGTGTGTTATCATGGGGTGTAATCATTCATGTAATACCCAAAAACATGTCTCCTAATCTCAAAACCCTAGGTCTAATTTCATCACTAAGTTTTGGCCTATAAAAGGGAAAAAATCAGGGTTGAGTTGAACCAAAGGACTCTCCAAGGAATGGCTAAGCAATGGATACATATACAATACTCCAAAGAAAAAAATTCAAACTGCACGTAGTTATCCTGGTTAGGTGTATGTGTGACACAATGATCATTCATGTATGTAACCTATAATATATATTTTGACACTTATAAAATGACAGTTTTGGATTTTATTTGAGGAGATTAAGAATTGGATAAGACCTAATCCTTGTGACTAATTGGTAAATTTGAAAGAATAGTGTAGTCCCTTTGAATGTGCATAAGTGTACATGTGTTTCCTTGATGAGTGTTAGATATGGAAATAGGATTAGAACCATTATATATTTATATGGGGATATTTATGTACTTTATCATGCAATGAACATTTATAATCTAGGGTTTGACCCATAGGAATGATTTGAATTTGAAATGTGACTGTTGGTTGGCATGAGATGAAACTGCTAGGTTTGAATGGTACTAAAATTCTAATATCATCTAAATTTTAAAGTTATTTCGATGAGATAAGAATACTGATATGATGATATAAATTTTTATGAGTATTAAAATTGACATTTTTGTAATGGATTAGGGAATTATTATAGGTAATTTATAGTAAATTGAGATTATTTAACCCATAAAAATCATGTGTATTTGAGAGAATGGATAATAAGAGTCATATATGTACACATAAGTCATGTAGGGTGAAGGTAGGTCAAAATTAACATTTCCAAGTATATAATACCATATTTTGGTATCTACAAGTTCACTCCTTTTATTATAGTATTGAGATTCAATACAAATACTAGAGTAGAAGGACAGAAATATGTAACTTACTATGTATAATATGTTTTGTCTTTGGGAGATGCTCCAAATGCATAGGTTTCTAAAAAAACTTGTAATGAACATGCAATAATAAATATTCATGAAATTAATTAATGAAAAATTTTAAACTTAAGAGAAAGGAAGAAATACACTTGTTATTGGGTGAATCATGTTGCCCTGCAACTTGTTGGAGATGATGCTTCCTTGTTGAAGCATTATAGATTTGTGATTTCTATTGAATCACATGGAGAATGGTACCTCTTACTAAAACATTTGGAAAATTTGGGGTGATAAAATAATAATTTATGTAACCAAGGCAAGGCCATGGGTTTATAAGACAAATTCACCAACCTTCATGAATAGGGAGTAGTGTCAAGGCTATTGAGAACTATTGAACCTCAACCACACTACTCATGGAATTTATCTTATAGCTAAAATTATAACCCCAAGATGAAAGGTGGAATTCACATATTGGGAACTTTGAGTAATGATAATTCCATTGAGAATCATTGAACCTTAATTATATTATCTCAGTAAACATGAATAAAATTCTATAGATGAACTTATAGATTCAAGGGTGCTCACTTATAGGTATCATTAAATATGTTTTTAAAATATAAAATTGTAGTAGTGTATATGTACAAGAAAAAAATTCATGCCCAATGAATTTGTGCTAATATAATTTATATATGTTATTTTGTGTTCTAAATTTGATAAACTGTATCCCATTATTCTATAAATTGAGTGCATATGCCCCAAAATATGTCTAAATATGTGAATATCTAAAAATATGTAATTATGTTCCTATAAAAATGTTGTAACAAAACATTTCACCCTAGAAGAGGGTGGTAAAGCCTCTTCCATATTTGGGCAACATGGGAGCCCTTACAGGTACGTGGGTGTACCTATGGTGGAAGTGAGGCTCTAGATTTAAGGGCTAGCTCCATGAATGTGTTGTGAAATGCTCATATATATGATAACTAGTTACTTATGGGGAAAAGAGTTATAAGTTTAATGAATGAACCTATTCTATGGGTTGATACAACAATATGTTTTCCATATGACCATCATACTTTTCTGCACTAAGAAACAATGTATACAAACTAACTTCTAAGTCCAATGGATTCTAACATGAGTATTTCAATGTAGAGGTGTGATGTATGAAGTAACATAAAGAGGGTATATTTCAAACTCCAAGGTTATTCGTACATTTGAAATAGACTTAACACACTTGAATACACTCTACATGACTTTTTAGAATAAGAACTCTTGCACAAACATGAAAGGATAAGGGAAGAAAGGATAAAGAGTTATCACTTTGCATCACCATAAATAAATTTCACACTTAGAAAATTATTCAAGAAATGAAAATCAGATTTGAATTAATGTTCAAAGTCAAAATATGACATCATTCTATTAGGGATTCTCCATACATGGAGTGGAATTAGATTACAAAGGCCAAAATGGCAGCTACTTATAACATTTGAGAGAGAAGTAAGAAAAGAAAAGTCTAAAGGTCATTTGAAAACTCATCATGATATGAGGAGTTAAATGTATAGAAGAATGAAGTAGGAAATAGACCATGTAAAGTTTGATAGGACAAATGACTCTCCAAACTATCAAACTCATGAAATGTGGCATGAAACTCCTTATTCTACACAAGAAAATTGCCTTCATCATTCACCTCTTTTGGAACATCCCAAAATTGAATAGGGGTAGATATCATGATTGGACTGAGAGAGAGGGGTTGTATATATGCTCCTCCATGAATTATATTCATTCATAATCATCTAGTTTCCTTTGAAAGTGTGCCATCACTACCTATAGTCAAATAAAATCCTTTTCTAGTCACCCCTCACACTTGGCCTCAAAATTATCTTTAGTTTCTCATGATAATCCATGAAAAGGAGTGGATGACACTTGGTAAGACTCTCCATGGCCTTATATTTATCATGTACACCTTCAATAGGCTTCCATTTGAAGTTCTCACACTTTTCACTATCTTGATCACTTTGTCAATTTTGATTGGCTATGATGAAGGCACCTATAGAAACACTTAGGAGTTTTTTTCTATAATATATGGACATGAGGGATTATACCAAGTCCCAATACTTCTCCTAAATTTTGTGGCATCCTTTTAAACCTCTTGGAACTTGCACAACACACAAAATAGTCAAATCAAACAATTTTATACCCTATTTATACAGATAGGGAATGCCTCAATTAGATGAAAAGGGTCTCTTGAGAGTCCTCTATAGACTCAAATCATTTTCCAAGACATTATAGTCTATTTGGATAGCTCTCCATCTTCATTTCATTCATCAGGTTTAAAACTAGGGTTTGTGAGGGGTTTGGACCATTTCTACCCTTAATATTTGTTTATAAAGCTATGGCATTAGAATTAAAAAAAATTACTCAAGATTAATTTTAATGACCCTTTTTAACCTCTAAAAAATCCTTTGATCTCAATCAACAACCTTAGAGAAGATAAAGTTGCCCTATCGAGCTTGATTCCTCATTTCCTAGAGGCTTGAATTGGTCTTGAGTCAAAGTGAGATTTCCTATGATCTCCCATGAAATATAAAATATTTTATAAATATATAGTGACCCTATAAACATGCTCTATTCCATTTGAGTGATCACCTAATATTATAAATGAAGTTGACCCCCCATTTGGATTCTAGGCCTAACCATGACTAATAGGCCTATCTACAACTTTGAGGGTCTAGGCTACCCTATTTAGGTTATCCATTTTATTAAAGGTTTATCATGTTTTCGTAGGTGTTATTAAACTTTATAAATCTATTTTAAATGTCCAATCAGATCATGGTCTACCTTTTTATCCCTACTTTCTAAGACTATAGGGTTTGTGCACAAAGGGAGTGTCCTATGTTTGAGATAAAATAAAGGGCACTTAATTTGTTTTATTAGACAAAATAATTATCAAAGGAGATTATCCAAATCATATATATGATATTTAAAAGTTTCCAAGTCACATAATTTGACCCTTTAATTCTTTAAAGACCTAAAACAGACCCTTGGGAAGGCAAACTATGTGCTAGATTTTACCATGTGGACTGTGTGTTGCAACATAGATTCCTTTCTCTACATTATTTCCATATCATAAGGGTGTACTTACCTATCTTGGAGTATTTTAAAATTATTTAATCCATTAAACCCTCTACAACTCTGTATTGCTCACACCCTACCTTGGTTGGCCTAGATTGAGTACCATTTTTTGACTATGTTTTACTTCAAGGTACTGTACTTATAGGTGGTCATGCATAGTTTAGGTTTTGATAACATTTAATAAGATTAATTGAAGCCTTATAAGACTAATTTAATATATTCTCTTATTCATCTCACACTTTTAGGTTGGATTATTTTCAAGACCAGTCATAGGTAGCCGAATGTGTTATCCTACCTTTTTGATGAAAAGATGATTCTTGTAGGTGCATGACTGCTTAGTTAGAATTTGATCATAATGAATAAATACCTTCCTTGAAGTTTTAAATACATTTAGAAGTTTTTTTTACCCGTATTGACTTTATCTTGGCTAGACCATCATCTAGGTACTATGTTTTGGCTTATTGTCTGCCTACAGTCAACTATAGCTGACTGTGTTGGAGCCATTAGAACCCTATAGATGTTGATTTCACATTGGAATATGTGTCATGTTTTTTTGATAATATAAGTTATTTGGAATAACCTTCCATAGAATAATGTGGGTTTTTCCATGCTTAAGTCCTCGTCATGGATGATGTAGAAGATGACCCTTGGTTGTAGGTGAGTACTTTCAAAAGAAGGGACACTTGTAGGTGTATATGGGGCCTAAAACATAGTATATCATCCTATTTAAATGATATTTAGATAATAATTGTTCTCTTAAACCATATATATCCATTAAAATATGGAGGCCTGGTATAATACTATCAACTTTGTTGAAGAGGTCTCTTTATAGCTCAAATACTATAGATGATAGTGAAGGAATTCAATGTTCAAATGGGCAACTTTGAGGAGCTCAAATACTACCTTCCATTAGTAATATTACCTCTATATTTTGTAGAGCTTATTTCCCATGTGGAGGATATAATTCATGCATATTTAGTTACATCTAAACTCTTAATAACCCTATTATAAGATATCAATACAATAGCAAGGTGCTCTATTTTGATGTTTTAGGGATTTGATCCCTAAATCTATAGTCATTGCCTTTGATCATGATTTCCACTTCCATTTTCCAACATAACTCTTCAAATAGGTCTGACATGATATATAACATACTAAGACTCCAATCAAGGTTTCAACTTGTCCAATATTCTCTATACAAGTACCTTCATATATCTCCTAGTGCCACCTATAGGTGGACATTTTCATATACAAGCAGTAAATGTAGAATTGTAGGTAGTGAGAAAGATATACATGTTTATGATCAATCCTATGCCTTATAAAATTTTCCAAATGCACTCTTATAACTCCAAAGGATTTTTAAAAACTTTCAAGGCTCCAATTTCAACATGATGTCATCTTGAGATACCTATATGTCAACTTTGAGTTGCATATAGGTAGTAAGTATGAAATGGCCCATGTATTCAATGAATCTACCTTCATAATCAATTAATATACCATTAATGTATTCAAATTAATCATTATGATGTTGTAAATCTTGAGACAATCTCTCATACCTCATTTTAATGTCTTCACTTCTTGTAGGCACCTGTAGGTGTAGTTCCATAGTGCAGACCAAACTTTGGTGGTTGAGTGATTAGTTGTCATAGTCTTCATTATAATAATTAAAAGGTATTAAATTGATTTATTATACTATAATAATGTATTAAACCTCTCATACCATAATTATATCCTCATATATGTGTTGAAGATCTTAACCCATCTCTCTCAATTGACTATGCATGATAGTTATGGAGCAAGCTGACTGCATCTCACTTGTGACTGTAAATATATGGAATATTGATTTTGAGAATGAGTTTATAATGAAAATAAACCAAAATTTTAAACATGAAAGCAAATATAACCATCCTATGACACCATTACTAAGACATGAATACATTGGAAGTGGTGGAAACCTTCCTACAACATAGAAATTTATCTTCTCTTGTAACTTAAGATGCTTGGCTCATCTAAATACCTTGAAACATGAGAAAATCATGGGTAAAATTAGAATAAAATATATATGTATTTTGGAGTTAATTTTAGTAGTTGGATTGTATGAAATCATCCAAACAAGAGCAACACTTATAGGGTATGGGAAACAGTGAGTAGAAAAACATAGTCAACTTGTTAGAGATGATTCATAAACAAAAATTGAAAAATATCTAAAATATTGTTATGAATATGGATATATCTAAGTTTAATATCACCCCCCCAAATTATTTTGGTTTGAAACCTCTCCAAATGGCCATATTAAGCACAGACATGTTGACTAGTTTTACATGTCTTAAAGGGCGAAAGGAATAGAATGGTTTTAAAACACTTTTATCACTTAAAAATCATGTAAATTTATTAGATGAGTATAAGGAGGTTGAATATTCATCTCATAATATTATCCCATGTGTCACTCTCTCTTATGGATCGTACAAGTGCCAAACTGTTCATGTTTTAGTTGATTTCTTGATTTTTAGTTGGATAAATTGTAAGTTTCAGATGAACTAACATTAATAACAAGGAGTATGACATTTTATATGTTTTAAAGAAAAATAAGACACTTGGAAACCTTGAAAAATCATGCCACTTGCATATATGACCCCAAAATGGCTACTAAGTGACTCAAAATGATATATAAACTAATTAGACCATGAACAAGGCTAAAATGTCATTATATTACATAAAATAGACTATAACACACCCTATGAAAAAATATTAGACCCTTATATAAGTTTTTACGATAGGGGGGGTGCAAAAACCATGTGCATATGCACTCATATACATATGAATATGTGAATATCTAAAAAGTTGTAACTCATATCCCTATAAAAAAAGTGCATATGCATAACATATGCCACAAAATCTACTCTAATGTGTAAATATATGTCCCAATTTGATATTTTAACCACTATGAAATCTTTAAATTTATAAATTATGCTAAAATATGATTTTTTTCTCATGGAGGCTTTAATATCTATTAAAAGCCTACTAATATTCCCCCATTTTGAGGTGATGGATGTAGCCTAATTTTTTACTCATCTCATAAGAAAAGAGTTAACTATACAACTTTATAAAAGTATGTGATCATGTGGAATCATGTCAACATGTGGAGAATATTTCATCATATCAATGAAAATGCCATCAAAGAATATATGAAACAAATGTTATAAGGCATATATGTTTCATATAAATATCTGTATATATAAATTAATCATGAAATAGTAACCATCATTAATATAATCACTGAATAAGACTACTTAGTAAAGGTGCATGATATGAATAGTGACCTCACACACAAAGGGGAGGTATATGATATGGATCATGACACACAAAAACTTATGAATCTCAACAAATCCAACAAACATTATCATGTCCATGACACATATAATACAAGAACATGTAATAGCATTAAATGTCATACAAAACCATGGGGTACATACAAAGGATAATAAATTTTACACACATAAGGCTAAGGGATGCAAACAATGGAAAATAAATGTTGCACACACAAGGCCAAGCAATAAAAAGTAATGGATAATAAATTATAGACACATAAGGCCAAGGGTCGCATACAATGGATAAATAAATGTCACAAATAATTCCATGTATGACATAAAATGCTAACCTATATCAATTTGACTTGTGGAATAAGATGAACCCAACATTAACATTACCCATGGTATATGAATGTCCAGCATCTATGTATCCATGTATATTTTGTATGTCATGCATCACCCTCATATACCATAAAATACATGTGTGTGTGAAAACAAATGTGTAATATACTAAAAATGTGGTAAATAAAATATATGAAAAATGTAGCTAAACATTATGTCATGCTTAGGTCTTGGTTTTTTATTTTTGGAATATTTGAATGTTTTTATATTTTTTTACCTTTTTTTAATTTTTGAAATATTTTCTTAAATGAAATGCTAACCAATTAACCATTCTATGGTATGGTCATGTGGAGGACCTATATAAAACATGGGAAGGGTTACCTTTCATGAATGAGTAGTTTAATGAGTAACTGTATGTGAGTTATATTATAAAAAAATATATTGTGTCATATTATAATTCCCATCATCATCAATCATAGTATACTATGTATGAAAAGTAACTCAAGGATGACATATGCCATGTAGAATATGTTTTATAATAGGATAAACATTTATATATGTTGGTTGTAGAACATACTAAAATATCAATCAATGTAGACTAGGAATTAGAGTAAATAATGACTATCATGAGTCTTGATTGAATTTATGATGTAATGGGCACTGAAGTAATGGGTTTATAAGAAATTCAACTACTCTCCTTTGATAAGTATTTTTAAAATTACCTTGATTAGGATTTATAATTAATAATATAACATGAGTATGGACATGTGGAATAACTAATTCTATAACATAATATTGAATGGGTGTAATAATTGACTCTATATAATGATTCTAAATAGGTGTAGCAACCAACTACAATGGTAATAGGGATGGAGGAGGAAATACATGTGGTTTAATAGGGTACTCATATGAAATACATGGAATTTTCACCATTCTATTGAAATGTAATACTTGACACATATATACACTATATATGGTATTTTATGGAGCTTGTGTATCCAATGGTGTCCTAAAAACATGCCAAATATGTTTGTGCTTGGTAAAAATAATAATGGAGTATCATTTTCTCTAGGGCCTACCTTAATAGGTACCATAATGTGTCCCATAGGGTTCTATCTCTGTCCATCAAGTCCTATTTGTTTTCATTAAATCCTCGTGTATATCCAAGAGTATGTAGATGTGTCTATGTGAAATACTTTTTAATTGAACCATTATATATCATGACACTATGAATATGTTTCAAATCAACTTAGGCTAATAAAAATAATGAATTTAAATCTGAGTTATCATCCAAAATCTTACTATCATCAAATGTAATTATAGGTTGATGTACTGATATGTTTATAATTGTACCAATAAGAATATCCACTAGGTGATCATATGTCTAAAGAGGAGGATGTGCATTGTATGTATAATGCACATCTGAAGCATCCTTAATTTTTTTCCTTATGATTTAGAAGAGAATTAGAAAATATTTTTAACTTTAATTTATGTTCGGTTGTGGTAATGAATCCTCTGTAGTTGTGCTAATATTAATAATATTATCATCAATGATTACTTTTATCTTATGCCTTATCTTGTAGCATGTATTTATATATTATACAAAGCATTGATGATAATCATAATATGTAGTAATGACATATCCCTTAGGTGTATGCCTACTCATATCAACCAATTTTGGAGGAAGAGATAAAATGTTTCAATCAATTAAGTTTTGTAATAGTAAATGAGGAGGTTGAGGTAATCATGAAAAATACCTATTTTGTGGAGTAGATATGGGAAGATAATTTTCAAGCTATGACATGACATTAACCATTAATTTTACC
The DNA here is from genome assembly GCA_037957365.1 of Torreya grandis. Lineage (NCBI taxonomy): Eukaryota > Viridiplantae > Streptophyta > Pinopsida > Cupressales > Taxaceae > Torreya > Torreya grandis. The sequence goes on from JARHVA010000443.1 coordinate 4,304,332, forward strand.
TTATTATTAGTATCATTATATTTAAACTTATATCTTGGTTTGATTTTAAACTTAGAAGTTGATGTAGTTATATCATTAGACACATACTTGAGCTTGTTCAAATATATGAGCTTAAATTATATATCTCTAACTATGTGGCATAGCTCATTAAATGATCTAATTTTTTTAACACAATGGATTCCTAAAGACAAAAAATCCAATTTTTATTGAATATGACTTATAACACATTGTTGGTAATAGGATTGGCCATCTTAGATAGCATGGTCGTATACTAAAGTACATAGTCATTGATAGGCTCATTGGATGCTTGCTTGAGTCTAGAAATTTTAACATAATATAGTCTCACACTGATGTTGTTCAAAAAGGGTGTTAATGTTGGAAGCACAATCACTAATAGGGGGGGCAATAAGTTTTTTAAAACTTTTAATAAATTATCCTTTACTATTCTTTGAACTATGAAAATAATATAGTGATATAATAATACATAAAGAACCATTCACAAGAGCATAACAAAATAAAACACATATATGAGTGGGAAAACCTCAAGGGGAAGAAACCCACTTTGATATATGAAAATGGACTATAGTAATATAAAAAAATAAAATAAATTTTGTTGAGCACCAACTCAACTTGGAACGCCAACCCCAATGAAGTCAAACACCCACTTGTCTAGACTTTAGCAAGCACCTACTTACAAGGAAGCACCAAATCCCTAAGTGAATTAGTACCATCTCATACACATCATGAATTTTTATCACCACACCTATGATATAATATTATAGTCTCATTTAAATATCTCATTCTTCTCATCCATGTAATATTTTATTCGCTTATGTTTCATACATTCACATAGACATAAACTACCTTGTATGTATACAAGTCTCATGGTTACACATCACTTGGTCAGCCATACACCTTAAAAATATTATATAATAAATATAATAGGTCTTATAACATATTATGAACATGATTAAAACTAGTTCTGGAACCCTTTTGGTTGTTATGTACCTAGGGATATGATATATTATTGTATATGGGTTGATGGAGATGCGGACATGTGGCACACATCCCCTTAGTTAATTATATAGGTACAATATATTACGATAATAGAGTAAATTGTGGAATTAGTACATTGGGTAATGGTCAGCCTACATTGGGATTAGGAGGTTACCCATCCATGGGTTAGATAGATGTATATATATAGGAGATGATTATCATGGTAAAGATATCAAGTAAGCATTGAGTCTTCTATTTTAAGAGGATATTAGAGGTTGTCCCCTCAAAGAGACATTGTGGAGTTATTCCTTCCTAAAGGAGTATTATATGGTGTTTCCATACCTTAAGGGTATTTTTTCATATATTGAATATCAAGATCTTATCATTGGTATGCAACAACTCAATTAGGCATCATTTCTCTTTTAGGTCTCATAGAGACATAATTGCATTAGGTCTATCCTCTTAGCATCAAAGATTGATCATCTTGGGATTATATGGAATTATAAAACAATAAAAAACCATTTAATAACTTATCCAATTACCTCTACTAACCTTATCCATGCTTGTTTGGATCTGTATCTTTCATTCATACCATGAAAGATCTTTTAGGATAAACCACCCTATTAGGCCCTGTGTACCTCAAAAGTCTGTCTTACAAAAATGAATATTAAACACCATTAATCTAATTAAAAATGAAAAAAATAATGTAAATATATATTTAATTACCTCAAAGTCATCACCAAATCATTGAAACACTTTCACTCAGGAGATAAAGGCTCAATAAAATCTCTGCAACTTACTCACTTAGAACTGCCAATTTTACCTCAAAAACTAGTCATGATGAATTAGACCTCCAACACCTATGAGGACACTTGTCATGGATATTGATATATGTAAATGGTTATATTATATCTCAAAACCATCTTGAGATATAAAAATCATATGGTCTAATGCTAAATATTGGTCTTATAGACCAATTTTTTGACCTTATATCACAGTCTTATCTGAACCAGACATGCCATTTTGTGAGTAGCTTTTTCACCATATCACTGACCTCAAAAAATTATTAAAATAATGAACATGAATTAAAATTAATAACTATAATCTTAATGAATTTTTTTTCATCAATATGACATACTCAGACCCTCAAATCCATCTTCTCATCTTTGCTTGGGTTTTGCACTATTTCCACCATTAGGTTTGTCTACGACTGGCTAACTTGGATAACCAAATTAGAAAATTTGAAGGTTATAAACTATACAAAAATCATCATATACATGAGAAATGAGTCTCTATATTATTCTCCCATCTATTTGATTTTATTTACTAATACAACTTTTGAGAGCTATAATAATTTCTTGACAAACAAGCCTATATCTATATAGTTTCTCTCTCATCTGACTAAAAAGCACAATCTATAGGTACTTGGGAGAGTTTAATACATGAAAAAATATCTTTTATAGTCATTTTAATCCATTATAATCTCATTTAAATGAGATATTTCACATCACATCTTTATTAGGGTTTTAGGGAAGTTTAACACAGGTTTTGGTGTTAACGATTGTTCTTAAAGGATTGCCCATTGAATCCAAAACCAATGGATAGAGATATTATATAGGAAAATTACCCATCTCTACATAATATATAAATTTTACATGTAGATGTTACATGTGCTAATGAACATCTAAAAGTGCTTCTTGGGTTTTGAGACCTCATTCTATGAACTTGAGAAGGCCTAAAATATTAATTCATGAAATTTACTTTAAATAATGACCTAAAAATTTGTGAACATGCCTAAAAAAACTTATATCACCTTTATCCATGCTCAAATATTCATACTTTCCTTGAAATATGATCTCCATACCTCATTAGGCCAGGTAGGGTCTAAGAAAGGTTTAGGTGTAGGCTTAGTCTGAAGGTCCTACCCCTATAGGCTCACCCTAAAAATATCATGAATTATTCAATGCCTCATATACATTCTCAAATAGTGCCATAAAATATTCAAATTCCTATTTTGATTCATTTTCATGCACATATGTCTTCATGTCATGACTAGGCTTCTTATGCAATTTTGACATCAATGACCTTACCTTCATGCAACCATAAGGCACTTGTTGCCTTCAAATTCACTCTTTCTCTTTTTCTAATGACAACACTCTCTTAAGACAACACTCTCTCAGGGACATCAATGATAATTCTCTATTAATACACATTATCACATCACATAATGATAACTAGGCTTAGTAACCTTTGATATCAACCTTCTTAAGATGCACCTTTGACATCAATGACAATAATCAACAATATACTCTTTATCATTGATTGTAACCACTCTCAAAAAATTATCTCAATATGTTATATATACCTCATTCTATTTTTTTTCCCCCTTTGACATACATGACAAAGAGATGTCTGCAAGTTTTTGGATCACACCTTTATAACCAAAACACACAGTATTATGAGATACCATACAAACATGTTCCACCTATCTCCATGCATATATTATTGGAAATACTAACTTGAGCATGGAAATAATGACCCACCTGATTATATCCCCCTAATCACTTGAATTCCTTAGTGACTGCTAGGGGTAGTAACTACACCCAATTCCTATCTTAGGTGTTCAAATGTTGCCTTTAGAAGTGGCTTGGTCAAAATGTCTGCAATCTAATTACGTATCAAAGTATATTCAAGTTTAACACTTTATTAAATTAATTGATCTCTTAGGATATGATACTTGATAGGAATGTTCTTAGTTCTTGAGTTCATGACAAGATTCTTAGAAATGTTTATGGCATTTGTATTGTCACAATAAACATGGCTAGGACTATGATACTCCCCCTTATAGTATTTTAAGGTCTATCTCATACATAGGACCTAAGTGTAACATGAATCTACTATAATTTATTAAACATAACAAGTATATAATGCCACTAATGTATGCTTCTTGCTTATTCATGATACAAGACACTCTCCTAAGTATAAGGCTCTTCCAATAGTGCTCTTCTTATCATCTATACTCTTTGCCTAGTTTGCATCTGTATAGAATATTAATTTGAACTCCTTACTCCTTGGATACCATAACCCAAACTCAATGGTTCCCTTGAGATACCTAAGTATCCTTTTGAATTCTTACAAAGGGTTTTCCTTTGGGTCTGCTTGAAATATTCCCTCAAGGCCTACTACTTGCATGATGTCAGGTCTAAAGTTAGTGGAGTATATCAAACTTCTAATCATTGACCTATATAAATTATGATTGACCTTTAGAGACCCATCCTCTTTTCTTAACTTACATCTTATGATCATAGGTATGCTAACTACCTTATAATATTCCATCTCAAATTTCTTTAACATCTTTCTTATGTACTTCGCTTATGAAATGAATATACCTTTTTTTGATTAATTGATTTATAACTCAAGAAAGAATGATAATTCTCACAACATGGACATATAAAACTCCTTATTCATCAGATATTCAAAGGCCTTAGTCATATTATCACTATTTCCATAAAATATGATGTCATCTACATATACAACTACTATCAACTAATGATCACCTTCTATCTTTATGTACAAATCACTATCTACAACTCCTTTTTAGAAACCTTGATCCAATAGATACCTATCTAATATGGCATACAAATATATAAGATCTTTCTTTAGACCATGAATATCCTTTTACAATTTACAAACATAGTCCTTATTACTTGATAATTATAAACCCTTAGGTTACTCTATATACACCTTCTCTTCCAAGTTCCCATTCAGAAAATCAAATTTGACATCCATTTGATACACCTTGAATCTCTTAAACATTGCATATGATATAAATAATCTGATAGATTAAAATATTTATATTGGATAAAATATCCTAAAATTTTACCCCTTCAACTTATTCATACCTCTTGCATACCAATCTAAACACCCATTTTGTGCCAATAACATTCTTGTATTTAGGCCTAGGAAGTAGTTCCCAAGTCTCATTATTTTCTATTTAGTCTAACTCCTCATTCATATCACCTATCCAAAACTTGTATTTTCTTGCTTCTCTAAGATTCTTAGGTTAAATCTTAGACAATAGAGCAACATTCTATTGATTTAGGTTACTTATAAATACTCTTCTTATTTTCATACCTACATCCTTGTTGCCAATGATTTGTGATTCAGGATGATCTCTTTGGATCTGTCTTGAGGGGGATTTTGAGAATTGTCTTTCCTTAACTTATTCTTCTTATTAATATATCTCTATTGGTTCTTATTAATTCTTGAAGTCTAATTTATCTGATGTATCCTTTGACTGTGACTATGAATTCTTAAAACTTGTCTCATCAACCTTCACATTGGTGCTTTTCACTATCTTATGCAATCTCTTATTATAACATCTATAGGATAAGCTCACTAATGATTATTATAAGAATATAAATTTATCAAACCTAAAATCAAACTTACCTAATTCTTACTCATCTTTTTTGTTTAAAAATTTTCTTCCAAACACACTAAGTGTTCCACATTAGCAGGTCTACCTTTCCAGAATTCATAAGGGGTCTTATTACCATTAGCCCTTATTTTTCCTCTATTCATAATGTATGATTTAGTGCTCACTACCTCTCTCTAGTATCTATCAATAAACCTTGCCTCATTTATCATAGTTCTTTCCATCTCTTAAACTATCCTATTCTTTCTTTCCACTACTCCATTCTGTTGAGGTGGTATAGTTGTTGAGAATCATATCTTTATCCCATGGACATCATAGATGTCATCAAACTCATTGGAAGAAAACTCTCTTCCCATATCAGATCTTAATAATTTGATCTTTCTATTCTTATCATTATCAAAAATATCCTTGAATGCCTTGAACTTAACAAAAGCTTCTGATTTTTCTTCCAATAATGCTACCCAAGTCATTCTTGTGTAGTCATTATGAGTAACATGAAGTAGCTATCTCCTTGAATACTTTGGATTATTATATGACAAAAAATATCAGTGTGTATTAAATACAAAGGTCTTGTAGTATATTATTCCATTTTCTTGAACTTTCTTCTAGTTTTCTTATCATATTGACATGCCTTGCAAACTATGTTTGTAGGTTTGGTGATTTTAGGCATGTTCTTCACAGAGTTTTTAGAGATTATCTTGACCAGATTATAAAAGTTTATGTGACCCAAAATTATGTGCCATATATAATACTCATCCATATTGATCATAAATAATCTCTATTTCTTGATCTAATTCAAGACATATAAATTATTCTCATTCCTATTAGCATTAGCAATTAGTCTCCCTGATTTATATCTCCTTATATCACACCCTCTATCATGAAAGGTTAGTGTGTGTCATTGGTTACAAATTTTATGTACACTAAGTAGGTTATATTTCAAACCTTCCACATACAACACATTCTCTATTTTGATCTTCCCATTATCCAAACTCAATATACCCTTACTAACAATATTAGTAGTTGTGTTATCTCCAAATCTCATTGTTCTTGCAATATTATTATTCAAGGAGATGAACCTACTCTTGTTAGTTATCTTGTGTCTTGTGTAACCAATATATATATACCATTTCATGCCTTCATCTTGAATGTGAAAGGTAGTCTGAGCTAGCATAGATTCTTTTTCTTTAGTCTACTCTTCCTTCACCTTGTCTATACGGTCTAACTTTTTGATCAAATTTTTAGTGGTATGACCATATAGCCTTTTGTCTTGAATGATCTTCATCATATGCATAATATTTAAATACCTTGAAATATGTCCTCTTTGATCATAATTATAACATATAATTCTGCTTCTACTATTGAAATAGACATTCACCCTATTCCTCCATGATGAATTGATTCTAGCATATGTCTATAATTTGTAGCTCTATATCCATATTGATTTCATGAGAAAAAATAACCATTAAAATAATTAATAAACCTTGTCTATCTGATGTTGAATGATACACCTATACCTTTTTTGTCTCTTTAAGGATTCAAAATCTTCTTAACTTGTTGATGATCAATTTGAGTCTTATATTTGAGAGTTTCTGCATATGTCTTTGATGTCTGACTCTCCTTATTCTCTTTTTAGTATTCTTTAAAGCCAAGACCTATCTTTTCATCTAAATACCTTTGAATACTCAAAATATCACCAATAACTTTAGTACTCTCTTCAAATTTTTGATGTGTCAAATTGAATATTACCTGATCTAGTTCTACCTTCAAGGACTCCATTTCTATTCCAAACTTGATGCATTATTCCTCCTTGGTATTAAGACTTACAGTGACATTTTCAATTTAATGTTATAACTATTTGATGATATCCTCATATTCATTGGTTTTTTATTAGTCTCTCTTCAAAAATATTGATTTGTTCATCATAACTATTAGCTAATGATCTTAGTTTCTGATTCTCCCTTCTTTGTAACTTTAAATCCTCTATAACACTGACCAATTATGCCTCAAAGTTCACTTCAATCTCTTCTTCATCTTAAATAAGGATTTTACCTTTTGAAAAACCCTCATTATCTATTTATATATCCATGAATAAGGTTTCATTGTTATCATGATCATTACTATCAGATGTACTTGTATAACTTACATCAAATGACCTACTATCTTCTTTTGTATAAAAACTTCTCTTGTTCCTGAAGGACCCTTTCTTGTATTCATACTTATTGAAACCTTTTTTTATATTTTCAAGCTTATAGACCTTCTTATCATTACCATGATGTTATCCATCATGCTCATTCTTTTCCTTTTTAGGATATTTAGATTAAAAATGACCAATCTTACCATAGTTAAAGCACTTGAATGGCAACATGCCCTTATACTTACCCAATCTTTTCCTTAGTTTTTTGACAAACATGGCTTCTATCTTGTCTTCATCAATGTCTATATCAAATTCATCCTTAACCTTTTTACCTTGTGACTTTTTATAAACTTTGAATATAGCTTCCTTCTTGGAAGGTTTTCCATCACTTATTCTCATTTCATAGGCAATAAAGATGCCATGAAGCTCATCCTTTTGTAGTATGTTAAGATATTTTATCTCCTCCATAACATAAAACTTTGAATAAAATTTAGATGTCAGGGATATCAATACCTTTTGTACTAATATTTATTCTTCCAACTTATCTCTTAGACCTATGATGAATTTTACCATTTCATCTACTCTTAATAGATAAGATGCAATGTTTTCATCCTCCTTCATTCTTAGACTTTTAAACTACCTTTGGTGGGTCTACAGCTTTTAAAAATTCACTTTGGTGTATCCTTTATATATGGTCTAAATTTTTTCCCAAATACCTTTGGCTATATCACAATGCATGACCTTTACAAATTTTTCCTTTGAAAGACCACATAATATGGCATTCAATACCTTAGAGTTATTCTCACTTGCCTTCTTACCTGGTACATCAATTGGTGGTGTAGAAGGTGGAGTAAATCCATAAATAATAAATTTACATATTTTATAGCCTAAATAAATTATATAATTCTTCATTATGATTCTTCAAAATACATAGTCCCACTGAAGAGAGGAGCCTTATTGGTTGAGAAACCTCCTTGTACTTGATGACTAGACATGCTTATGCTTTTAGGATCTCCTTTAAGCTGTTAGGCCTATTTAAAAGGACCAAGATATTATACCAACTATTGGAAGAAAAATAAATGAGAGGGGACATGAATTAGTGTTTTAAAACTTTAAATCAATTATAATTTAATATTCCTTGACTATGAAAATAATACAATGATATAACAATGCATAAAGAATCATTCACATGAGCATAACATAAGAAAACACATATATGAGTGGGAAAAACTCAAGGGGAAAAAAACCCAATATGATATTTTCAAATTGAATACAATAATATAAAATAAAATACCAATTTTTTTTGAGCACCAACTCAACGTGGAACACCAACCCCAATGAATTCAAGCACCTACTTGACTAGACTTTAGCAAGTAATTACTTGCAAGGAATCACCAAATCCCTAAGTTATTAAACACCAACTCAACCACCTCATGAATTTTTATAACCAAAAGTATAATCCACTATTATGGTCTCATTTTAAGACCTCCTTCTATTAATCCATGAAATATTTTATTTGCTTATGTTGCATACATTCAAATAGGCCTAAACTACCTTGGATATATACAAGTCTCATGGTTACACTTCACTTGGTCTGATACACAACTTAAAACTCTTATAAAAAAAATATAATAGGTATTATAACATATTATTAACATGATTAAAATGAAATTTGTAATCCTTTTGGTCTATAACAACTTAATTAGGCTTCATTTCTCTTTTAGGTCTCATGAAGACCTAATTGCATTAGGTCTATCCTCTTGGCATCAAAGCTTAATACTCTTGGGACTAGATGGAATTATCCAAAAATTAAAAAACATTAAATAAATTATAAAATTAAATATAATAAACTTATCCATTCTTGGTTATACTTATATCTTTCATTAATACCATGAAATCTCTTTTAGGATAAATTGCCCTACTAGGCCTGTGTACCTCAAAAGTCTATCTTGAAAAAATGAAGCTTAAACACCCTTAAGAAACTAAAATATTAAAAAAAAAAAAAATTATAAAAATCATACATGACATTAGGGCCATTAACAAATTTTTGGAACACGTTCAATCAGGAGATAAAGGCTCAAGAACATCTTTATGACTCACTCACTTAGAACTGACAATTTTACCTCAAAAACTAGCCATGATGAATTAGACCTCAAAAACTTGTGAGGATGATTGTCATGGATATTAATGCATGCAAATGGTTATATTATATATATATATACCATTATTAGATATAAAAATCATATGGTTTAATTCCAAATATTGGTCTTGTAGACCAATTTCTTGATGTTATATCACACAGTCTTATCTAAACTAGACATGCCATTTTATGAACAAATTTTTCACCATATTAAATGAAATAAAAAACTTATTTAAATAATTAAAAATAATTTAAAATTCATATATAAACTCTTCATGCACTTTTTTTCATCAATATGACATGCTTAGACCCTCAAATCCATCTCATCTTTGCCTAGGTTTTGCACTATTTGCACAATTAGGTCTGTCTGCAACTGGCTAACTTGGATGACCAAATTAGGAAATTTGAAGGAAATAACCTATCTAAAAATCATCATGGACATGAAAAATGAGTCTCTATATTATTCTCCCATCCATTTTCTTTTCTTAACCAATATAACTTTTGAGAGGTACAATAATTTCTTAACTAATAAGCCTATATGTGTGCATTTTCTCTCTCATATAACTAACCAAAATAACATAGAGGTACTTGGGAGAGTTGAATAAATTTTAAAAAATATATATATTTTTTATGAATTTTAATCCATTTTGATCTAATTTGAGCAAGATATTTCACATCAAGTCCTTATTAGGGTCTTAAGGAGGTTTAACACAGGTTTTGGTGTTAACCATTGCTTATAAAGGGCTATACCTTGAATCCAAAACCATTTCCTAGAGATAATATATAGTAAACTTAAACATATATAATTAATATATAAATTTCTCATACAGAGGTTACACATGCCAACAAATATTTGAAAGTGCTTCTTGGGTCTTGAGACCTCATTTTGTGAGCTTGAGAAGGCCTAAAACACTGATTCATGAAATTTAATTTAAACCATGAATTCAAACTTTATAAAAATTCCTAAAAAAATTATCTCACCTCTATCCATGATCACATATGCATAATTTCCTTTAAATATTATATTTATACCTCATTAGGCTATGTAGGGTCTTAGAGAGGTCTAGGTGTAGGCTAATTCTGAAAATCCTACCCCTATAAGATCACCCTAAACATATCATGAATTCTTCAATGCATCACATAAATGCTCAAAAAGTTCCATACAACCTTCACATGCTTATGTTCATTCATTTTCATGCACATACCTCTTCATGTCATGACCAGTCTCATGACTAGGCTTCTTATGCAATTTTGATATCAATGATCTGTACCTTCATGAAACCATAAGGCATTAGTTTACTTCAAATTAAATCTTTATATCATGAAAACACACTCTTAATACAACACTATCTTAATGACCTCAATGAAAATGATTTCTCAATGCATATTGTCACATCACATACTACCAAATAGGCTTAGTCACCTTTGACATTAACCTTCTTAAGATGAACCTTTAACATCACTAAAAATACTCAAAAGTTAAAAATGATAATCCAAAAGGATTAATTTTTTTAACTGATTGGAATGGGATATCATGAAACTATTTCAAATCATAGTCCTTAAGATTGCATGGAAATAACTTGGTTAATAATTTATAATTGGATATATAGTTCAAACATGTTATGTGGAAGAATCTAAGATGTTCTCTAGATCACCTTTACCATCATATGATGGAATATTAGGAGCTAAAAAAATATATGTAAAAATTACAATAGGATCTGACCCATAGATCCACTGGTTCTATTACATTGAGAGTTTGATCTTGGCTTAGGATGAATGCTGATGACATGCCTGAATTCCTTAAAATAATCAAATAACATCTAATTTTTTATTAAGCAACTAAATTAGGAGATTTAAAAATGTTATGTCATTATGTTAATACAAAAATGATCATTTTTTATTCTAATGTTTGGGAAATCTAGAATTGGAATTTGTCACTAAAATATCATGGGCTAATGTATTATGAAGCAAAACATGTGAATATATATAATGAATAAATATAGAAGTAGATTTATTTAACTATAAGATCTTAGCCTACAGATCTAAAATAATCTACTCAAGGGATCGTGTAGTAGTGGATATTGATGATGTTATATGCATAATGATTTTAGTATTGGCATAGGTTGGATGTGCAGAAATAGTTATGGTAGTTTGAGATAAACCTTATGTTTTGCCCACACCTTAGGTGGGCATCACATTTGTAGCAAAATGTATAGACATAGGCATAGTAGTAATAATAATAGTTTGAACATTGGTAGTAGTAGTACCTCCAAAATTTTGATTAATAAAAATAAAGGGATCATGTTATTTTTCCTTTGACGTGAAAATTTTAGCTTTGTGTAAAACTTTAGATGCTAGGATTAATTTTTAAACCTTACCCAATTCCTGAATATTTTGACAAATTTGATTTCAAAAATTAGACAATGTTTAAACTTAGTTAAGGTCCACACCATTAAGTTAAGGATTGATTTTATCTTTATATTCATGATTATATTGATTAATATGGTTTGAATTATGCATATCAACATAATCATCCATTTTTATATATTCATTGATAATTACAACATCAAAATAAGAATAAGAGAATGGACATTCATTACATATACTTTAACCATTTTGGATGAAACCAAAGAAATTTGATTATGCTTAATATATGCACTAATTAATATAGAACTTTGCCTTAGAGGGACAAGGGAACTAGCCTTCTTGGATGGCATAAGATGAAATTATGCAAGTATGTAAAGGGTTATGGCCAAAAGGTGAAAATATTAATGGTATTTTTTATGATAAAATCATAAATAAAACCCTAAGACAAAAATATGAAACCCTAGAAATAAGGATGATATTTTAATGGAAACCTAGGGTTTGGAATATGTTAAAGATAATATAAGGGTTCACCAATATATTTTACCTTACCTTGGATCATTTAACCCTAAACAAGTGTATAACTATGTGTATTAATTCACATTATTTATGTATTACATTTAAATATAAAAAAATGATTTGACACTTACACTTACTAATTATTGAAAGTAATAAGATGTATAAGATACTAAAAATTATACTATTATGTGTAGGTTTTAAATTTAATACAGGTAATAAATAAGGTATGAAATTGGATTGAGTCATTCAAATTAGGAACTAGAGTTCTTAACACACTTAGACAATAACACTAGCCTTTAGTCAATACCATATAACGCTAGTGACTATGTCTTAAGGTCTCATCTATGTGAATGTTGGTTCTCTATTTAAGTATAGGTCATTATGCTTTCTTCTATTTTGTTTACACATGTGATTCTAAGGTTTGAATATGTACACAATACCCATAATGTTGTCTCCTCTTGAAACCCTAGGTCCACTTTTGACACTTAGTTTTGGCCTAAAAATGGGAAATAAGGTGGTATATGTGACCCCAACCACTTCCCATTTAATGGTTGAGTCTTGATTGCATATCCAATACTCTAAAGAGGGAAGTCAAATAAAATGTAGTTCTCTCCATTAGGTGTATGTGTAAAATAATATACATTCAATTTATACAACTTGTGATTTATATTTTGAAACTTAGAAAATGATAACATTAGATTATATTTGAGGTTCTTAAATCCTTATTAAGACATTCTCCTTATGACTGATTGGTAAATTGGAGAGAGTGGGGCAATCCATTTTAATGTGTAGAAGTGTATATGTTTTTCCTTGATGAGTGATAAATAGAGAAATATGCTTAGACCTATTTTTTATTTACATGGGAATATTTTGGTACTTTATCACACCATCAAAATTCAAAATGTATGGGCTGACCCATATTAATGATTTGAATTTTAAATGTGATTATTGATTGTTATGGGATGAAACCATTAGGTTTGGATAGTATCATAATTCCTATACCATCTAAATTTGATGGTTATATCCATGATATATGTATACTAATATGATGATCTAGATATACATGAGTATTATAATTGATTGGTTTGAAATATACCATGTAATTAATGTAGGTGATTGACAATAACTTGAGATGATTGGACCCATGGAAAGCATGTGGATGTGAGATAATGAAAAATAAGATTAATATATGTATGCACGAGTCATTTGGGTGAAGGTAGGTCAAAATTAATATTTCCAAGTATCTAATACCATATTTTAGTATCTACACTTTTTTAAGAGCACACACTTAGATGCAAATTTCTTAACCTAACTTAAGTTGACCCAACCAAGTTATATTTTTAAAATTTATATAGTGTTTTAAGATTTGAATTTCATGATAATAAGGTCGGAAATATCATGTTTAATTTATAAGTTCTCAATGATATTTTTTGGATTTTCTTCATTTTATTCCATGTTTCTTGAGATAAGTAAATATTATATATATATATATATGTATATATATATATATTCTTTAATTCAAAAATTTTAAGAGTTGTCAATATTTTTATAGATGAATATTAGATATGTGAGCTTTAGAATGATATTTTTTCATCTCAAAATTTTAAAATAATTTTTAAAGTTTTTATAGATATATTAGATTTAATTTAGTTAAGTTTTTTTCTCAAGTTTTCAAGTGGGTTACTTCAATTTATTTCATACACATTGCATCAACAAAAGCAATAGTCAAGTGAAATTAACCTAAGTGGGAATTGAGATATTCCCCAATATCTCTCACTTTGGATGTTTTATAACTCCTAAGAGAGATGTCCCTTGGAGGTATTCTCTATATGTATCAAATAAACACATGAACCCATCACTCTCACATTATCTTAATATATTAAATATCACTCATTGGTTATGAAAATAAGAGATTGTAAAGGATTATATGATGAAATAAAATATCATAAATGACTGTAATATTAAATGCTTTGGAATTAAATGACATGGAATTAATAGTGAAATAAATGAAGAAAGACATTGTAAATAAAATAATAACATTTAATCAAATATGCTCTCAAGAAAAATAATGGAAAAAAATAATAGAGAATCAAAAAATAATAAATTACAGTGGTCAAAGTTTTGATAGGAAATTAGAGCAGAGCATGGTAAATTCATTTAAAACCACCACAATAAATATACATAGAAACCAATTTAATAAAATTTAGAATCCAAATTATATATTATTTTTATTAGCATAAAATTACAAGGAGACTTATGAAAAATAATAATCATGATAAAAAATGCACATCACATAGTTTTTAACAAATCAAACTATCTTTTTAAATTGGATTACAACTCTAAGATTCATTAAAAATAAAGAGGATGGATGTAGGTAAAATAAGAATCCATAACAAAGAGAATAAATCAAAGTAAAATAATGCATCATATGCAAAAAATTTATCAGTTAAATCTTGGATCTCTCAACAACCTCTTGTAGAAAATTCTTGGTAATATCCAATATGTGCTTGACCTTTCTTGCTTAAAATTTTACATTAGTTAACTCATTCCTCCTAACCATGTATATATAAATAAACATGTCATAAAACTCTTTAAAAAAATCCATGGAAAAAAAACTAATATGTCCTTGAGCCTCCTTTCCTTGGCATGCACTAACATTAATTTGTTCTCCTACCCTATAAGATCCTGGTTTGTTAATAAACATTGGTGATTATCACTAGTAAGATTAGACACCATCCAATCCTTCTAAATATTGAGGATTTTTCATCATACTTTCATCACATATTTTAACCTAAAATTTTATCCATGAATCTTTGAATGGAAACCACTTCCTTTGGATCACTACTCCAGTGAGTCTAGTAGCACCTCCTAACTTGATATTTCTAAGAAAATCAAGATCACTTTAAGGGATCACTGTTGGATTAGTTGATATGTGGTAGTGATTATTTTATTTATTATCCATAACTTACAATTTCTAATTATTTGAATGAATCACTTATTGAATCATAATTTGTCTTTCATATCCTCAAATGGGGTTCTTGATCATCTAAATCTGGTGATAATAAGTTGTCCTTTGTTATATATTTTTGTTCATAATGTCAATGTCCTTTACCTCCTTGGTAATTTTTATTTACAACCAAATAATTTTTGAAAAAAACATGACCATCATTTTTAGATATATTTTGTGATGGAGGAGAATCTATGATTTTTTTGTGATGGATGAGAATCTAGTTCACAAGATATCTTGGATCAAATAAAAATATTTGTTGGATTAATCTACACATTTGTACACATGTGCATAGGTTTGTGTGGCTTGTTGTCCATGTCAATAATGTTTCACATGTATAATAATATTTACAAAAATTTCAATAACATTTTAAAGAGTTTAACACGTTAGAAAAATAAAGTAAAGACACTACAATATTCATGTACATAACACCAATAATTGGGTTGAGTTTTCACTTAAAAAGTTTTTTTTAACATGAAACATATATGAGACACAAATTAAATGAAATTTTTTAAGGTTTGAATCATTAAAAACCATGAAATTAAAAAAAATAAAAGTGATAGGGTGTATGGGCACTCCCACATCAATTTATTCACTACACCAATGAAGAAAATGATAGTGACAAAGAAAGAGATGGTAAGGAATTTGAGAAAGGGAAAAATACATTGAGAAATAAAGATAGGATAAAGGGACAACAAAGAGGGAGAAAGAGTTAACAAAGAAGAACAAAAGGATAATAGGAAAAAGGGAGAATGAAATGGAAAACATGATGTATGTTTATAAACAAAGTTTTGGTGGGAAAAGTAAGGGCAAGGGGATGAGTCAAAGGATTAAAAAAGGGATCCACTTATAAAAGAATAAGAGGAAGAATATGTGCCATCCCTATGAAATTGAAGATTAGAGATATTTATTTTTGTAATTTTATAGGAAAATTTAATTTATTTTTATGCAATTCATAATAAAAATATTAGGACAAACCCTTGAAAAAACACATTTAAAAATTTTTGTGAAAAAACTTTAAAAACCCATAAAATAAAGATGCAAAACCTTATGAAGAAAAACATATGAAAACCCCAAACCAAAACTCAAAAACCCTATATAAACCGTTGAATGTCACTCCAATCTCATGTACATCCTTACATTTTACTACATTCATAGTAATATATTTGATTTTTATGATACATAATTCTAGGTTGCATGTAAATTGTTAGATTAAATTTCCAACTTGGTTTCCTCTCTTTTCCTTTCTAGGTTGCATGAAAATAGTTTGAAAAAATTCTTGATTGCATCTTAGTTTTATTTAGAGCCTTCTTCATTTTCTTTAATCATTATTCAACTTTGCCCATCACTCATATTTTATTCCAAGGAAAAATGAATGCTTGCTAATTATTTATGCATACAATAAAGGCCTACCTATAGATTATAAATTATGTTTGCATGTTTGACATGTATATCAATTCTCATATGTATATTTTACAATGAAGTTATCAATAAAATAAAAAAGACTTTTTAGATAAGAAAATGAAAAACTGACTTAACAAATAATATAAAAATTAGGCTTAACAAATAGGATTAGTTTTTTAATTTTTTACACACTAAATGAATGTTTTAAATATTAGGCAAATGTGACTAATAGGACATCTCATAGAAATTCAAATAGGAAAGAATTTCATAGTGTGGATTATAAAGGGTTTAACATTCACACTACCACACAACATGTTATTGAGGATGATTATCATAGCCTTTAGGCACCTTGATGTCTCACCATCCGTATAACATTATCAAAATTTAATTTTTAATTATTATTTTGTATATCCTTTTTATTTTGAATTACATTCTTTATTATTTATTGACATAATTATTGGGTATTGTTGACAAGGAGGAGGATGATAGGTAGGAGGGTGATATGATGATTTGACATTATTCCTCTGATTCTAGGAACCTGACAGAGAGGTATAAGTTTTTTAAATTAAATTATTTCAATTAATTATAATAATATTTTATTTTTGGGGTTTTGACAATAGGTCCACTAATTATATGGACCTATGTGAGGATGAATTTGGGTTGATTTGATGTCTTTCCTCTAATACTAGGGTCTCGACACAGAGGTATAAATTTCACTTTTATTTTTTAAATTTAATTATTTTAATTATAAAAAATTCTATAGAAAATATATCTATAATATAAATTCTTAAACAATACATTTCCTTCAAATACATATTGCATGATGATTTGTGTGATTATCCCCTACTAAGTAATACATGCTCTACATATTTTTATTATCATTTGAAATATAATGAGCATCTCATATCTTTTGAATTATAATATTTATGTTCTAAGGACATCATCAATAAAAATCTCCAATTATCTATTCAAGGTAAAATCAACCATTCATGAATTAAAAAGGTCCTTATGATTAAAGTTAAGGGTTAAAAATATGTATTGAGGCATTCCTTAATGTGATTGAAATATATATTAAGTATATTATAACATCATACATGATCATTAAAACATTTGATAATCAAGTGAAAAACCCTTTGGGACAATCGTATTAAACATAATGGTTGGACCTAAGAATTTAGATATGTATTTTAGAATAATATATAATGAAGTTAGATACAATGTTTTTCTTGATTGGTCATGGATTTATTCTATGACCATTGCCCCCTCTACACCACATAGATGCTTGAAATTTTTACATAATAGTTAAATTTATACTTATCTAGATGAAGTTCCCCATTATGAAATTATAGCATTGTGGAACACACAAAATATATTATTACACACCTTAACATAATATATTCTATCATGCCCAAAAAATGACATGTGAAAACACATATAAAACAAGACCTTTTTTTGAAAATGTACAATGCACATTCTAAATAACTAAAATACCCATCGGCTAGCCATATTAGTGGAATGAGACACACAAAGCATATAAACAACCTGCATGCCCAAATGAAATGGAGGAAATGTGCAAGTGGAAACATGGTCTCTATGTAACCATATAGATCCTATTTTATATAATTATCTTACAAGTTATCACACAAGCTTACAACTTTTTAAGAAGTCATATTAGGCCCATGACCCTAAGGACAAAAAGGGACATGCAAAAAATGAAGGTGGGTTTGAGAAACCACTGGATTGAACAAGACATCCTAAGTCATGATGGTGTTCAAGGAGAGTTTTGAGTGATTCCAACCAATCACATGCCTCATATCACACTTAATTTTTAAATAAAGTATAATTCTGAGTTTAATTAACTTAGAGGAAAGTGATTAAAAATATATCATTTAGTCTCCATAAGACCATAAAAAGTGTCTAAAATATCTCATTTAATCCCCTTGAGAATGGAGTAACACATATCCACTGTTGGATCAATCTAACATTGACCATTAGATCTAGTTAAATATAGGGAAGTAAAATAAAACCTTATGGAGGTCAATAAAGGCTTAAAATTAGCCATTAAGTCAAACACTTATATTTTGGGAAGGAGGAAAAAGGTTTTTGAGGATGACTTGTCCATAGTCATCCCTCCTTTCCTTCCTCAACATTCAACGACTACCACTAATGGAGTCTCCAAACTTTTAGTCCTTATTTATTTAAATATTTTTTAAATTATAGATTAATGCATGCATACATTACTTTTTAGAAAGGTTATATGAGGTCTTAGTCTCCCATAGTTTCCAAGAAGATATCAGGAGCTTCAAGATCTACCATAACCATTAATGGCCACCAACAAGGTTCAAGGTGAAAATTTAGTTTCAGGGTTTAAAATTTGTTTTATTATATATAATTCATAAAAATAATGGTGGTCTATTTTTGGGTCAACCTATTTTGGGGCTTCTAGGAGCCTATGCTAGCCAACAAGGTCTAAAATAAACATCTACTCAAAGTGGTCAAATCTAAAAAAATATAAAGTTCTAGGTCTTAAAAATTATATCATGTGGAAGATCACTAAAAAATGAGGGGGTAAAATTTGGGGGCCATCCAACCACTTGGCTTTCAAACTACATGAAACTGCCATACCAAATTGTATTTAGGTTTGCAAAAGTTTGTGGTTTTAATTTCTAGTTGTAGGTTTATAACTTTACAAAAGTCATATATTAGATTTTGTTTTGTTTTGAAAAGAATAAAATAAATAGTAAAATTAAATTAAAGGGTTGGTTTAATAACCATGTAGCATAATAAATTAAACAAAAAAAATTAATAAAGTTGGTGGTTCATTAATTTGACCTATGTAGTCAAATGGGGTAGTGTTCAACCTTGGTTGATTAGTCCCCCACATTATGTGCCTTAACTACATTCATGTGAACTCTATCCACAAGGGTAGTTAACTTAGACATTGTGCTAACCCCCTTAGGGATTCCCCTATGCTATGATGTCACATGTGTATAAAGGAAAAACTTCTCAATTTAAATTGAATAAAAAAAAGAAACATGGGAGTACATGGAAGCCTACCTTGGTATTCTTTGGGATATAAATAATACTCCTCCATAAGTGTAAGGCTAAGTTACCCTTTTCACCATGGTTCCTTCTTTCTCTACTTATATTCTTCTTTCTTATCTTAATCTCATCCAATTTATAAATTTCAAAATGGAAAAAATTATATTAAATAAGGCTTCCCTTTCTCAAATAGGAAAATTTGAAACTCTAAATGCCAATATGAAGGTGATGTGTCCCTCCCCATCCCTTGGCTCAAGGTCAACAAGTCCCCCTAGCAATAACTTATCTTATAACCCCTTGTGGGAAATAAAGTAGGTCCATACATTATTTATGATCCCACTATCCCATGCCATAAATGGCACATGTAATGGTCCTTTGGCTTAATATAAAATCCAAACAATATTTTAATCTACTATTTATATAATAAAGGCCTTAATTACATGTCTAATCACTTATAAAACACTCAAAATCCACTTGCAAAGTTGGTTGAATATGTCCCTCTCAGTTTTGGGTCAATGGTGCCACTAAAGTGGCTTAAAATTACACTTTATGAATGAAATACAAATTAAAGGATACTCTAATGTTTAGAATAAAATTTAGAATAATATCCAAGGGGGTGAATGGTGCTAAGAAGGTTAAGAAAGTCCACAACTTCTAACTACATGTACATATGACATAAAGAGTGGTTTGAATCATAGAAAGGTCAAATAATCATGGATCCACTCTACTAATGATGTGATCATTCTCAATATAGTCTTAGTTCCCTCATCATCCTCACATATCATTAGTCTACCCTAGATAACCGTAACTCCATAATATAAACAATATAAGTGATATCAATTAACACAAAATTCACACAACATATCCAAGGAATAAGATCTCAATGATAATAAACTCATACCAATCATCTAAACATATGTATAATCAAATATATACTTACTAATAATAAATTTAGTAGTATGGAAATAATACACATCATAATGGATAATGAAAATGGTGTAAGGTGACATCATAATGAATAGTGTAACATCCCCATTGGGATCTACTTAGAAAAACATGTTTTTAAAAAAAATTTATTAATGCATTATTTCATTATAATTCACCACAAGAATCTAATTAGTGATCTAGATAAAACACTCTAAATATGATAACTATAAAATAAGTACATGACATCTATCCATCACTGATCACTATCATCATATGAAACACATCATAATTGAATATAGAAAGTAATTATAGATGTCCAACCATAACTGGTACAAACATATAACCACTGTTTCTAATGTATAAGGAGTAAATAATTACATCTCATTGGGGATAATGTTTCAATAATCATAAATGCAATATAAGATACAATATACAAGGATCCACAGAGCAAGATTTATCAAACTCCAGTATCTATGGCAATCTCAAGTGTCATCTCAAAATAAGTACTACTATGGGAGGGAGATAATCATCCTAGTGATTTTTCACACCAACCAGAAACCACCAATCCCCCACACAATCCCCCGTCAGGGAATGGCCCTCTTTTCATAGATGAGTAGATAATGATGATGCAGGATTCTAGAGAGATAAGGTAGTACCCATTTGCTGTATGATTTATAATAACATGTTGTGTATCATAAAGAAATTCATTCTAACATGATATTGCAAAAACTTAAAATGATACATATGAAATGACAATATTTAACTAACATTACTTTGGCCAAAGTTTTTGATAGTTGTTGATCTTTAGGATCAGTCAATTTCATACACACCTCTTGATCATATTACCTTCATTTAGCATTAGTGATACTAATAAGATAGTGAAGTCTGTCTCACTACTTAGTACCAACAATGCGAGATTTGGTTAATATAAATATAGCCAACAGATTCATATAGATTACTTTATACTAGCATTCATAAAGCATGCTAAACACATGAATAATTAAAATTCATACATTTAGTCCATGAAATATATGAATGAATCTCCAAAAATTGATTTATCACATAAATAATAAGTAAACAAGTACAATTTATACCAATCAAGTATAATATATATATACATACATACATACATACACATATATATATATATAAACTGAACATTCTATGACAAGTAAAAATATCATATTTCATCATTT
The DNA here is from genome assembly GCA_037957365.1 of Torreya grandis. Lineage (NCBI taxonomy): Eukaryota > Viridiplantae > Streptophyta > Pinopsida > Cupressales > Taxaceae > Torreya > Torreya grandis. Next base: position 4,326,499 of record JARHVA010000443.1, read on the forward strand.
ACATGTACACACTACTTAATTTCATCAATCAATCATAATAAATAAAGTCATAAATCTAACATATTATTTTGTTTAAACAACTTTTTTACATTTCTAGGGGATGGTATGCATATAAAAATAAGGTTATTTTCATAAAAAATCTATAATTTGATTTTAATAGACAATAAAATTATAAAATCACACCCTTAATGTACTAATATATATGATATATGCATATGAGCACTTAAATCTTCATATCAATGTATATTCCATATATATATGAGCATTAACATTTTTCAGCCCTAGCCAATAAATGTACTTTTAGTATTTAATATTCCATATCGATTATCTTATAAAGTAAACTATAAAAAAATATATACAAGCACTATGAATTCAACTATAACATGAAATTGATTATGTCATAGTGTCATGTTATAATTAATAGTGATGCATATAGATTTCATATTGTCTTAAATTAATAATTTATAACAAATCTCCTAAATCTCATTATTCTAGATTACTTAATACACATACACAATAAGCTAAATTCATTATTAAAATAGACTTGGATCATTATTAAAATATTCATTGCATGATAAGAATCTGACTATGCAAGTCTATGGATAATTAAGGTTTAAAAGGAAAAATTAAATCCATATAATAAGAATGCAACTTATCATAACCATTATTAGTTACCACTCACTCTGTTAGTGAGGAAATATTATATGTATAACTAGCCAATTACTCTGGTATGTACCCAATATGCTCTAACTTAAAATACCCAATATTAGAGTAATTGGTCATATGTAGTCAAATTATTGATCTAACATCTATCACTATGTAGTTGACTAGGTGGTTATTCAATAAGTTATTATTATAGTCGACTTAATTTCACTAGCTGACTTAATATCAATATCAATAGCTTAATACATGATAACCAATTAACTTATTGATCATATATGTAATAATTTACTTACTATATGCATATATCTACGTGTATTATATATTAGTCTATTTTATATCATGAAGTGAACCAGGTATGTATAGTAGTTCATTATTTATGATACTTAGGTTACTATATTTAAATCTTTGTATAAATATAAGTTTAAATAATTTTATATACTTATACAAACTACCATACTTTATATGGTTAGCTATATACCTTATATAAATCACTATAATTTATATATAGGTTGCTGAACTTGTAATGTTTAAAGCATATATATCAATCATTGGTTTTGACTATATAGTTTGTTATATGAATCATTAAGTCTTATAATAATCTGATACTAAAATATATCATAACATATGAAATCTAACATATGAATCATTAAGTATCAGATCTATGATATCAAACATATGAATCATTAGTTCCTAACATATCAAAGTTACAAAATTTGATATCGTAACAGAGCCAGGTTTATAATAATCTGAGGTCTATATGCTATTATAATTTGATATGAAATCTGATAATATGAAATTTTATAATAACATAAAATTTGATTATGTAATATATTTATACATCATATAAGTGTTATTTTTCATATGTAGCATAATATGATATAATCAATAATATATAGAATTGGATTATGTTGATATAATTATATAATCTGATCTATATTGTATATTATGAAATCTAAGAAATTTAATTTCCAGTGATGTTTAATGATATACAATATAATAAATCTATATGTTTGTAACCAAAATAGCTTATTAACCTATATGTTTTACTATCCTAGATAATACATATCACCACACTTCACCTATAGTTCGCTACATCCCTATATTTTCATGGTTTGAATAATCATTATTATTAGTTCATACACATGGACCATTCCATACTAATATATGATTTTATAGAGAAAAGGTGCCACCTACCTTGTAAAAATGTCCTAGATACTGTCGGAAGCTCCATGCCTTCCTTTCCTCTATTCTACTTCTATTCTCTCCATTTTTTGCACACCTCTCTCTCTCTCTCCTTCATGATCTCCTCTTATCTCTCTTTGTATGAGTATTACACTTTATTTTAAAGTTGCCTTCTCTTTTTCTTTAATTTTATTCAATGTTTTTTTCTCTTTTTCTAAAAATTTCTAAGTTACCACTTTCCTTACTTTTTATTGAATTGGATGAATTTTTAATTTTTACCTAAATATATATTTTCTAATTATAAGAAAATGGTTTTTATTATTTTTAATTTATTTTTCTCCCTTTTTGATGATTTTTTTGTATTTGTATATTTTTATTATAATACATTTACTAATTATAACAAAATCACTTTATTTAAAATAATATGAATTAAGAATGACTAACCTCTTAAAATAAATAATCATAATGACTTATTAATAATATGACTAATGTAAGGTCAATTAAATTCCATTATTAAAAATGGTAAATCAAAAATATTATAACTAAACATGATGGTTAGGCTAGATGCGGTAGTAACTAAGTACTAATCACAAAAAATTTCATTTTCAAAAACATTAATAGTTATGAACACATTAGCAAAAAATAAAGGTAATCATATAAGATTAATTCTACATAAACATTAAACTGAGCTAACACACATATTCAATCATCAAAATTCACTCAACCATAAAAAATGAACTAATACTAACCATTTAAATTATGCATATAATGAGTGCCATTAACATGGTGTGTGCATGGGTTCTAGTCATTCCTCTATCTTCCCCCAACACCTCCATCTAAGTCACCCTCTATGATGATGATCTAACTTCATCATATTCTGAGGTATGAATATCTCATGCATCCAACTCATGAAAAAAAGTTAGTTAGTCCATAAAATTGTGACATATATATCACAAAATACTGCTGAAATAATAAATCAACATGCTCACAATGTAAAGAATATGCAATACAACTAACTCATATCAATGCAATCATGAAATCAAATCAACATACATCTGTCTCATAACAACATATGACTTATATCTTAGTTAATAATAATCAAATCAAATTACCAATTATAAATATCCATAGACAATCAAGTAAATTTTCTTAGTGAGGAATCAAGATGTAACAAATATAATACTCATCTAATCTAAGTATATATTTTTTTTGTATAAAAAAAATAAACAACATCAAATAATATATAATATATATCTTATATATAAGGGACCAATAACATATTGTGTCTCAAATATACATAAATCATGTCTGAATAGGGTGTTTGTACACACAAAATGTCCAAAAATAATCATTATGAAAAGAGGGGTCTCATATCCCACTCCTATTATGAATTACTCCTAACAGTCATTGAAAGAGGTTGGAATATTGGAACCTCAAAGTTTATAATCCTCAAAAGTGGTATTAGTCTCATCATATATGTCCAATTAGACCCCAACCTAGTCTAACTATTTCCCTCAAATACCTAGTGTTAAACATGCTATAATCTACATGGGATCCAAATATTAAGTCCATTATGTCTCTACCTATAATGTATTCAATTCCATAATATGGGTATTTTTAGGTACACATTAACAAAAAAGTAAAACATAAATTACATCGTGAACACATGATAGATTAGCTGGGAAGACTAGATGATACACTACAAGGCTGATGGTCTCCAAGATTATTAGAGGTATAATCACTGAGAAGGGGGGGGTTGAATCAATGATGCTAGATAATTCAATTCAATTCCAAACTCTTAAAATTTCATCATACATCAACTTGATTAAGAAACATAAAAATTAAAACACATACATCCAAAGCATACATAAGAGCATACATCACATTAAGACATCATATATGTGGGAAACCCTCTTTGGGGATAAACCCACTAAACCTTGAAATATGGAATAAAATCATATAAAAAAAGTTCAAACATTTATATCAAAACCAACTGATCAAGGAACACCCATCCCTTAGGTTAGTGAGACACCAATCCCATAAGGAGCTACTTCCCTTGTCTAGCTAAGCACCCACAACAATTAAACCTTTAGCATGTTTTACCTTGAAAAGAGAAACTAAACCCATAGAAAACCAAGCACCCACTTAGCTACCTTGAAAAAATCATCTTAAACACCTAGTTTTTCTCTTTAACTAATGATGACCACTTTTTTTTCACTCTTCACCTTCACTCTTTCACCCAAACAGTCTCAAGGGCTCACTCGCTCAATCTACATCTTATAGACTCATTAGGTCCAAAGACCTATGTATTCACCTGAATCAGCTTGATCAAATAAACATGAATTATATTATTTTTTCTTTGATGGTCCTCATTTACCTGTACCTTCTCTTTCAAAGGTTCTCTCCTTCGCTTGAATCCACACATGCACAACAAGCACAATTAGTCCAAAAAGACCTTGTACTTACACCAATCTCTTCATTTAACCCATCTTGGTTAGCTAAGATGATTTAAATATTTGAACCATACTTAAAATAGGTCCATACACATATTAAATGTGAGAATCATACTCTTCATTGGTTGGTCATTAACTCATTAGCCCCAAACCACCATTAAGTCTTGGTGAGACCTAAACCAATTAGGCCTTCCTACTCACATGTTACATGTGAGACTACTTCAACCACCTTCATTATTTTAAAAATAATTAAAACACATAAAATATGTTTCAAATATCCCCTTTATTAATCCCATATTTTTCCATGCCCTCTATAACACCAACTCAACACTCAAACCTACCAATTAGGTATCCTTGCTCTTTAGGCCTTCATACACAAAAAACATAGTCTCAAACTTTTGAAGCAACTACTAAAATATTTCACATAGAAATATGATTAGATCACATTAGTGAAACCTATAAGACCTTATATATACCTTCATGTTCTTTATAAATTTAAACACATGCTCTAAGCACTCAATTCAACTCTCTCATAATGATCACTCAAACTGGTCACACATAGTCAAAATACAATTATACTATTTTAACTCTCCATATTTTATTAAGGAAAAAATATGAAAACCAATGCCTTATAATAATCCTTATAGAATTTTAGACCATTTACATGCTCAAAACACCTTCAAATTACCTTTGTAAGATGGTCACTCAAACTGCTAGTGTATTCAATAAACATAGTCAAATTCAAAGCCTTTGTTCATACTGAATATGGATTGGTCAAACCTATAAAATACACATATATGGTAATCATGGAGTATAAAACACTCTAAAATAGTTATTTAATATTTAAAAATCAATACACTATTAATAATAACTCAATTATCCTTCTTTGGTCACTTACAAAACATGGTCAAATACATAGCAAACTTTGGAGCTCGATATATTTGACTTTACATACATTAAATCCTTATAACTCACTTTTTTTAATGAAAATTGAAGTCCTATTCAATTTTTATTTTTACATAACATTTAAATTTTTCCTATATCAAAATATATAATCAAAATATTGAGCATTGGTTTTTCCTTTGTTAAATTTAAATGCCAACGATCACTGTGTAAACATTAATCATCAGACACTTTGACCTTATCTCATGATCCTTAGAAAATTTTAAAAAATATGCACCGTAAATATACTAATATGTATCTTAGTTTTTATCTTGTAATTCTCACCAATGATATTTGATCTGAGCTTCTTTGATTGTGCCACTTAGTAGCTCTACATGCCTTTTACACATTCTGTAACCGGTCACTGATGAACTTTCACCACTTGGCAGCTCCATATGCCTTCTAAGCACATTGACTATTTGAATCCAATTATATTACACCACTTGTAATAACCATGTGAAATATTGAATATTTGACTCAATATGCTTCATTGGATCATAATCTGTATGATCATGCCCTCATTGTTGATCTCTATCTGACAAGTTTCACGCTCACCGTTAGATCTACTGCTCAAACTTTGTGATTGTGACACATGTTACTAGCACACAAAATATTTATTATTTGAATTTGAATCATGCCATTTTATCCTTATCTAATTATATTAAATGCTCACTCTTAGATCTATTATTTGATTAAATGCTCACCATACATCTTTGATAATGCAAATTTGGCTAAGTATGGGAACTTAGTAAATTCTGTCTGAGAAGCCAACTTCACATAAATTTTTATACACTCAATGCCATGACTTGAAATTTAAAATATATGATCTCCTCACATAGGGTAATCTATCCATATATCAAGATACTCTTTAAACCTTCACACGTGTGAAATATGACATCATCCAACTGCTTACTTAGCTTTATTTGTCAAGATGACTACTCTAACCTAGACACTCAATTGACTACTCTGATGAAATCCTTTAACTTCCATAAGCACTCTTTGACATAAATGATTAAAAAACATCAATGAATATGCTAAAAAGTATCCCCCTTTGTCATTTATGTCAAAACACCCTTAGAATGACTTCTTACTCATTTGAACTTCTTCATTCTGATCTTTATCCCCCATTGACATAAATGACAAAGGGTCTCTTCCTCAACATGCCAATAATCATTATTTACATCATGTATACATTAAAATATTATTTAAGATGATCATTATACTTACATACTTTTATGTAAATTAATCAATTTATCCCCCTTTAACATGCACCGATATGAACTTAGACTTCTTTGATCCTTGGACTTGACAAACTACTTCCAGAGCTTATAAAGATCCACCTCACATCATGAAAAAATCTTCAATCCTTTAAAACTATTTGAGTTATCTCCCCATAACTCCATGCTTCACCTGGATCATGACATATTCAATAAGTCCTCTCAATGAACTAAGTCTGCCAACAACACTTTAGTCAAAACTCTTATGGAAATAACTTATCTTCATAACACTGTGACCTCTATGGCATACAAAAATTGTCATCTACAGAACTCTGAGACCTTCTTCATGATATCAAAGATTTGAAAATACATTCTCCTCATACTCCATATCAAACTTGTCTTCAATCTTCATTTTTTGATCAATCAATTTAAGCAATTAATAAGATCTTACCTTTGGGATAAAAAACCCTGAACACACCTTGAGCACATTTGAACAAGATAAACATACCTTGATATGCAATAGAATATATTGATAACTCACCATCCTTGATCAGACACTTAAAAACCTCCATTCTCTACCTTTAGACCTTTAGAACCAATGACTTCATTCTTCATCATTTGACCAACTAGACCATCCTTTAGATTTGATCAAAACTTTGACTTTAGGATCACTATTTCTAAAAATATCTTACCATGTCCTTCCACAATAAACCAACACATCTTCTTATGATCTTTCTTGTCTTGCAACATCAACCAAAAATCAACTGACATCCACCATTCTTCCTCTTGCTATCAAGTGTATCCTTGAAGCTTAGATAGTGACACCCTAACCCAAAATGTCCTAGAACAATGTGAAACTAGGAGTTTACCATAACTCCTCATATTCCTTCTCCTCGATCATCTGATACTGATAGTTCTTATTCTTCTTCTTCTTAGGCTTAAGATAAGAAACTTTCTCAGCCACTAAAATATTCTCCTTTTCTTTAAAGAATTCATTAACAATATATGGAGACAACAAAGATTCATGACATACCTTTTCAACTAAATAAAAATCTTCATTAATGGGCATTGACAACTGATGTTCTTCACATGAAACTTGTTCAATAATAGCAAGTTGTTTACTTGTATCCATACACACCTCAGAACTAACCTCAACTAGCACCTTGATCTTTTCTTTGAGCTCAACTTGAATTGAATTTTGATTTTAGTTTTATATATAGATAGATGACACATTCTCTTGGCATTCCTAAACCTTCTTCATATCTAATTCCTCTTTTTCTTTAACAAGTAGTCCACCTTGATCTTTCAAATCAACTGAATTAGTTTTCTTAGTTTTCACTTCCTTAGGATTCCATACTAAGGATTGACCTTTCTTGAGAATACTAGGATGTTCATGCACCTTCTTATGACTTGAGAGCTTGATTTTACAATATCTTGCAATATGACCAACTTGATGACAGTAGAAACAAATAACATCATTCATACCTTCTACTTGATGAATATTATGAATCTCTACAAACATACCATCTGTCTCTTAGGATAATTATGATCAAGGTTAACTATCTTAGGTATCCATACTTGGGTTAGTCTTTTCCCATGAATTCTGGGGTAAAATCTAGAAATATGTCCCATGTCATGACAATTATTTAAAACTATATTATCTATACCTCTAACTGACCAGTTGCTCATCCTTCTAAATTTTTTTTCCTTATGACCAAACATGTGATAAGAATAACAATGACCATTAAAAGATATTTCATGCCTCATAACACTTCGCTACCTAATGGATCTTTTCTTATTGATCTTGGTGATTGCATCTTTCTTGTTTTGAGTTGACTTCTCTTATTCTTTCTCAGTATTGTTTAACTTGATAATAAATTACTCATGATCATCCTTTAATGAATCTAGCTTGGTCTTTAATTGAACACTCTCATATTATTTGGCTCTCATATAGGAACTTACAAACTCTAACTAAATTTTGAGAATTAGTATAGTCTCCTTATTCCTCTTAGATTATTTAGCCACGTGATCCTTTAATCTACATGCTTGCTCTTAATTAATATTTAAATAATCAATATTAGACTTAAATTCCTCTTGCTCACCTTACTTTGGACTCAACCTAGCATTTGTCTCTTCTAACTAAGTTTTGAGATGTTTACATTCTTCCTTATTTAAACTTAGATTAGTCTTTGTAACCCTTAATGGATCCTTAAGATCCTACATGGTCACCTTATATTCTTTAACTATTTCACTTAATTTATCAAACTTAGTTTGAACATGACTTATATTTTCATTATGTTTCATGAACTATTCATTAAAATCCTCAAGCCTCATCTCATGTTCATCATCCTTGGAATTATAATTACTCTTCCCAGTCTCAATATGACTAATTTGTTCTTCAAGACTTTTGACCATTGATCTCAACTCAATATTTTCTTTCCTCAATTGCCTAGCCATTTTTGTACCTTGGATCACCTTCAAGTTGTTAAACTTGCATATAAGGTCCTTATCTAATACCAATTGTTAGAGGTATAATCACTAAAAGGGGGGGGTGAATCATTGATGATAGATAATCCAATTCAATTCCCATCTCTTAAAATTTTAGCATACATCAACTTTATTAAGCAACATAAACATGAAAACACATACATAAGAGCATACATCACATGAACACATCATATATGTGGGAAACCCTCTTGGGGGTTAAAACCCACTAAACCCTATAATATGGACTATAGTCCTATAAAAAAAGATCCAACATTTATACCAGTACCAATTGATCAAGGAATACTCATCCCTTAGTTTAGTGAAACACCAATCCCATAAGGAGCTACTTCCCCTATCTAACTGATCACCCACAACAACTACACCTTTATCAAGTTTTACCTTGAAAGGAGAAACCAACCCCCTAGACAACTAAGAATCCACTTATTTACCTTGAAACAATCATATTAAACACCTATTGTTACTTTTTAATTGATGATGACCACTTTTTTTTCACTCTTCACCTTCACTCTTTCACCCAAACAGTCTCAAGGGCTCACTCGCTCAATCTACCTCTTCTAGACTCATTAGGTCTAATGACCTATGTATCCACCTAAATTAACTTGATTAGATAAACATAAATGATATTATTTTCTCTTTGATGGTCCTCACTAACTTGTACTTTCTCTTTTAAATTTTATCTCCTTCACTTGAATCCACACATGCACAACAAGCACAATTAGTCCAAAAAGACCTTGTACTTATACCACTCTCTTCTTTTTACCCATCTTGGTCAACTAAGATGATTTACATATTTAAACCACACTTAACATAGGTCTATACACAAATTACATGTGAGAACCAAACTCTTCATAGGTTGGTCATTACCTCATTAGCTCCAAACCACTATTAGGTCTTGGTGAGACCTAAAATAATTAGGCCTTCATACTCACATGTTACATGTGAGACTACTTCAACCACCTTCATTATTTTACCAATACATCAAACACATCAAATATATTTCCAATATCCACTTTCTTACTCCCATATTGGTCCATGTCTTCTTGAACACCAACTCAACTCTTGAACCTACCAATTAGGTCTCCTTGCTCTTTAAGGATTCATACACAAAAAATAGAGTCTCAAAATTTTGAAGAAAATACTAAAATATTTCACATAGACATATAATTATATCACATGGGTGAACTTTTTAGGACCTCAGCTACACCTTCATGTGCTTTAGACACTTAAACATAGGATCTAATCACTTAATTCAACTCTCTCAAAATAACCACTCAGAGTGGTCACATAAAGTCAAAATACATTTATACTATTTTGAATATCCATATTTGATCAAGGGAAAAATATGACAGCCAATGAATTCTCATAATATTTAGATAATTATATAACATCTCCATACTTATTTTCTTCTTCAATTATTCTCATAACACCTTTGACTTACCTTTGAAAAATGGTCACTCAAACTGCTAGTGTATTCAATAAACATAATCAAATTCAAAGCCTTTGTTCATACTAAATATGGATTGGTAAAAAATAAAAAATACAAATATATTTTCCTCATGGAATTACAACACTCTCCAATAATTATTTCATCTTTAAACATCAATACACTATCAAGAACAACTCAATTATCTTTCTTTGGTCACTTACTGAACATGGTCAAATACATAGCCAACTCTGTAGCTCAATATATTTTATTATATGAAAACTAAATTTCTTATAACTCACTTATATGAATGCACATTGAATTCCTCTTAAAATTTTATTTTTACATCACCTTAAAATTTATCCTAGTTCAAAGATATAAGCAGAATACTAAGCATTGATTTGTCCTTTGTTCAATTCAAATGGCAATGGTCACTATGTAAATGTTAATCATGAAACACTTTGACCTAATCTCATGCTCCCTAGTAAGTTTGAAAAAATACAAACCATATATTTCCTCATAATTACCATAGTATTTACCTTTCAAATCTCACCATTTATCTTTGATTCAAGCTTCCATGATTGTGCCACTTGGTAGCTTTGCGTGCCTTTTACACATTCTACATCCTATCTACAATGAACTTTTGCCACTTGGAAACTCCACATGCCTTCTGATCACAATAAATATTTGAATCTAATGATCTTCCACCAATTATAATACCCACATGTAATCTTAACTTTTTGACTCAATACGCTCTATTGGATCATAATCTGTATGATCATGCGCTCACTATTGATCTGTATCTAATAGGTTTCATGCTCACCATTATATCTGCTACTCAAACTCCATGATTGTGAAAAATGTCACTATTACATGAAATATTGAATATTTGACTTTGAACCATGCCATTGTATCCTTATCTAGTTAGATTAAATACTCACCATTAGATCTGTGATCTGATTAAATGCTCATCATAGATATTTGATAATAAAAATTTGGCTAAGTATGGGAAATTAGTAAAATCTATTTGAGAATCCAAATTTACACATTAATAAATTTTTCTACGCTCAACCTCATGACCTAAAATTTGAACCATATTATCTACTCACATAGGGGAATCTGTCCATAGATCAAGCTTCTCTTGAAACTTTCACACATGTGAAATATGATGTCATCAAAATTCTTACTCAAATTTATCTATCAAGATGACTACTTCAACATAGACACTCAATTGAAAGCTCTAATGAATTCCTTTCACTTTCATAAGGAATCTTTGACATCAATGACAACCAAACATCAATGACTATGCTCAACAAAGATATCAAATGAGTTATAATAATGAGCTTATAACTTATAACCTTTTTCATAATAAATAGGGATATTTTTGTGTCTCTTTTGAAAAACATTATCACTAAGATTAAAATGTTAATCAATCCTCTTCTCATTAATGCACTTATTCTACTGATCTTGTGTAACCTTAAGGTGATGCTGAATATGAAAAAAATATCACTTTATTTCATATAACATGGCATGTCAAATCATTACCTAATCTTCAATGTGATCCCAAAAAGGGGGGTCTTACATGCTATATCATATAGTGCTTTGAAAGGTGCCATCTTGATTGAACTATGGTAGATATTGTTATTTAAAAACTAGACAAGGTGCATAAAATCCTCCAAATAGGACTACTGATCTATAATATACATGCAAAGAATGCACTATAAAACCTAGTTGAATATCTCAATATATCCAACTATCTCAATATGGTAAGAGGTAATGAAATTGAGATGATTTCCCAATGAATTCTATAGATTAGTATAAAAGTGGGATGTGTACACATGATATCAATACAAGATAATAATACAAGTAATCCCATGCATTTGAACAATATAATTGAAGAAGACCCTTACCATTGATGTGATTTTGTAAGTAGTCTTCATAGGGGAAAGTGATCTACCTTTGTTAAATTATTCAAACTCACCATTATCACATGATGATGATAGGATGAGGCAGGTAGTCTAACTATGACATCTATGGAGATGGTGTCTCATTTCCATTTTAGAATATCATGGGTGTATAAAAATATTTATAGATGTTGTTTCTTGACCTTGACCATCTAAAAATTAAAGAATTGATCTAAAAAATTTCTAATGTCACATCATAAAATGTCCCAATGATATAACTACCTCAACTCTACATGCATATTCTTCACTCCAAGGTGTGTGTGATAACGGGACTAATGAGAATATGACAAAATAATATCTTAAAATCCACTTATTATAGGAACTTAAATACATCCTTGATGTCATTAAATAGAATATAAATAAAATGAATATCCCTTAAAGTTTTCATTTAGGGTCATTTATGAAACTATTATTTGTCACACATCTTGGTATAAACTATCTTTAGGAAGCCAATCAAGAATATGGCTCCAAAAATTAGTGCACAACCTCATCACTTCCAAATAATGTTGTATCCTATTCAAGGCATATACAACCACATTCTCATTTTTTTGATGTAAAATATTTGATAGTCACTCTCACACAAAATTCACATCTAACACCTTTGATGGGTTGGGGTTAGGCTAACTAAAAATGTGTTACAAGCTCAAGTGGTCTGTCTTTAGAACAAAGTGGTAAACAAGTTTAAAGTGTTGCCATATTAAATAAGCATGAATGATGGATACAAAATTGAGGTCATATGCTAGGTATTTCATCTTGTGATATTTGATTTTCTAAGACTCATATGTAATCACTCTAACACCCTAAATGAGTATGAGTCCTAACCTTACATGGGATGCATTAGTGAAAATGAATACCTCCTCTAAAGGATCAGGTACTGATAAGATAGGAGCACTGATGACATACTCTAACAAATGAAAGTAATATTCATGCTGATGTATCTATAAAAACTTATGCCCTTTTCTATGAAGTTATGTGATGGGGTTTGAAATGTGATAAAATTTTCAATAAAGTGAGGATAATAGCCTATCGAATCCATGAAACTACGAGCCTCTATGATACTTGTGGGTGCCAAATACTCTATGATACAATGAATATTAGAGGGGTTTACTAATATCCATTCTATATAAATGATTTTTCCAAGATACTACACCTTTAACTGTATAAAATCACACTTCTCAAAGTTTCTATTCAACTAGTTCTCTCTTATAAATTGTAGAATGTAACGCAAGTGGTACTCATTCTCCTCCTCATTTTTATGAATAGATAAAGATATCATCAAGGAATATAAGCATGAAATGGTCTATGTAGGTGAGAAAAAATCTATTCATGAGGCTCATGAACATTTTATATGGAATTAGTCAAATGAAAAGGTACAACCATAAATCTATAATGGCTATATCATGTTCAAAACAAAGTCTTGTGAATGTCTGCCTCTAAAATTCATAGATGATGATACCTAGACTTAAAATTTATCTTGGGGAACTCTCTATCTCCCCACATATGATAAAATAAGTCATTTATCCTAATAAATGGGTAATTATTTTTTATTGTTACTTTATTTAATTGGATATATTCAACACATAAAAAAAGTGATCCATCCCTCTTCTTCATGAAGATAATAGGTGGTCCCTATAGAGAAAAATTAGGATGAATAAGTAGCTTATCCTATGGTTATTCAATCTACATATTAAGCTCACAAAGCTCTTATATTGTCATATCATATGATTCTCTTGAAATCATCTCAATCACAAGTACTAGGTCTATCCAAAAGTTAATCTTTCTCAATGGAGGAATGCTTGAAAACTCATCCATCAACACATTGGAAAAATCACATATAATGGGATGATCATCTAATGAATTCTTCTTTGAATCTCCCTCAAACCTATTTATCACTATGATAGAGAACACATAACATATTTTTAACATTCTCTACTTGAGCTAGATAACATAGATCATACAAATGGATATCAGTCGCTTGGCCCCTATAATAACTATGATAGTCCCAATGTCATCAACACACTTGATAACCTTATTGTAGCAGTCTATCCTAGTTCTATGAGATGTGATCCAATCCATACCCAAGACAACTCTATAAATAGCTAAGGTATGATACATAAATACATGGTACTAAGCAAAAAATCTAGATCTAGGATGCAACAACTAAATAAAGAGCTAAAAGATATCTTGGCCCCAATGGCTAACTCTACCTTCCAACTCTAAAGCTACCTAGAAGTCACCAACCTAAAATGATCCATGACTAAAGGGGATATAAAAGAGTCTAAGTCTCTACATTAATATAAAACTAAAATAGAAAATCTATTAATTAAACATGTGGTCTCAATGACCATTTCATGGTGCTATTCATGGTAGTTATCAATCATTGCATACATCATGTGGTAATGAGCCAAAATACCCATTATCTACTTTCACATCAGAGCCATATACCTTGAGATAGTTGATGGTATCAAATGGAAATCATAATCATAAGGATTAGGAGATCCACAAGTAAAATAAATGCCTCTAAATGATCTTACGTTAATGAGGTTCTAACTATCATTTTCTAAACTATAGTTGTAGACCCCAAATGTCTTACCTCAACACACTATTGAGTATGTATTGGTCTAGTCTTATATTAGTCTTGCTATCTATCATTATTTTGTCATGGAAATTACTACTTTACTTGAACCTATGTCGAGTGTGGTCATAAAAATTACTCTCCTACTTTTTTTGATGTTGTTGAGAGGGTCTTGAAGTGGACTGGGTATGTATCCAACCTCCCCTAGGTGTGGGATACACACCTTATTATATTACATCATGTTGTGTCTATATCTTGCCTTATAACCTCTATAGAGCCTCATAAGTGTTTCCCCAATAATCCTCTACTACACATGCCTTTTACACTATGATTAATAAGGTCTGTGTAGATAATTTTCACATTGTTCTTGCTAGGTCCATAAACATGAATCTAATAAACCTATTTTCCTTAATAAAATTATCTATATATCCCTACACATACCATATCAGGTCTAAAAAATGGCACTCATACTATGCCACTATATTTGTCCCTAGTCACAAGTTGTAGAACTCATCCACCTTCTTTTGAATGTAGTGGGGAAATAATTAATGAGATATTAAAGTCTCCTAAATAAACTCCTATGGGAGGGTAGATGGCATCAAATGGATATTTTTCTCCTATCCTTCCCACCACATATTTTTTGAATTTTTTAATAATTGAGTACCTAAATAAGACTTCCCATTAGAGTCACACTTTTATAGGGTAAAACGTCCCTACATGCCAGCTAGCTAAGCCTCCACTACAAATCCATCTTAGGTATCATTGAATATTAGAGGGTGAAGGATGATAAAATCCTTTACCAAATCCCTAGTTATTGGCATAATAGGGTGGTCATAATTTCACATCTTCTTCTATTCTTCTCTATGGTGAAAATCATCTCTATCTCCCTCGACACACTGGTGCAATAAGATATGAGATATAATCATCTATCCATCTCTCTATATCCTTTAATTTACCAAGTTATGAGACCTTTGTCTCTCACTCTCTATTGATCTATATTCACCCCATGAACAATGTGGAGAGTGTCTCTTTACTACCTCATGTAATACTATAAATCTCTCTTGTAAGACACCAAGCATTTATTGCATGACTTAGATAATCTAGGGCCCTAGGTTTGCTAATCCCTATGGAACTAGAGGTGGTTGTGAAACTAGTGATGGTTCCCTAGGATCCATGATGTCATCAAAATCCTAAAAAGTTATCCATCCCCATGACATACTACATAAGGAAAGGTCAAATATTATATCTCAATGGAAGTAATGAACCAAAACCAATAAAAAATAATTTACCTAGAGTTCCTATTGTATAACTGTGCTCTGATACCAAAATGTCATGCACAAAAATTGAAAGAATGGAAACACATGAAAATAGGAATTTTTTTTGATAATATACAATGCACATTATGCACAACTACATCTAAAAATGTGCATGCTAAAATGATATAGAGTCAATGCACAAGTGGATATATGGTTTCTACACAACCATAGAGGTCCTAATTACTCTAATTAGCCTATAGGATTTTACACAAGCCTACAACTCTTTAAGTGGTCTTATTTGACCCCATGGCCCTAAGGAAAAAAGGGATGCACAAAAAAACATATATGGGGTTTATTAATTACTAGATCGAATGAGATGTCCTAACTCATAATGGCATTAAAGAAGAGTATGAATGATTGCATCTAATCACATGGATCAATTTGCATTTAAGTTGTAAATAAAGTCTATTTTTATTTGAATTAACTTAGAGGAAAGTTATTAAAAAAAGATCATTTAGTCCCCACAGGACCTTAAAAGGTGTCTACAATATCTCGTTTAAGCCTCCTAAGAATAGAACAACCCATATCCACCATTGGATTAATTGAACCTTGATCATCAAATCTGGTCAAAAGTAGAAAAGCCCTAGAAAACCTTATAAAGGTCAATAAATGCTTAAAAACATCCATTAAACCAAAAACTTACATTTTGGAAAGGAGGGAAGAGGAGTTGGAGGATGACTTTACCATAATCATCCCTCCTTTCCTTCCTCATCCTTTGAGGACTTCCATTAATGGAATCTTGAATATTTTGGTCCTTATTCATTTAGTTCATTTTTAAATTCTAGATCAATACATCAATACATAGTTTTATTTTATAGGTGCCATTTTTCTTTAAAGGTTTCAAGAGGTCTTCATCTCCCATAGTTTCCAAAAAGGTTTTAGGAGTTTAAATTTTTGTTTATATGGTATAAGTCACTGTTAGAGGTACAATCACTGAGAGGGGGTGAATTAGTGATCCCAAATAATCCAAATTTAATTTCAATGACTTTCAATTTCTTAATTAATTACATAAGTATTCATAAATCATACACATCATTCATAATAATTAGCAAGAGAGATAATTCAAGATCAATCACATAACACACAACATATGTGGGAAACCCTTTTGGGAGAGAAAACCCACTAGAACCTACAATTAGACTACTATCCTATAATAACAAGATCCAATTTAGACAAGCTGTAACTGATCAAAGAACTAGAACCCCTATTTAGTGAGACTACAATCCCATAAGGTGATACAACACCTTTTTAGCTGAGCTACAACAATAACTAGACCTTTGTCAAGTTTCACCTTGTAAGGAGGCTACAACCCCCTTAGATGTTGAGCTACCACAACAATACCTATGAACACATCCACCTTTTGAACTTATGTCTTTAACACATGATGATGGACCTCTGATTATCATACTTCACCTTTAGTCATACTCAAACTGCAAGAGCACTATTCTGCCAACATAAATATGACATACAAGTCATATAAATAGTTTAAAATCTATTATTCTCTTCCTCATCCATAGGGTACTCTACCTCTCCTTCATTCCACAACTCTCACATACACCTTTCACCTCTAGAAACCAAAGCATTTAGTTTCACTATTTATAGATCACTCATGATCATCATCATCTTAGTTGTCTAATAGGCATGCCTTAACCCTTAAGGCATTTATCTCATTAAGACATAACTCAATACAATCTTCATAGTTTAGCCATCACATTTATGGGTCACCCTTAAATGTATATACCTTTTAATAAGGCCCTTGTATCTCTTATAGGTCTCATGGAGACCTATTCACCCATTTGGCACATCATCAAGAAAAAAAAACACATGACCACTTTTAATTGCATATTTCCACTCCACATGTCCTCTTAAACATCCTCAAATGATCACAGCCAACTTTTGTCACTCTTGCATATGCTCAAACAAATCAAACACCGACTTGATGCATAGGAACATCATGAAAAAATATATAATCAACTCATTAATCTTTGTTAATATTTTATATGAATGGTTAAACCTTAATAATGCACATAGATTATCCTCATGGAGTTTACAACACTCCTCAATATCCAATTCATCAAGAGACAAAAAAAATCAAAACAAGCTCGAATAAACCTCTTGGGTCACTTGTAGAACATAATCAAACACAATCAAAATTAGAGCTTAATATATTTGTATATACATACATCAAAACCTTCTAACCATGTTCACTAGATGTGTCATGGAGTCTTCTACATATTTTATTTTAACATCAACATTAAATTCATCTAGGATAAAAATTTATGGCTCAAACTCTATAGACTGGTTTTTCCCTTTAAAAAATTCAAATATTCAAATTCAAATGATCACAATTAAACCTAAAAAAACTGAACTCATCTCATTAAATTTTTAAATATTTACTCAAAATGCATCATCAATTTATACAGATCAATCAGGTCTTTATCTTATAGCGCTCATCATTTGATCTTGCTCAGAACCCCTGTGACCATGACACTTGGCACCCTCATATGCCTTCTGAGCACTTTAACTATTAAACATCATGCACTTCTTACCTTCTCACTCAACATGCACTATTATATAAAAAATATATGATCACTCATTAACCATTATATCTTCATTTGGTCATGATCTTTAACTTGTGCAAAATAGACTATGGTGATCATTATAATTTGTCTGAAAAGCCAACTTTAAACCTTAATAACTTCTTCTACGCTTAGATGCATGACTAAAAATTTGGACCATAAGATCGCCTTTTCAAGAGGAATTTAACCATATATAAAATTTATTTTTAAACCTTCATAAGAGGGAGATATATCACCATTAAAATGCCTTCTCAAATTCTTCTATCATAGAGCCAACTATGCTTATAATTTGCCTGTGAGGCTAACTTTGCTCTTGCATAAATTTTGTTGCACTTAGTTGCATGATCTAAAATTTAGTGCTAATATCCTCTCAAATAGTGAATTTCATCCATATATAAATCTTATCCATAAACCTTCACAAATGTGAGATATGATGTCAACACACTACTTACTTGACTTTATTTGAGCATTAAAAACATTGTTAAAATGCCTAGGAGCCCAACTTTACACATGCATATATTTTGTCATGCTACATTGAATGACCTAAAATTTGGTGCATAAAAAATAGACACAAAAATTAACAAACCCATATGATCAAATTATCTTTATACCTTGATGCGTTTGAGATATGACATCATCAAAATGCCTACTTAACTTCTCTAGTCACATGCAAATTTGGCTATGGGAAAACACTGTCAAACTACCTTGGAGCCCAAATTTACACTTGAATATCTTTGAATACACTTAATTGAATGAATTTAAACCTATCACATATAAATTATGGAATAAAGTGATCATAACCAGATAAATAAATCCCCTTGACTCATCCGCATGTGGCAATTATGATGCCATCAAACTGCCTACTCATATTTTTTTCCACTAGACCAAAATGTATAGATGAACACAATGAAGAACTGGATGAATACCACTCATTAAAATAATCTCTCAAAGCATATAAAACTTATTATATGGGACCTATTTCGCATTATCAATACTTTAGACTTATCCCTAATCATCTCTAAATATTCAAACTTTGAAGATCAACCAAGCCAACTTCAAGCACACTAGGACAAACACATTGCACACTTTGTCATTATCACTTAGATTATCAAGGAAATTCATAAAATTACTATAAAACCTCCATTAAATCATAATGATATCATTGAAAATTCTCCAATAATCTCCCCCTTTGTCAATGATGTCAACAACCATCATATAACAATATTTAGCTCATCTTCTTTCTCTCTCTTCAAGCACTCCCACAATAGGAACTCTCTCCACCTTTGAAATAATGAAAAAGTGGGAACCAAATGATATTAAGACCCTAATAATTCCATCAATAATAAAGGACCACCTTAAAAATATTATATAAACTCCCCTTTACCTTGAGCCTACCTTTTCTTTGCCTTGTCAATTTCCTCTTGATTCATGCTAACACTCTCTTCAACCAAGAACTACAAAAATTAAATAAATAATACAAAAAAATAATTAAAGATAATTTAAATCACTAAGAAACATCTGATAGGGACCCCCCCTAATATTTTTGATACATTGCATCACTTGAGCATCTTTAGGTCTCCATACACCATGAAGAATCACCACACAGGCTGACTAGCCTCTTCTCTCAAACCACCTTAGGGAGCACCAATAAAATTTCATGCCACTCAAAAAATAGGAAACATGATCTAGACTAAGCTAATAAATCACCTTGAAATACTCATGCCTTGATATTTTATATAAACTGAGCAAAAACATCACATATTCGTTATTGGGCTTGTCTAGACTCCGTGTAGCCCTACCTAGAACTTACAGTCCATAAATTTAATAAAACAAAGCATTAAGACCTAAAGCTTCATTTATGGAGCAATATTATATTCCCCTTCAAAGACACCAATTTGTAACACCTATCTCAATCTTTGAAACATACTTCCTTCATAAACTAACTTGCCAATTAGGCCTCCATCTTGACAAAAACAAGAATAATTTGAAAAACACAAACCTTAAAATCTCTATGAAGTTTTATTTGAAAACCCATTTGGCTAATTAAACCTATTAATAAGCCTCATACATCAACTCATAAGGCAAACCAATTTTCTAGCGTAGTCAAAAACCCTAAAATCTTAAAAACAAGGTTAACAAACCTTCTTTTGGTCAATATATACCTCTAAAAATTATTGCACACCTGGAGACACCCATCACATAATTATGGAGCAATAATTGATATTCCATACCTTTGGGAACCCATAATTCTATAGCTCATTTTAGGCCTACTTACCCTTAAGTCAAAACTGAGAGAACTGAGAGCACTCAAGAATCTTCAATTTGGCTTCAACAAATTGTTAGACCATAAAACACCTAGAACATATCACAAAAAAGTGCACATACCTTTATGAACACTAAAAACTTCTTGAAAATGCATCAAACTCATTATGCCATCTAGAAATACCCATTCTAATCATGTATTATAACTCCTTCATAAATCTATGAAACAAGCTCATGATCTTGTTACTCCCCCTTAACCAAATACCTTCTTAGATCAACACAAGTCTCTATTCAGATCTAGCATTAAAATATGAAGCAATCAAACTTGCTTATCCATAAAAAAATGTCTCCTAAGAAGCATAGGCATAGACATCCTACTTGAAAATGTCCTTATAATAATGTGAAACTAGGATTTTCTAACAACTCATATTATTATTTCTCCTCCTTAGTTATCTGATACTTGTAGTTATTCTTCCTCTTCTTCTTCGTAGGCTTAAGAGAAGAAACATGCTCAAACACTATAACATTATCCTTTTCTTCTAAGATTGTATTGATAATACATGGAGACAATAAAGATTCATGACATACCTTTTCATCTACAGAATCCACCTTGTAGTTTGGAACCTCATCACTAGGCATAGACAATTGATGTTCTTTGAAAGAAACTTTCTTAGAAATAATAAGATGTTCACTTGGATCCATACACACCTCAAAACTAGCCTCAACTAGTGTCTTGGTTTTCTCCTTGAGCTTGATCTCTTAATTCTTAATAGGATCAGATAATGAGATCTCTTGGCACTCTTCAACTTATATAGGTTTCTCCACCATAAAAAATAGATTACTTGGACCTGTAGACTCATCATGACTCACACTTGTCACCTTTGGGTTCTATTTTTTAACTTGCCTTCTTCCTTGCACTCTAGGATCTTGATTAAATTCATTTTGAATTGATGGCCTTTGTTTGTAGAATCTAGCAATGTGACCTCTCTATTGAAACTTGAAGCTCAATATACCTTTTACAAGAAATGTATCTTTCCTTATCTTATTTGGATAAAAATTTATAATGTGTCCTATGTCATGACAAATGAAACAACCTCCTCTTTTTGAAGAGGACTCACCTTGTCTAACCTTATGTAGAAAATGGTTTGTAAAGTGTCCCACAACATGATAGTTAAAGGACTTAACTCTGTTCACACATTTTGATTGATGACCCCATCATATTTCCATGCAAACTCATTTCTAACAGATCTCTTGCATTTTGTCGCTTTATGCCCAAATTGATTACATGTAAAATAGTGACCATTGAAACTTGTATACCTCATGGCATTTGGCTATCTATTTTGATTTGTGTTCATTCTATTAGTACCTTCATTCTTTATCTGATGATTTATCTTAAAAGTATGATTGTCCTAGTTCACATTAGTCTTCATCTTGTCTTGGGTCACATTCTTTTGTTCTTCTTCATATCCAATACTAGTTATATCACTAACATGATTTTAACCACTTAGAATATTGTATAAATCACATGAGATATTTTCAAATCTCACAAATGTGTTCACCTTACTAGATGTCTTCTCTAACTCAGATTTTAAAGACTCATTTTCAGAAACATACCTTGAACATTCATCTTATTTATCTTTTAGGATTGTAGATAGGATTTCCAATTGACAACTGAGATGCTTGACTATATATTCATGATTCTTGGTGTTTTCATTCATTCTTTCTTTAAACACACTAAAGTTTTCCTCATATTCCTTGAGTTGAGACTTCATCTTCTTATTGATATTCTTCTCAATCTTTAGTTCTTCAAGAGTATTTGCCAATGTAGTCTCATAGTCCATCTCATCTTCATCATCATCTGAATCACTCCAATTAGACTCCTAATGTGAGTAACTTCCCTCCTCAACCATGAATAGAGATTCATCTTTAGTAGGACCATCATCTTCACGATCATATTATGAGTCACTATCTTCACTCTCATCTGATGAGCTAAATTATTCTTTGGTGTAGAGACTCTTCATGTTTTTGAAGGACTTCATCTTTTTATAATAATTTTTTAATATTTTCTTCCTATAAGTCTTGTTATATTTATATTGGAATTATTCATGCTCTTCATCAACATTCTTCTCATGCTTATGAGAAAAATGTTCTATCTCTCCATAGTTGAAACATTTGAAGGGTAATTTACCCTTATACTTCCTTGAGCTTATGTTCAATTTCCTAGTAATCAAATCAATTAGTTCATCCTCATCAATGTTAGATATGTCATCCTCTTTGGGTTTATTACCTTAGAACTTCTTATTAGGCTTCATCTCTATATTTAATGCTATTTCCTTCTTTGGTGGTATATCATCATTACTCTCATCTCATAGGCAATAAGAGTGCCATGCAATTATTCCATATTCAACTAAGTAAGATCATGAATTTTTTATATAGTAGATACTTTTGGATCAAACTTGAAGGATAGATAGCTTAGTACCTTTTGGACTATAGTAGCCTCTTTAATATTCTCTCCAAAACCTCTAATGATGTTCACAATCTCATCAAATCTCTATAAAAAGGATGCCATAGAATCTTCTTCCTTCATATTGAGACTTTCAAATTGCCTTCTATAAGTATAACTTAACAAGCTTGACATTTGAATCTCCTTCATAAATGATATATATTTTATCCCATATCTCTTTACCATATTTGTAATGGATTACCTTAGTGAACTCAGTCTCTGTAAGACCACAAGTGATGGCATTCATTGCCTTATAATTATTCTCAAATAGTTTTTTGTTTACAACACTAGATGGAGGAGTAGTAAGAATAACATAGCCATCAACAATATATTTCCATACATAAAACCCTAGGGACATAATGTATGTCCTCATTTTTTCACTCCAAAAGCATAATTGGATCCATTGAACATTGATGCTTGTTGAGTAGAGAAACCTCCTTGATGACTACGCATTTTGTACTTTGGATCACCTTCAAGCTATCAAACCTTTACCAAAGGACCTAATCTGATATGAATTGTTAGAGGTAAAATCACTGGGGGTGAATCAATGATTCCAAATAATCCAACTTTAATTTCAATCACTTTCAAGTTTTTAATCAATTACCATAAGCATTCATGAAACATACACATCATTCATAGTAATGAGAAAGAAAGACAATGCAATATCAATAACATAACACATGACATATGTGAGAAACCCTATTGGGGGAGAAAACCACTATAATCTACAATTGGACTACTATCCTATAATAACAAGATCTAATTTACACCAGCTGTAACTAATCAAAGAACTACAATCCCTATTTAGTGAGACTACAATCCCATAAGGTGATACAACACCTGTCTAGTTGAGTTACAATAACAACTAGACCTTTATCAAGTTTCCTCTTTATAAGGAGGGTGAAACCCCCTTAAATGTTGAGCTATTACAATTAAACCTATGAACACATCCACCTTTTGAACTGCTGTCTTCAACACTTGATGATGGACATCTGATTATCACTCTTCACCTTCACTCATACTCAAACTATAAGAGATCTATTATAACAACATAAATATTACCTACAATTAATATAAAAATTTCATAATCTATTTTACTCATTAACTCATCCATAGGGTACTCTACCTCTCCTTTTCTCCATAATTCTCACATACACCTTTCACCTCTAGAAACCAACACATTTAGTTTCACTATTTATAGAAAATTCATGATCATCATCATATTGGTTAGCCAATAGGATTTCCTTAATCATTAATGCTTCTATCTCATCAAGACATAGATTAATACAATCTTCATAGGTCAGCCATCACATCTATGGGTCACCCTTAAACAACTACATGTTTTAATAAGGTCCTTGTAGCTTTTATAGGTCTCATAGAGATCTATTCACCCATTTAACACATAATCAAGCAAAATAGGAACATAGGACCACTTTTAATTACATAGGTCCACTCCATATTTTCCCTTAAACATATTAAAATTATCATAGTCAACTTTTCTCACTCTTGTGTATGCTCAAACAACTCAAACACTAACTTGGTACATAGGAACATCATGAATAAATACATAGTCAACTTATAAATCTTTGTTCATACTATATATTGATGTTCAAACCTTAATAATGCATAAAAATAATTTTCATAGAGTATAAAAAAATCCTCAATATCAAATTCATCAAGAGATATCAAAACATCAAAATAAGCTCGAATAAACCTCTTGGGTTACTTGCAAAACATAGTCAAATAAACATTCAACATTAGAACTCAATATATTTGATTATACATATATTAAAACCTCATAAATAGGTTCAATATATGTGTCATGGAGTCTTATACATATTTTATTTTTTACATTAATAGTTAATTCATCTTGGATCAAAAGTTATGACTCAAACTCTATAGACTAGTTTTTCCCTTTACAAAATTCAAATATTCAAATTCAAAGGATCACAGTTAAACCTCAAATAGTTAACCTCATCTCATGAAATTTTGAAATATTGACTCAACATTAATCATCAATTTCTATGGATCAGTCAGGTCTCTATCTTATAGCGCTCACCATTCAATCTTGCTCAAAGCCCCTATGATCATGACACTTGGCACCCTCACATGCCTTTTGATTACTTTAACTGTTAAACATCATGCACTTCTTACCATCTCACTCAACATGCATCATTAGATCAAAAATGTATGATTTTATGTGAACCATTAGATCTTCATTTGGTCTTGATCTTTAACTTATGCAAAATAGACTAAGTATGGGGACCTTTGCAATATGTCTAAGAAGCGAACTTTGAACCTTAATAACTTCTTTTGTGATTAGATACATGATCTAAAATTTGGATCATATGATCAAATTTTAAAGAGGAATCAAACCATATATAAAAATTATCTTTAAAACTTCACATAATTGAGATATATCACAATTAAAATGACTTCTCAAGATCTTTTGTCATAGAGCCAACAATGCTTAGAACTTGCTTGTGAGGCCAACTTTGCTCTTGCATAACTTTTGTTGCACTTAATTTCATGATCTACAATTTAGCACATAATATCCTATAATATAAGGGATTACATAAATATATAAATCTTATATTTAAACCTTCACATGTATAATATATGATGTCAATAAACTATTTGCTTGGATCTATGTGAACATAAAAATCATTATCAACATACTTGGGAGCCCAACTTGGCACATGCATATCTTTTGTCAAACTAAATCACATGACCTAAAATTTGGTGCATAATAAATAGGAAAAAAAATAAAAAAACCCATATGATCAAATTTTCTTAACACCTTCATGTGTGTGAGATATGACATCATAAAAATTCTTACTTAGCTTTTCTAGCCACATGCAAATTTGGCTATGGGAAAACACTATCAAACTATCTCGAAGCCAAAATTTGCACTTACATATATTTAAATGTACTTAATTACATGAATTGAGACTTATAAAATATAAAATATAGACTAAATTTATCAAAACCATATGACCAACTCCCCTTGTCTCATCCACATGTGGAAATTATGATGTCATCAAATTGCCTACTCAGATTTTCTGCCACTAGACCAAAATGTCTAGATGAACACAATGAAGAACCAAATGAATACCAATCATGAAAAAAATATCTCAAATACTTCTTATGGGACCTATTTAACATGTTCAATACTTCAGACTCATCCCTAATCATATCTAAAAAGTCAAACTTTGAAGATCAACCAAGCCAACTTCAGGCACACTAGGACAAACACAATGCACAATTTGTCATTATCACTTAGACTATCAAGGCACTTCATCCACTCACCAGGAAACCTCCATGAAATCATAATTAAATCATTAAAAATTATCCAATATTCATAAATATAATGGGGGTCTTATCTTGGGGTTAATCCATTTTAGGGCTTCTAGAAGTCCGTACTAGCCAACAAGGTCTAAACTACACCTATGCTCAAGAAGGAGGTCAAATATAAAAAACTATAAAATTATAGGTCTTAAAACTTAAATCATGAAAAAGAGATAAAAATGGAGGGGTGTCTCAGTTGGGGCCATTTCACCCCTCAGTCTTTAGATTTACTGAATTAATCATACCAACTTGCATATAAGTTTACAAAAGTTTATTGTTTTAATTTCTAGTTGTAGGTTTATAATTTTATCAAAGTCATAGATTAATTTTTTGAAAATATTATATGGAATAAAATAATTAATATTAAAATGAAACAAAGCATTAGTCTAATAATCATGTAACACAATAATTTAAACAAATAAAATTTGGTGGTTCATCAACTTGAACTACATAGTCAAATGGGGTGGTGATCAACCTTCATTGACTAATCCCCCACACTACATGACTTAAACATGATCATGTGGACACTACCCACAATGATGGTAAACTTATAAAATGTTCCAACCCACTTAAGGTTTTCCCCCTATTTTGTGCGGTTACATGGGTGACTACCATCCAAACTTCCAATGACCATATAAAAAGGTGTAGTGCCCTTCGAAAGGGCCTATATAAACACAAAATCACCCTTTAGAGAAATCATTTTCAAAAATTCATAACTACATAATTAGAAATAAATAAATTATAAAAGGAGTGGATACAAGCTTATAAAATCATAAATTATCTTGAGCCCTCCATTGCACCATTTATTTGTAATTAAATTAAACAAAGTGGGGGTAGATTATAAAGGTGGTATAAGGAGTTTTAATATTTAAAGTTTTAAAATCCATATAAATTCAATTTCATGTCTTAAAATTACACTTTAAATTACATTAACCCTATTTTAAAATACACTAAAATTGGGAAATTTTAGAATGACTTAAAGTGCATAAAAATATACAAATACTTCTAGACTTTCTTGGCTTCATGAAACTAAATGAAATTCAAAAATTTGGAAAGAGATACCATTTATTTTTAGAAAAAAATTATATAAAAAAATGTCCAAATAGAATTTATAGTTTGATTTTTAACATAATATAATCATTTTATGGTCATATACAATAAATTTCAAGAGTACGTAAAAGATAGAGAATCATGCTATTTTCCAATGTCTATTATAATTTAATTCTATTATACACATATTTTTAATTGAATAATTATTTTAAAATGGATCTCAAATATCTAATATGATATTTACAATTCAATACAAGAGTGTTGAATAAGTTGGTCTTAAAATATGCTCCATAAGCAACTAAAAGGCCAACTAAAGGAGGGGCTCAATTCCCATCTATTTTCCATCATTAGGTGACCTATGCACTCCAAATAAAAATAATCCAAAATCCAAGCATATTCATCTCATTGGTATAAGTCAAGACAAGTTTTGAATGATAGACAAAAATGATAAGGTTCACTCTCTAGGCAACACATCTATGAGGCTTACAAGGTAATTTACATGGAATAGGATTCCACAATGAAACACAAGCACACAAGGAAATAAAAACACCATTTAAAATAATAAAAATATTATAAGGAAACCATAAACACATTTATAATATAGAAGGCATGCCAAAGGAGAATAATAACATTGAGATGCCTCCCTCATGTTCTAAAATTTCTTGGCCACGGGAGAATATTAATAGCATCGACCATGCCAAAATAACATGTAAGAAGGTATAGAAACTAGGTCCACAAACCACTACCATTATTCCAAGAAAACATGTAGGAGGGAAAATGAACCTATTTCCATTAACTACTTCCACTACATAAAAGAACACAAGGCAAGTAAATTCAAACCCATTTGGTTAGACTAAGGACATCAAATTTAAAAAACAAATAATTTTAAAAAACAACCAATAATATTATGAGGGATGATACATATCCAAGGCAAAATTTGGAAATAAAACCAACATGGTGGCCATAATCAAAACCATGGAAAGCAATAGTAAAAAGAGGGTATGTCAAATGGTCCTACACCTCTTGAAAATAAGAAAAAAATATAAGGGAGAAGATTCTCAATTTGAAGTAAATAACAAAACATGAAAAATAAGAGTATATAGAAGCCTACCTCAGTTATACTTTGGGATATAAGACTCATCCAAAAGTGCATGTCTAAGTTATCCTTCTCATAAAGGTTCCTTCCTTCTCTATTTAGATTATTATTTATTCTTTATCTCTCCTCCAATTTCTAGTTTTCAAAATGGAAAATGTTTTCTCAAGGAAGGATTCCCTTCCTAAAATAGGCAAAACATTCAAATTTAAAGTCCAATAGGAAGGTGCCATGTGTCATTTCCATCACTTCAATCAAATTAAAAAAGTTTCCCCATTAAAATAAATTCTCTTAGAAGCCCATGTCGACAAGCAAGTCCATCCGTAATCAATGATTCCACTATCCCATGCCATAAATGTGTTATGAAACACATGTAATAATTGAATAATGGAGAATATAATGTAGATAAACATGACACAATAGATACTGGTGGGCCAAGATACCTAAATATTCAATATATGTAAAATCATACTAATTAATCTTCAGGTAGGGAAACACCATACAATACTCCTTTAGGAAGGAATAACTCCTTTATGCCACTTCAAGGGGAAAACCTCCAATATCCTTATACCAAATAGAAGACTTTAACACTTGATTTATATCCTTACAGTGATATTCATCTCCTTCATATAAATCTATATATAGCTAAAAATGGATGGGTAACTTCATACTTCTAATGTAGGCCTACCATTAACCAATGTACTAATTTCACAAGTTAGTCATTTACCCTAATATATTGGAACCATATAACTAACTCAAGGTATGAGTGCCACATGCCATAATATCCATAAACCCATATAAATTAATCTATATGTACATATTATTCCTTACTTGCTTAATATTTTTTGTCCTTGAAACATAAGAAGAAACCAAATAATAAGTGTGCTTCAAATCATTACACACTTGTCTCCATACTCGATCATACAATGACCCATATGCAATGTTGGTAGGTGATATATGTATACACACAATATTGTTAAAATTTATCAATTACTAATGCTTACTCTCTTGCAATAACTCATCAAGACTTGATCTCTTTGAGTGCACATCTTAAATGGTACACTAGGAAAGGGGTTGGAAGACCATTAGTGTTTCACAATATTGTTGTTCCCTATACCACCACTTGAAACCAAAAAAAACCTCTCATATATATTTACCTAAGATTTAAAACCTCCCTTACATACTCCTCTAATAAATTTAATGCGTCAAACAACCCCTACCTAAGACAAAACTATTTTTTGTCATATATCAAACAAATTTGTTCTAAGCTAACCTTGTTTTTAAAATATAAGCACATTACAGGATCGGGTTGGCGCTAATTAACCTAGTCTGGGACTTAACTAATTTATTTATTAAGAAAAAGGTCGATTGGGATAACTCTATTGGCTAAAAATATGAAAAAGTTTAGGGTTATATCCAACTATATAAACACATATTTTTCACAATTTTAGAGAGAGATAAAGATACTCATTTATTTGCGCATATACTTATCCACCATTCTAATTGAGGAGCCATTGATTAGGGTTTAATACTACACTTGGAGAGAAGAATATTGTCTTTTGAAAACTTGGGATTCACTAGGAGGTCCTTGGTTAAACTATAGTCCTTCATCCATCCTAAGTTTCTTCAACATACACAATAACCTCTTGCAAAGCACCATTGTCCAAGGGTGAGATTGAGGCTTAGTAGGTTCATCTTCAAAGGTAAGGATTCCTAAAAATTTCTCCTTTTTATTAATTATATAAATTTTCCTTTGTTAGCTTATGGATATGTTTCTCTCTCCATGCATTATGACTACATCTATATTGACTTGAGTAGAGTTATTATTTACATGTTTACTTTTATGTTTATTATCTTCATTTTCTACCACATACTTCGATAAGCACTAGACTAGATTTACTTTACTTTTGTCATTTAATTTGATAAGAAAACATAGGACCTATCTAGGGTTATTATGTGGTGTTTCTTGACTATAGGATTTGGAACACTCTCTAGCGATATTGTGTGGTAAAAGACACCTTAGTTAGTTCTACTTGATCCATATTGGTCATAACCTTGATTGTCTAAATTTACCAATAAGCAAAAGGGATAGTGTGATTTATCTTCTTCGAGCTAGGATTGATTTTTAGATCAGATTCACTTTCCCTTGTATACATTTTGGTGAACCCAATGTGAAACTAACCCTTTCAATTTTTCTTTCATGCCTTCATTTATTATAATTTATTTAATTTTTAATGTACTAGATCAAATCTATTAACTCAATCTAACATTCTATGTATATGTTTAATACATAGTTGTTGTGATCAAATCTATATTTCTCTATGTAGTTCATCTTTAACCATAGGTAAATGGATTGATTAACTCAACTTAGTTCACTAATTTACATATAGGTTTTAAAACTTAGTCGACCCAGTCAACTCTGTTAATAGGCTAAATATCATAATCTAAACAATATAGTATAAAAATAGAATTTTTATCATCTTAAAAAATTAACATGTTCATTCTCACCATCTTAGTCATTTTTTTTCTTCATTTATAGTCCTTTTTTCATAGTTTCTAGTCTATAAAACTATAACCCTATAGTGAACTAGGTTGACTAGATATGCATAGTTATTTAGATTGCTTTCTTGCCTAGAAGACTCAATCAATTCATTCAACTGTGTTATTCTAGATCTTTATTCAACATATAGCATTTACCTAGTTGATTTTATTCTATAATATTTGCATACATGGTCATTTGAACCAACCTTGTACTCTTCAATCAAAGGAATTAACTCATCTTATTAGTAATTAATTCATTTTTCATCTTTTTTTATTTTCTTACTTAGAGTAACACACATAGACTAAATAGGAAATTTTAATTTATCAATTTATTCACACTATTTTTATTTTTCACACACTTCTAAACCACATAACATCATAAATTATTAAACAAATTCTACCCAAGGTCTACCTACTTGTATTTCATCACCAAGGGGGAAGATGACTTAGTTTTATGGTTAAGTATAAAAATGTGGTTGATGGTATATATTATAAAATCACCTGACACCCTTATCATTGTGAGATTATGATGTAAGGGGGTAGGTCCCAAACCGAGTTAGTACCATAACCAATATAGATCCCTTTCAATATTAACTACCTAAAACCATCCTTAGATTTCCTTTCTAGTTCTTTTTAATAGCCAAATATCTATCACATTTATTTATAAAATTATTATAATTTAAATAATTCATGAATGACCACATATATTAACATCTTTATTTTTTTTGTTTGCTCTCCAATAATTGTATGTTGTATAGTAAAACTTATATCAACTAGCATTGGTGCAAGTTTTATGATCTGTGCCACAACTAGATCGACTAGATTGATACCGTTATTTGTGTTCTTATTTCAAGTATTATACAAAATAACACTAGATCATCTATAGTCATAATTGTCAAAACCTATCTCTACCTTCATAACACAATCGATCTGTTCAACTATGCCTCCTATATTTTCTATTTTTCTAAAGAACATAATCACTCTATTTAACCCAGTCTCTTATAGATTGCTTATTTTATTTTCCTTAAAAACATAGTTGACCTATCAAACTATGTGTCTTTCAGCCTCTCTCAATATTCACCATCTATAAAACACAGTCGACCAGTCTGATTGTGTATTTTATATCTTGTTCTATCTAATGTCTCACAAGACAGTACCGATTGGTTTGACCTAGTATCCTACCATTTGACCTTCATTTTTACAAATTTTTCATCTCCCTCATTCATTATAAATTTAATACTTAAGGATAATATAGAATTGAATCAATCAAACATGATGAATTTTATCAAGCCCAATATATTTCCTAAGACACATCTTGTGGCACCCACCATTCATCAAAACAATATCCATGTTTCCTTCTACACTACTAAATAGGGGACTACTCCCCATTCTTACTTGCCACTTAACCCCTTATTTTCTTTAAAATATGAGCATGATCTTAAATACATAATAGAAATGCTCTTTTTCATCAATGAAAACCCTCAATATAGAGGAAAAGATTCCACAACCATATATAATCTCATGATGGGACCTCATATAGGAGATCCCCATTTAAATTCCGTTAGTTTTTCCTAAGGATTTGGGGGAATCCCTTTCTTTGCATCCCAAAATTTCCCTTATATAATATCTCCTTCCCACACCATGACATCATCTTCTATGTCTTCTTTAACCTTCACGCCAAGTATTTATACCAACATGGTATGTTCAAATTTTAGTGGGCCTCTTCAAAACACACACATACTTAACCATGATACCAATTATTCCTTTGCTACCAATGATTATTTTGATACCAATGTTTCTTTTTCTATAAATACTAATCATCCCACTAGTGCAGTGCATGCTACTACCTCATCACACACTCATAATGTATCCCAAGCTCTTAATACCTCTCATAATACTAATGTATAACATTTTGCATCCACTAGCCAAAATTATTCTCAAACTAATCAAATTATCTTACAAACACTTAACAAAATGCATATTTTTCAAAACAATAATGTAAATTATATGATGTAAATGCAAAATCACCTCATACATCTCCAAATCAACCTCACTAGGTTCCATGGGGAGTGAAAAATCCTAATACCCCCACCCCGCTTAGGTATTCACATGGTAACCTCATACCATAACCTCCACTTACCAAAAAAAACATCAAAATTGTACAAAACAAACCTATAGTACTCAAATTTCCAACATTGACATAGGAGGTGTCACCCCCACCATAACTTATAATGGATATACTGATCCTACCTTGCATCTAAAAACATTTGGTAATATTTACAAAGATTAGGTTAATCTTAATACTTTCACTACCACCAAAATCTTGGATAAAATTCACTAAGGTTATTCTTTAGATTGGTAAAATCAATTAAAAACCCACTTTGTCACTAGCCTAAAAGACTTAGTTAACTCACTGGTCTAATAATTCCAAACTAGTGATCTTCTCGAAAACAACTTAGCACATTTAATAAATTACAAACAGCTCAAAACTAAAATAACACGTCTTCATCAAATGATGGAAAAATTTGTCTAACAAATCTAAGTGGAATATTGTGGACGATAACATATTCCACTTATTTATCAATGCTCTCTAGCCTAAATTACAATATCACATGAAGACTCTCTTTCCAAAAACTTTGGAAGAAGCTCTTGACCAAGTCAAATGAAAATACTTCCTCATGCCTCAATTTGAACCACCTCAACCTAAAATAGGCACTCACATGATCATAAAAAATAAAAATGGCCATGTAACCAATGATGGAATTCAAATGAAAAGACTTCCTCATGCCTCAATTTGAACCACCTCAACCTAAAATAGGCATTCACATGATCATAAAAAATAAAAATGGTCATTTAACCAATGATGGTGTTACTAACACTTATGATACCATACACACCATCTAAGCTATTGATACAAACAATTCAATGGAGCATTTTCCTCCCCCTAACAACAATTATAGTCATAATCCCACATTTACTCTAAACAACCACACTAATGTGCACAAATCACTTTCCCTAGTAGAAATTAAAAAACATCTTCCAAGACCTCTACCATGAGATATTTACACCACTCATATTATGAAATAATGGTATAATACAAATAAATTTTGTTGGTTTCATGAAAGTTGGGGCCATTCTCATGAGACTTGTAGATAATTAATAAATATTTCTATGGAGTTTCTTATTGGTTATAAATTTGACCATGAATTCCTTATCTTAAAATGCCAACAAGCTTATGACATAGTGCTTAAAGCTCATGAATTTTAAAATAAAAACCAAGCTTTAAACCAAGATAATGCTTATTTAGATATCTACAATGATCCCCTTCCTAACCACATAGACAACATTGAAAAACCTACTCCTAAATTTAACAACATTTAAAGTTTTATAGACCTTACCACCAATGATGAAAATGTGGTTAATATGACTAATATGACAAGATTAGTTGTTTCTATTGACTCAAACTCAACACTTACAAACCAAACCTCTCAAACATTCCATGTCATTCAAGACACTTCCCCATCTCATTTCATGGAATTGGGGTAAGAGGAACCAATACCCATACAAACACCACTTCCAACTACATAAATTGATCATACCTCTCATACCATTGATATAAATTCTACTCTTCC
Organism: Torreya grandis; assembly: GCA_037957365.1. Classification (NCBI taxonomy): domain Eukaryota; kingdom Viridiplantae; phylum Streptophyta; class Pinopsida; order Cupressales; family Taxaceae; genus Torreya; species Torreya grandis. Next base: position 4,361,750 of record JARHVA010000443.1, read on the forward strand.
CCTAATTTCCATACCACAAAACAACACACCTTAAACTTATAAAAATATTTCTTCTACCGAACCATAAGAAAACCTCAACAAACCATCACATCACCTAAAGTCACTCAAACCACTTTCAACCAGCCAAAACCAACCATACCTTATCAACATAAGTTTACTTTTACCTAAAACCCTCTTTCCCAAGACCTCTTCTAACACTATGTGCCTATATCTAACAATCCTCTCATAGGTTATGATGAATGGAATTTTATTGCATAACTTTTCCATCTCCCATCTCAAATACCCTTATTATAGATAATGAGAACTTATCCTCATCATCAAAATTTCCTAATGTAATTATTATTTGAAATGAACATCCCTCATCCTCCTCTTGTAGGGAAAGAAGCTACCTTATTTGGAATGAAAGATAGTATAGTTCAACAATGTGAAGAGATGTCCATCCATGTTAATGAAACATTGGACACTTATCACTCACTTAAGTTCAATATATCTTCTATGATTCTCAATGAGATATTACTTCATGTGGATTATCCCCCTTTATTCATTAACATCCAAATAGGTGACATCCAAGTTAAGCATGCTTCAATTGATGAATGGTCAATCACTTGTGTTTCCTCACTTGAATTTATTTAAACTCTTAGATATTCCAAATGCAACCTAAAATCGACATGTAGTACATGTCATGGATATGATAGAAGGAAAATTCATCCTCTAGGTTGTGTGTGGCTTCCCATTACCATCCATGTGAAATTTATGATATCTAACTTTTCACTTTCTTATAATATCTTACTCAGTCGACCTTAGATTCATCATATGAGAATAGTCACTTCGTCTGCATAGCAATGTGTCAAATATACTCATAATGGTTCTATTTACAAGATTCCAGGGGTAATAAATCCTTATAAATTTAAACAAGTCCAAGCACATGATGTATTCAAAACACCCACCCTTGAACCTTTACCTAGTGTCCCATTTTGAGAATCCTAATATTTCAACTATCTAATTAACTCCACTCGAGGTTATAATGGTCACCTTGAATTAATTGTGAATATTAAAATTAACCTCTTAGACTATGATGATGATGATGATGATGATCATTATGATATAAGCCTAAAAATAAAAACCTTTGATCTTTTCACTCAAATCATTGCCCAACTTCCTCCTTCTCTTTAAACATGATCCCATTGACTACCTTCTGATGACATACTAGTTACCTTAACTAAAACTTGACATTATATTCACCGTGCTTTTTCAAATGTTAATTCTTACATGTACCATTGACTTGTATACACTTGATTATGATGATATTTATGCTTTAGATGACCTATTTTTATCTGGATTCATCCAAGCTAGAAACATTGAAGTTATTAGATATTGATCTTCTTTATTTAAGTCTTTTCATTATGCTTTTATCATTCATTCTTTTATAGTACCTACTATTATTTTTTCCAATACTATTCATAGGGTATAAATGGGGAACTAACATGGTATGCATTTAGTCATAATATATATTCTTAGGAGTATGCTCATGGATCATGTCATGACAAGACCTTGTCATTTTACTAGATATCACGACCCTTACAGTCTACTTCCTCTAGAGATGTTAGCCACTATTTTTTGACCTGTTGCATAGCCAAACTTACTTGTAGATGAGCCTAGTCTAATTTAAAATATATCTCCCCCTTGTTTGGTAATATTATTATTCCCTTACCATAACTTGATCCCCAACCTACTCAATAGGTATATCAACCTTATTGTGATATTCATAGAGTTGCTAGTCAATGGACCAAAGATTGCCATCTATATTAGTAGCCCCTAACTCTTTCTTCTCCCCCTTCAGATAGTAGACCCCCATAATTTACTAATATATGTATTTATTTCTTCCATGGGATAAATAACCATTCTTACACCCACTAAAAAAAACTTAGGTAGTACATCAACACATTATAACCAACCACTACCCAACCCAAAGGCAAGACGATACCTCCTCCTAAGCTACTACCAAAGTATATCCCTAACTATGGGGAAGTATATTTTATTTAAAAAAATTGTGATACCCATCATTCCAATCTATTTTGAGTGCTCTAGTAGCATATTTAAGATTTCCCATAGTTGACACCAACACTAGTTATTCCTCCTATAGGTCATACATGTAATAATGCTCCTCCTTCTCAATTGGTTGTACATCCTTCTAGATCCACAGGCACAATTCCCATTGAGACATCCATTCATCACATTGAGTATCCAACATAGGAGATACCACATGATCATTACTCTTCTTATTTTATACCTACCTTTTTAGTTGAGATGATATAGAAAGAAGTCTTTGTACAACTTTCTGTGAAGATTGATGAAACTTTGGCTAGTGTTAGAATTTAGCTACATAAAGATGTTTTAGATGTTATGGATAATATTTGTGGTCAAATATATAAATGTTCATGAATATGACATGGTGTTATTTCACATTATTCTATTTTTATGATTTGGATTGGATTTGTGATCCATTTATCTATCTTATATCTTTGACTATGTGTCAAACATGATTTTAGTTATCTATTTTGCATGGACCATTATATTATGCATTATGTGTTTTACGTGGTTTCATTTTATTTTGAATTTGATTATGGATTATTATAATTCTTTTCATTAATGCAAAACTTATGTTTATGATTTCACTTCTTTCATGGATTCTATTATTTTCTCTATAATGGTTGTTTATGATCCTTTTACACTCAAATAAAGATAATAATTATTGTGACTTGGTTATACAACCCTAATTCCCTTAGTATTTTATCTCTACCATATGATTATTTAGTAAACAAAACTTCTAATTTTACTATACACCATTCTATTTTGATCTCCTTTTTTCCCTTATTTCTCTTTCTCATACTAAGCATACATATTGTTGAAACTTGATATTACATATTGGTTTATAGGTAAGCCTACGTTATTTAGTCAGTTATATCTCTAGTTATTTATCCTCCTTTAACCAAAGTCTAAATCTCATTTATGTGTATCACTTTTATCACTCATGTTGGTTATTCCAAATTTGTATGGAGGAGGAATAAAAAAAGCCATAAAAAAATTAAAATCCAAATCATTTAAACAAAAGGCAATGATTCAAAAGGTAACATATAATTCAAAAGTCTAATCACAACTAAAAATGTGATCTAATATTTTTATCACATCTCTTATTTCTAATCAAAGCTCAAACTCCACAAATGGCCTCGTGATAGAGCCAAGGTCCATTGGGGTATGTAGGCCAGTATATTGAGATTAAAAAAAATCTGTAGTACTGCCTACTTTCTCACACAAGGACCCAATATTCATAGCAGATTGATAACTTTGTAAGAGGTCCTGAGGAATGGGAAACATGTTGTGGGAAGGTAGGTCCATTTTAATTTCCTCATTCATATAACTTTCACGAGTTTCTTTTTAATATCTCACCTATTTGCCTATAAAACTTTGTGATTATTGTGAGTAGGTATCCTTTGTATTTTGATGGTCAAATCATAAAAGCCATAAAAAAGTTAAAAGCCAAACCATTTAAATAAAAGGCAATGATTCAAAAGGTAACATATAATTCAAAAGTATAATCACACCAAAAAATGTGAATTAATTTTTTTTAGCACATATCCTATTTCTAATCAAAGCTCAAACTCCACAAATGGCCTCATGATAGAGCCAAGGTCCATTAGGGTACGTAGGCTAGTAGATTGGGATTAAAAAAATATATAGTGTTACCTACTTTCTTACACAAGGACCCGATATTCATAGTAGACTAACAACTTTGTAAGAGGTCCTGAGGAATGGGAAACATGTTATGGGAAGGTAGGTCCATTTTAATTTCCTTACTCATATAACCATCCTGAGTTCATCTTAGTATCTCACCTATTTTCCTATACAACTTTATGCTTATTGTGAGTAGGTATCCTTTGTATTTTGATGGTTGAATCACAAAATCCATAAAAAATTTAAAAGCCAAATCATTTAAACAAAAGGAAATGATTCAAAAGGTAATATATAATTCAAAAGTCTAATCACACCAAAAAATGTGATTTATTATTTTTAGCACATCTCTTATTTCTAATAGAAGCTCATACCCCATAAATGGTCTCATGATAAAGCCAAGGTCCATTGGGGTACATATGCCAGTAGATTGTGATTAAAAAAATCTATAGTGCTGCCTACTTTATCACATAAGGACCCAATATTCATAGTAGACTGGCAACTTTATAAGAGGCCTTGAGGAATGGGAAACATGTTGTGTGAAGGTAGGTATATTTTAATTTCCTTGTTCATATAACCTTCATGAGTTCATCTTAGTATCACCTATTTGCCTATACAACTTTGTGTTTATTGTGAGTAGGTATCCTTTGTATTTTGATGGTCGAATCACAAAGCCATAAAAAAGTTAAAAGCCAAATCATTTAAACAAAAGGTAATGATTCATAAGGTAACATATAATTCAAAAGTCTAATCACACCAAAAAATGTTATTTAATATTTTTAGCACATCTCCTATTTCTAATCAAAGCTTAAACTCCAAAAATGGCCTCATGATAGAGCCAAGGTCCATTGAGGTATGTAGGCCAATAGATTGGGATTAAATTTTTTTATAGTGCTTCCTACCTTCTCACATAAGGACCCAATATTCACAGTAGACTAACAACTTTGTAAGAGGTCCTGAGGAATGGGAAACATGTTGTGGGAAGGTAGGTCCATATTAATTTCCTTGTTCATATAACCTTCATGAGTTCATCTTAGTATCTCACCTATTTGCCTATACAACTTTGTGATTATTATGAGTAGGTATCCTTTGTATTTTGATGGTCACTAGAGTCTTAGTGTCTTTCCTTATTACCTAGTATGCCTCATATTTACTAATGTTTTCTCATAAATGCATATGTCATGATTTTTACCTTCCAAAAAATCCTAATATTTCTCCTTGAATAATATTATTTTTTTAACTAATCATACCCCCTAGGTTTTCCCTTTGTGAGTTTCATTGTAAGACCTTGGATAGGACTAGGAATTCCTCACAAAACATTTCCTTATTTTTATCCTTATTACCAGTCACCTCATTGGAATTCACTTTATGAGTTGCATTTTAAGACCATGGATAGGACCAAGATCTCCTCACAAATTATGACATTAAAACATCTTTAAATTATTCCCACCTTTATTTCCACCTCATTGGTGTTCCCTTTGTGAGTTCTAGTGTAAGACCTTGGATAAGACCAGACCCTCCTCACAAGATATTCCAATAAAAATTTTATACTATAACCAAGTCATAATAAAATTACATGATTTAAATTTGAGATAATTTGTGCTAAATTATGATTTACATGTCATTTACATACTTTCCATCTTGATTTTGTATGTTTTATTCTTAATTCATAAACACTTCACTTTTATCTTCTTATTTTTTGATTTCATGTATGTTTACAACCATTTTTTTAAATCACTCATACTTTGCATATTGATTTAGTATGATTAATTTGATTTATACTTATATATATATTTTTTCTTTTCATACTTACCATCTTGATCTAGTATGATTGATCAAATTTATTGTTCATTTATTTTTTATACCATTAGGTTTCACATGTTTTCCACTTTATTACAAATTTTCATACTTCAAAACTTGATATAGTATGACTTTTATTTGTCTTAATTTGGTACAAATTATTTTACATGGTTTGAAACACTTAATACCTATTATTTTACTATTTTGGTTTTTGATATTTATTCATCTTTTGTTTTTACACATTTCCCATCGTGATATAGTGTGTATTACATTTTATGATTAGTTATACTTTTCCAAATCATTTTTTTTTTAAATTTTTAACCATACATGTGTATCACATATTTACCATAACATATACAATGAAATTAAAATACATATGATAGAAAGGAAATATATACATATATCCATCCATAGACAAATACAACTCATAGATCAATAAATGTCCATATCAATATACATATCATGAGTTTTATAAAATAAAAATACAAAATATAATGGTTACATCTCTAAGGCTAAGCTCCATCACATTTATCATGTGGCTGAGACACACTACCATGGATTCCTATGACTGACCCCTCTGAATGGTATGATGTAATGAGGTAGTTTGGGATCTCAAGTCATCAATCTAACCCTATATATTGGCTACCTAGGCATGCACACATCAAAACACTACAATGGTCATAATATGAGTAATTTTATCTTATGCCAATGCCTACCATACTCAAGCCTCTCCCTCTACTACTATTTTATGTGAATGTGAACCATCTTCTCATGCCTATAGATGTTAAGTAGTCTCCCCCACCAATCTAAACCAACTAGAATAAGTTGAGGTAGATAATACTATAGGGTCTACTAAGGTGGATGGCTAATAATGCGATAATACCTAATATAAAATATCATGGCATGTGGTCACAATCATGGATCCCCATATGATAGCCTCCACTATATTACCTAAAAAATAAAAACTAAATATACATTATATCTCATGTATATATATCTCACACCATTTATCTATCACTAAATACATAAATGATAATACAACTAGTGATCTATGTTAAAAACTTAACAAGTCAAAACATTTATCTCCCTATCCACTTGAATACCAAACACCTCCTTTATTATCTATCTTTTTATAGGCACAAAACTAGGAATCACCACCTGATCTCATCATGATCCCATCCTCAGTTGCCTCTCTATCAACTAGTTGTGTCTTGAAGCTACTGTAGGATCACCATGTGAGACTGCTCACGCCTATGTCCCCTCTTGTTGATGTTGCCTCCATCTATTATGAACTAAAAATGGATATTAATAGCCTACTATAGCTCTGCTCCCACATCCTCACCTACAACATACACATCAATAACATCCTCATCACCAGGCCTTACTTCCTCCTATTGTTATGGCTACCCTATCCATAGTATCACTCACTGAGACCTAATCATAGGTATCTTGGTAGGTACCCCTATGATTCCTCTTGTTCTTGGATCTATATCATGTCGTGTAAAATACATAGGCACTAATAGAGGCATCAATACATGATCCGAGTAACATTTCAGGTGATGGTTCTACCCCAATTGGTGGTAGAACTTTTGGGAGCCATAACTTTTGCACCATGGCTCTATTTGACTCCCCATTTGAACCATTGGAAAGATAAGAATGAAGGGAATGACATGAGATGGCATAGATCTTTGATCAATTTGTTTTTACCCCTAAAAATCAAATAGAAGTGCCCCAGATTTTAATTTTAGTAGTGCAGTCTAAAAATAATAATTCCTTGAATTCTATATTGTTGTGAATCATAGAAGTCAAACCATTTAATATCCATTGAGATTGGTGACCTTCCACATCCTACTCCTACCTTTAAAATGTGTATAAATGAAGATGTAACCTGAAAAGGAAATTAGACATCTCTTCTCAGAGATAGGCATATGTTTGGATCTACAAATTTGATCAATAAAACATCTCTTCTCAGAGATAAAATTATTATAATTATGTTATTATTATTTCTTGAATTATCTTTCAACCAAATATCTTGAGTTTTGGATCAGTGGTATCATATCAATTTGTCCTAAAGTATATGATCCTAAGGATGATGTTAGACTATAGGAAGTTTGGGTGGAAAATACAAGATCTAGCAGACTATCTACCTATTCACTCCAAATTACCTCAAATGGTGGACAACACCAAGACATATGATCCTTTCAAGAAATGGTGAATGAATCCATCCAATAGTAACAAGCATAGATGATACAATAATTCACCCAAATTCTCTAATAAATCTTGATGGGAAATTTTGGCTCCTCATCTATAACCCCATATCCTTTCAGTGCCCCAACACCCTTCAAGGTTTAGGTGAATTTTGATATCCCTATATTTGAAGGAAAAATTAATGCTGATGTAGTAAAAAATTGGTTGGATCAATTATCTTCCTATTTTTTATAAATAAATTAATCGATAAAGAGAAGATCACTTTTGCTCTTTTTAAAGTATCATTGTCTATCAAAAATTGGTGGGAAGTGTACAAGAAGAGATTTAGTATGGATGATATTGGACTTGAGGTATAACCTACCTAAGATGATTTCATAGAAACTATAAAGGAATAATACTACCCCATTGGAGCATATGATCATCTATATATAGAGTGGCAATAACTTCACCAAGGTAAGGAACAATTTGTTTAAGATTACACTAACATTTTTTATTCTCTATCTATGAGATTGGGCATCTAAGAAAGTGAGAAACATAAGGTTCTAAAACATTGTGGTGGACTATAATGGTATATATGGGGGGGGGATAAAACTCTTCAATTTGGAAACCCTTGATGAGGCATACAAGTTCATGGTAAAGATTGAGTAGAAGTATGGAATAATGAATATGAAGACTAGACTTTAAAATGGAAAAGTGACAAACAAGGTCAAACATGAGGCAAAAATTGGAAGTAAAAGGAAGGGAAAATTGGGAAATGGTGTGATTACCACAAATTTGGAATGCACTCCAAAAAATAATGTCGAGACATCAAATCCCTACTTTATGAATCATAATCCTCAACATCTACTACTCTACCTCATACACACCCTACAATCGAAAAGGATGAAGAAGAGATTGTAGATGCTGAGCTTGATGCCATCTTTACTTCATCATATATCCACAAGGAGAGGCCAAATGATAGGGAAAGGTTGTTTCACTCTAAGTTATGGGTGAAAGGTAAGCCTCTACATTTCATTCTTGATAGTGGGAGTCAAAATAATTTAATCTTTACTAATGTTGTGAAAATCCTAAATTTGTCCATGAAGCCTCACCCAAAGCCATATAGTATTGGATGGTTAAGTCTAGGGAGAAACCTTCGTGTCACCCAACAATGTCTTCTTTCATATGCAATAAAACCTTTACAAGATGAGGTCTTATGTGATGTATTCAATCTGGATGTTTACGATGTACTCTTTGGTTAACCATTCAAGTATGATTGACATGGAATCTATGAATCAATAACTCAAAGGATGACCATCACTCTTGGAACATGGTGCTATAGGGTACTAGAGGTACCACCTTCTACATCTGTCTCCCTGATTAGTGCCAAGAAATTTGTTCTCATGGTGGTCAAGCCATAAAAATATAAAAGGGCCTATGTTGTATCCCTGACTACAAAAAAAACACAATAACAAAAGAAAATAGATACCAAGCTAAGAAAGTTTATGGTCTTCTATCCATAGACTGATGGTCAGATAGAAATGGTGAATAATTGGGCCCTACATAGCTCCACAAAGCACATCTCCATAAAGTACAGTTCATTTCAAGTATGCATCGAGAATAAAATCAAAACACAACTACCACACTTGATGAAAAATCTTGATACAATGGATACCATTGATTTAAAAAGGAGGGAGGAATGATTTGAGTAACATTTCAAGTGATAATTCAGGTGATGGTTCTACCCTAACTGGTGGTAGAACTTTCGGGAGCCATAACTTTTGCACCATAGCTTCGTTTGACTCCATGTTTGAACCATTAAAAAGATAAGAATGAAGGGAATTCCATGAAATGGAACAAAGCTCTGTTAGATGGGGTTTTAACCCAAAAAACCAAATGGAAGTTACCAAAATTTCAATTTTAGTACGGTAGTCTAAAAATAGTAAGTTTCTAAAAATAGTAATTCCTCAAATTCTATATTGTCGTGAATCATGGAAGTTGAAAAATATAATCTCCCTCAAGATTGGTGACATTCCACATAATATTCCTACCTTTAAAATGTGTATAAATGAAGAACTAACCTAAAAATGAAATTAGACATCTCTTCTCAGAGATAGGCATATGTTTAGATCTGTAAATTTGATTAATAAAACATCTCTTCTTAGAGATAACATTATTACAATTGTGTTATTATTATTTATTAAATTATATTTCAACCAAAGCTTCTAATTTTTGGATTAATACATGTATTAAGCCTAGATTCCTAGGTATTAGAGCTAGTAGATGTAGTTCCACACAAGAAATATAGTGGCTTATGATTTGAACACATGTTAACATGGTATAAATAGTTTCCCAAGATGGATATATGGAAATAATGTCAGTGCAAGGATGCCACACTATATTCCCTTTTATAATAGTCTATAAATCTAAGAAATGGGGAAAAACATACACTACATGATCTTAGATCCATCTAAAAACCTGAGGTAACCTATCATCAACTACATGGGGAAACCTAGTTGGCCAATATGTAGGTAATCTATCATAGATCTATGCACTCAACAAAATGATGGGGCCCATCATCTTTTACCCCTAGGTCAACATCTAATACATAACATGCATGAGTTGTACCCAAATGACATAACCTAAATCATATAGTGCACCTGCTCTAGGATGGACTAACATGAGGCTACCATGTATATTGATACCTTCCCATCTAAATTATGACACATCACATGTGATATCATAATTCTTACTAAGGCATTCTAGATATATAAAATGACTAAGCTATAAACATTAAACAAACTAACATGAAAATAATGACAAATCCTCTCTAATTCTATGCCCAATAGATTAGGGCTCACCTCTCATCCTCCATCTATAATGCATCATAGATAATTAGAGTCATGATAATGGGAAGTACATACAAGGCATGAATATCCTCTAAAATTATTCCCAACTCTATCATGTCCCCCTCCATCTCCCATAAAAAATTATTGGTTAGTCACTCCCATGCTCTTAGGAACATGACAATTAGATAAACACTAAGTGAGATCCTACTCATCTCCATGATGCCTCCAAACCCCAAGGCAACTAGACAAGCTCGATCCACATCTGACAATCACTTTAATAAATTTGGTAATGAGGATGTATCTACCAGGTGCCAAAATCTGTGTCACCTCTATAAAATATCAAACAAAAGAGAATGTATTAGATATTGATGTCATAATAATAAATTACATTCTTAAATATTATCAAAATAAAAAAAATTAACTACTTCATCAGCATGTTTGTCTTATTTTTCCCTTTGTTACACAATCAACCCTTTTTATACTAAATCATCCCTATCACCTCTTTGACATATTAAATTGGCCCTATGTTATACATTCAACCCACTCTTATAGACAAAATAAACTTATTTAATACTAAATTGGCCCTTTCCCATCCTTTGCATATTATATTGACTCTCTTCCATGTAGTTGTCTTGATTTGACATATTATATTGACCACCTATTATGTACTACATTGAATAAAATGTACTATGTCAACCATATCTATTTTTCTAACTGGGTCAGCCCTATGTTACACAATCATCCACCCCAAAAAATACTAAATCATCCTACTACTACATATTTGGCCTCCTTTATTTCTCTCACCCTTTAAAACTCAATTGATAGGGCTGACTTTGTTCTTAGTTTGTGGTGACAACCATTTACCATAAATGGCTTAGGCTGTTGGTTTGATTCTTTCCTACTCAGTATCCTATTTTACCCCTAATTTACCTAAAAATTTCTAGCATAATTTTTGTTATCTACATTTTTCCTAACATCTATTTTTCTATATCTAGATTTATTTCAATTAAAGTTAACAAAAATTTGAAATTAACTAATCACTTACTTGAGTTAAACTGGCCATGATTTCTAGGTGTCCTCCACATAGAAGTTGTCATCTCCTCACCATGATCACTCTTTGGGCTCAACTAAGTAAATCAGAGAAATATTTTCTTAGAATAGTAAAAATAAAAAATTAATTAATTTTCACCTTATTTATATCTAGTATTCAAAATTATTTACCTATCAATTATTTATAACCAGACTCTATTTTTTGCCCATAACTTTGTTTATACTAGCCACTTTTCAAAATCTAAATATGTTTTAGAATCATGATGTTGTAGAGAATTCTTCCACTTATTACATGTATATTTTGTCAAAAAAATCATTTTTGCTTATTTTTATAAGTTTGCCTAATCTTCCCCAAATTAGACACCTTCACATTTTTTGTCACTTCTATCCTCTTTTATAACACTAAGGTAAGTAAATGTATGCATTTTTTAATTATGTCCTTACATTTATCTTATTTATTTCTTACTACAATTTAATTAGCTTAGTGTTTTTTGTTGGTATGTTCTTTTCTTGAAGCACCATCCCATGTTGTAATTTCATGACAAATGATAATCTTCAAGTGGGGAATATGTATACACACAATATTTTTAAACTTTATCAATTACTGATGCTTTCTCTCTTATAAGAACCTATCGAGACTTAGTCTTTCTGAGTCAACACCTTAAAGGGTGCACTAAGAAAGGGGTGGGTAGATCGTTGGTGATTCACAAGATTGTTGTTCCCTATACCACCACTTGAAACCAACACAAATCTATCCTATACAATTACCTAAGCTTTGAAACCTCCCTTACACACTCCTTAAAGAAATTCACCACTTTAAATGTCTGCTACCTAAGCCAAAACCTAATTTTGTCATTTATAGAACAAAGTTGGCATGGATTGACCCTATTCTTAAAATATAAACATGATACAATATTAGGTTAGCCCCAACTGAACTAGTGTAAGACATATATACTTTATTTATTAATGAATAGGATTGATTGGGATAACTCTATCAGCTAAAACTTTAAAAGAGTTTAGGGTTAGATCTAACTATATAAACACATCATTTTCAACATTTTTAACAGAGAGATAGAGATAATAATTTATTTACATATTTGTTTATCCACCATTATACTTGAGGAGCCATTTCTTAGGGTTTCATACTACTCTTGGAGAGAATAATTTTATCTTATGAAAACTTGGTATTCACTAGGAGGTCTTTAGCTAAACTATAGTCCATTTTCCATCCTTAATTTCTTCAACATACACAATAACCTCTTGCAAAGCACCATTGGCCAAAATAAATATCGAGGATCAATAGGTTCATCTTCAAATGTTAGTATTCTTAACTCTTACTCCTCTTTATTAATTAGATATATTTTCACTTGTTATCTTATGAATATGTTTCTCTCTCCATGCATTAGAATTAACTCTAAATTGAATTGAGTAGAGTTTTATTTTCATGTTTACTTTTATGTTTATTACCCTCATTTTGTGTCACATGCTTTGGTGAGCATTAGGTTAGATTTACTTTAATTTTTTCATTTACTTTGATAATAAAACATAGGACCTAGCTAGTGTTATTGTGTGGTATTGCTTGACAAGATGCTTTGGAATCCTATCTAGAAATATTATGTGGTAAGAGGCCCATTGGTTAGGTCTAGTGGATCTATATTGGTCATGACCCTGATTGTTTGAATATATCAATAAGCAGAAGGGTTAGTGTGATTTATCTTCTCTGATCTAGGATTGATTTTTAGATCAACTTCACTTTCACTTATATTTAATATCCATCAAACCTTATTTCTAAATTCTATTTGTCTACTCTGATTCCATCCATGATCACAAATATAACTCCTTTGTATTTATGCATAATGATTCCTCCTCTAATTCCATGTTTCATATTTTGATATGCTACTTTGATTCCACGTTCTATATTTTTTTGCATTAATATGATTCCATACATGACCATAGTATTTATTCTGTGGATTCCATGCATAATCACAATGATTTCCCCATTGATTCCATGTCCCATAGTATGTTACACTATTCTAATTCCAAACATGATCATAATAGTTATTCTTTGGCTTCCATGCATAACCAAATTTATTATTTCTATTACACTCCTTGACATTCCTCCATATTTTTTTACCTCTCATGATGATTTGTGTGTCTATATGCCCAAAACTTAGTATCATGATTTGTTATTATGACCTTATCAAAATTTTATTTTGGTGGTTCCTTTATCTCGTGAGTAATAGAAGTTTTATTATCTACTTGTATTATTTATTCATATATGCCTTCATCTAAATATTCCTCATGCTCTTCTTCATCCACTTCAATCTCATCCTCATGCTCTACCTTCATTGTTCTCTATGCCTTTCCACATATTATATCCTATAAAGTAACCTTAATTTTATTATACCAAAACATCATGAAATGTTTTTGCACATTAATATTTATCATTCCTAATGTTTCTAACCAAGGATATCCAAGAACCATATCCACACCTTTCATATTGAAAACATCAAATTATGAATTCAAATAATATTTCTCCATAGTGAGCATAAACTATTGAAAAAATGAATATTATTACCATATATTTGAGCCTCATTTATATTCTTTGATTAAATATGTAGATGTTGAGCCACATCTAAATTGATGAAGTTATACTTGATTCCAGGGTTTATGGACACAATGGTATTTTTATTTTGAATGCATCCATGAAATTTAAATATAGAAATATATCTATTTAGATATAAGTTATTTGAAACCTTATCCTCCATCTCTTCTTTTTACTCATTAAAATCCTTTAACTCTTATTTTGCATCACCTATGTCCTCTTCATCATCACACTCATTTTCTTCTTCTTCTTCTTCATCATTTGCATTCTCTCCCTTATTATCATCATCAACATTATTTTCTTCCTCTTCTTCTTATTCTTATACATCCACATTATAATTTTGTTCCTCTTCTTCCAAATCATGATGCTAATCCTATCCTTTTGCATCATCTGTAGCTTTCTCCTCATCATAAGTATTTTTTTTATATCCCATTGATCTATGAAAATCTATTCTATTACTTCCCATGAAAACTTCCATCACTTGAATCCAATTTTAACTCACTAAGTTGTTTATGACCCCTAAAATGATGTGACAAAACTTATCACCATGATCATATATCAAAATAATAATAATTAAAAATGATCCACCATTATCTAACATTAATATCCTTCTCTCCATAAAATAAATCTAACTCCATGATCCACAATACTAGGGTTAATGAAAAAACTCTAAATTTTTAATAAATCATGTGAAACTAATCAAAACCATTCAAAATTTTGAATATAGTTTTCATGTATAATCATGAAACTTAGTGAAACATTGGTGGAAACAATCCAAATTTTTTGGCTTATAAAGTTAATCTATGAAAAATAATAATAAATCACACAAAATGTGTCAAAACATTATGAAAATTTGACTCTAGTCGTATTGTATGATGATACTAATTCAATAAAAATTTCATAAAATTTTATTAAAATTTAGGTGGATATGAAAAAAATAATATAAAAAATAAAATATAAATATATACTTCAAAATTTATCATTAAACCTCTATTTTGTTACTGTGACGTCTTTAAAATATTCTTCAGTGCCAATTAAAAATTTATAATTTTTTTTACAAGAGATTGTAAGATATTAATAATTCTACAAAAATAGGGTTTTACCCATAATATTTGCCCAAATTGATGCTATGATACCAATTTTTATTATATACACTTATAATATTCAAAATATTTGAAATATGATGAAGATCAACACAACATACTAGATATTGGTGGTCTAAGAGCCCATATATTTAATATATGTAGAAATAGAATAATACCCTTATGATAGAGCAATACCGTACAATACTAATTTAGGAAGGAATATCTCCATGATTCCACTTTTATGGGGACACCTACAATATCCTTGAACCAAAAAATATTCAAAAATTACTTAATCGATCAACACTTATAATATTTTAAAATATGCAGAATATAATGTAGATCAACAAAACATAAAAGATATAGGTGGGCTAAGATGCCTAAATATTCAATATATGCTAAAATAGAGTAATAAACTTATGTTATGGAAACACCATATAATACTCCTTTAATAATTAATAACTCCACAATTCCACTTTGAGAAGCCAACCTCCAATATCCTTCTACCAATAGAAGAATCAACACTTACGTGATTGATATCCTTTACAATGATATTAATATCCTTTATATATACCTCTATATAACTAAAAATGGATGGGTAACATCATAATACCAATGTATTGTGACCATTTCCCAATGTACTAATTCTAAAATTTACTCATTTATCATAATATATTGGACCCATATAATTAACTAAGGGGGATGTGTGCCACATGTCAACATCTCCACCAACCCATATAATTCATATATCATATCCATAGGTATATAAAAAAATGGAACTTGGGTTGGTACTTTGGTTTAATTTACACTCCAAAAAAGGTATCAATCCATCATATAGTTAAAAAGGTCCATAATTAAAATCTAATCACTTCTAGAAAACTTAAAATTCACTTTAAAAGTTGGTTGAATGTGTCCATCTAAATTTTGTGTTAATGGGGAAATGTATGCAGCTTAGAATTACACTTTATAAATTAAATAAAAATTAAATTATACTCCTAAGGTTTATAATAAAATGTAGGAATAGTATCCAAGGGGGTGAATAGTGCTAGGAGAGCTAAGGAAGTTTGCAACTTATGATTATGCCTACATACGATAAAAGGAGTGGTTTTAACATGGAAAGCTAAAATAATAATGACACAACTATATCAATGATGTGCTCACACCTATCATAGTCCTATTTCCTTTTTCGACCTACCATATCACCTACACAACATTGCACACATAAAATACCCTACTGTAGATAGTTAATGTAAAAATACAAGTGATCTCAATCAACATAAAATGTATATGACATATCAAAGGTATAATTTTTTTTTTTAATAAACTAATACCAATCATATAAACATATGTATAATAAAATATATTATTAATAATAATAGATTTAGTATAATGTAATTAATACACATCATAATGGAGAACTGAAATAGTGTAAGTAAAGTGACATAATAATGAATAGAATACTCATCTAATATAAACATATATTATTATTTCATAAGTGAATCAATAACATCACATAATATATTGAATATTTTAATCATATATAAGGGATATATAATTATCTCATGTCTCAAATATGCATAAAACACATCTCAATAGGATGTGTGTACACACAAAATGTCTAAAAATAAACACTGCAAAAATAGGGGACTCATAGATTCATAAATCATAGCACCTCACCAACCCTTTCTTATGGATCAAATACAAACATATGATGTGGGAAAAAATATAAATACCAATGATATTAATCATTATTAGGATAATATATATGATCAAAAACCTCATAGCATAGATAAACAATTATCTAAAATTAATTTTACAACTTGTGGCCTTGGGTAGTTTCTTGATGACATGAATACATTTGGTAGTGGAAACTTATAATTTAGTATCCAATATTATAGGTGAGTTTTACCTTATCATATACATAATGAGTCATCACCTCTCATAGATAAGGTAAATAAACCTATGGTTGAATATATAATCTGGTCATCCTCCATTCATTTACTTTGAAAAGACTACCACATGATTTAGACATGTTAAACACAAAGGTGCCAAAAATAGAAAAATGGGGGAAAATTAACAAGATCATTAATAACCAATCACACTATTCCTAATAAATAAAATATTTATAATGAATACATAAAGGAAAAAAATATGAACATATAACATCTCAATGAGAACATGAAACTCTTAATAATTACAAATAAGATTATGATTTAGCATACCAATATTTCAATCCTCACATTTCACTGCTCACTACATCACATAAAAGTTAATTTTATAGTTTTATATATTATTTATAAGTATAGGTGAAAATTGAACCATTTATTATTACATTCACTGATCATGGGATACCTAACGATGAATCAAACAATGGTCCTTTATATATACACATTTGTTTCACATCATTACTCGAGTACACATGGAATTTTGATTGAAAATGATTTTATTAAAAATTTATTGTTATGTCATCCATAATTATTAAGGATTATATTTATTGGTATTTAATTAACATGATTGTGATACTTTTTAGTTATGATGGCATTACCCACACATATATTGGTGGTATTACACTACCTATTACAATTATTCCTCAAACACTTCTAGTTAGTTTTATGTCATTCTTGATTTAGGATTGTATAATCTAATAATAATTGGATGCCCATAGATTAAAAAAATGATAATAATACATTATAAATTACATAATTGTCTCAATTTTGTGTGTGATAATAAAGTACATAATATTCATGACACACCTTGTGATATACTTATACTACCGTCAATATGCCACATGTAATCATGTAGTGTGCTTCATGAGTAACATTTATTCCAACATCATGTGATACTTTTTACCATTCCACCACATTCAATTATGTTATTAAAATAAATGTGAGTCTACATCATCACCTCCATCATTTTATTTTATCTAATGCCACCACTATCTCTAGTGTGAGCTCCTTGAGCTTCATCTTCTATAGTTTCAACATTAAGTCCTATAGTTCCTACTTATACACATCCCAAGGATGATTTGTAATTTATTACATATATCACTTAAAAATGTTTTATAAATATATATTATTATGCATGCTCCTATATATTTATCAACTCACTCTTCACATAGCTCTCTTATGGGTGGTAATTTCACCTATTACACAACTCCTGACTATTTTTGTGATACTTTGAATAACACACTTGACTATGCTATTACAAATTATGACATTATAGATCAAATTACTAGTTACACATTATAGCATACATATTATACATCATCAATACCTCAATTTTATACAATATTGTTCCTAATTTTGTAAATTTCTCTTTATGTATATGTCATATCTTTCATATGTTTTTGTCTGCCACATTTGATTGCATGATTCCATTATTTTAATTAAAATATTTGGTG
The DNA here is from genome assembly GCA_037957365.1 of Torreya grandis. NCBI lineage: Eukaryota > Viridiplantae > Streptophyta > Pinopsida > Cupressales > Taxaceae > Torreya > Torreya grandis. The sequence continues at coordinate 4,380,452 of JARHVA010000443.1, forward strand.
ATTGAATTTGATTTTATCTCGATATTCTTCTATATCCTTGGTTTTTCATTGAATTATATTTTACATTGGTCTTTTCACTTTTATTTTTATCCCATTCTAAATACTTGTGCTTATTTCCATATGATGATAACATATATATTGAGACATTCTATCCCTGCATACATTTGGTTTTAAGGGAAGTTTTAGGTTATTTAGAATCTTCTTCTTCTTCTTATTATTATTATTATTATTATTATTATTATTATTATTATTATTATTATTATTATTATTATTATTATTATTATCATTTTTGGCCTTCATATTTTTTTTGTACTTGTAAATAATAAAATTAAATATTTACAACATCTCATTCTTACACATTTGATAAATATTAATAAGGGATCTACCCTTTATTTCTAGACCTCCCTATTACTAAAAGGCTTGTATTCGCCATCTCACTATGCCTAAATGCTTGTCTCTTAGTCTGATCCATATAATTATGATGACCTTGGTATCCTACATTGTAAAGAGAGATTAAAACATGATAAATATCATGCACTATTATTTTTAGATATATACCTATTTTTAATCCTTATAGACACTACTGACCATAGAGGGACACTACCATCGATGGTAGTGCTTAGATCCTTATCTAGTGTCTAGTAGCTAAAATTCATCCAAATTAAAAAATGATCAAAACCCATGGGTTAGCCTAATTATCTTATTCAACCATACTATGATATATTTTCAAAAGGTGTGGTATAAATACAAGTTGAAACATTCTCATTCATCATGTAAAAAATACCAAGAAAAAACCTACAAAATCTAAATCAATCAATGACACAAGAACTCTATTTTTCCCTACTCATCCATATTTTTATATCAATCATATTAAAGGTTTGAATCATTCAAATAGTATTCCATGAGTGAGATTTTTCAAATTAAAATTTATATCACAAGATGCATCTTCATATAGAACATTTTACCCTTATGCACACACTTTCCCACACATACGAGAGAACTAAATAATTTTGAGGCCATTAAAGGATTTTACATGAGGAAACACCCATTGATAGAGGGGTCTTTTGGGGAACTCAATATTATGAGCCCATTAACCCATTTTTATACAAACTCACTCCAAGGGTGAATAATGGTGAAGAGATTAGGTTTGATCAATCAACAAAGAGAAATAAATTATATCCCATATATAAATGCATCAACACAAAGGTGATATAAAACCCATAATGAGTAAGTTGGTTGGATCCTGATCCAATTATTATTATATATTAAACACTTGCATCACATTGAGACACTATCATAAATGATAGTGTACATATTTGATAGTAGTGTCCATGACCATAAAAGTGAAATTTACAAAATTTGATAAATAAAATATGATACTAATCCTATATATTTTACACATGTATTTAGACTATATTTTCCTACTTACAATAAACCAAGTACCATTATTTTTGATTTATTGATATACTTTACTATTTTAGTAATATCAATTATATAAATTCATAATATTATTTATCTGAGTTTTCTATTAATTGGTCTGATATATATATTAGTTTATCACCCTTGTGTTGAACTAATTCTATATTCTTTACCCTATATCCACCATTCTAAATTTAGGGTTAAACAAATGGTGAACTGAAATTTATGTCTTTATATGGAAACTCTAGCTCACCCTAGGGTATTTAGCCTCCTAAGTTTTTCCTTGCTATTTTTTCCATATCTATTATATTATTTGTATGAAACCTAGGTGTAGCCCTAGATAGGTGGTGTTTCTATTTAACACTTGGAACTTCCTCTTTTTTCACATAATATAGATAAAACCAATGAAGTATCAAATCTTATGCAGAATGAAAGTGATAATATTTAAATTTAACAAAATACTAAAGAGGTTATCATAAAATATGATTCTAATCATGAAAATAATGAATCAAATGGAAAATATGAACATGAATAAATAGATCAAGAGAAATCACAATCTATTTATATGTTTCAAGAGTGTATCCATCAAAACCTTGAAGATCTTGATGATAATATCAAACCCATATTGGAAACTAAAAAATAAAAAATCATATATGAGCAACCATGTGCATCTATTTATCATGCTATTAGAGCTATGGGACAACCCCATATTACTATAACCCTCACCTTGATCACATCATCACTTCATACATATAATGGGGGAATGTGTTATATATTTACACCATTATTTACCAAAATAAATCCTACTATTACTAATCCTTCATGGGAACCATTAGAACTTCATACCAATTACTACTATCAATGACTATGGATACACCTCCTTTGGTGACTTCTCAAAATTCAGATCTTAGTGATAAAAATGTGAAAGATATTTTGTGATTATATAACACCTCAGATTTGTACACTTGGAAAACTTAAACCTTGGTTGTTCCTCTTAATTCTCTACTTTTTCCACTTCTTCAAATCTCACATCTACTCTATCTTTGTGCTTGTTGGCATACATCTCTTAGTCTGACCAGTCTTATATTGATGACCCAAGTATTTTATCTTACCCAAAATGCTTAAAATGTATTTATATTCCATCTCTATAATTTTGAACTTGTAACTATTATCCTACTCCATGGACACTATCTTTTAGATCAGACAATAGCATTGATGTTACTATCCTATCCCAACATAAGTGTCCAGTGATATAAGGTCATCTAATTTGCAAATGAAATATATCCTAATGGTCATATTAATTACTTTAATGTAAGTTATTAATCTAAAGGTATTGATATAAATACAATATCAACCTCATTTAGACCTCACCTAGAAAAAACCAAAGAGACCAAGACACTTATCAAAATCACTCTATCAAACATTCGATTGAGAAAAAATTCCAATTTCCATACCAATTATACTAAATGGACATCTACAGGTCTGAATAAATAATGGAGTATTCTAAGAGCTTGATTTTCTAAGTTACAAGCTAGGTCATTATTGTACTTAATTTATACACATTTCATGATTCACACATAAGCCAACATGTACGTAAAAAATACATGAGTATGAGGTGCTATTATAGAGTATTGGATATGTAGTAAATTCCATTTGATAATGGAGTTATTAGGGTCATATTGACACCCCAATAACACATTTTACCCCAAGGTCACATTGAAGATGGAAAGTTAGGGGTTTACTATTTTACAAGGAATGACAATGCATGACCTAGATTTGTACTAGATCTATAATCAAACAACTATTCTAGAATTGTATTCCAACCTAATTTCATCATATTATAGATCCATAATTGTATTAGAATAAAAAAAAACTAATTAATTCTCTTATTTGTCATTTCTATATCTAGACTAGTTGTACTTTCCATATTCAGACTATTTCAACATAATAAATTTAATGTATGTTTATATCTGAGTTTAACATTTAATTAGCCTACTATATATTTGATTATCACCCTTGTGACATTTCATTTATATATTATTAAACTTAATATTAAAGTGAAAACATATAACATATTTCATTTTAGGGTTAAACATTTGGTGAACCTAATATTTGAACATTAAACCCTAGGTCAGTTAGGATATTTTGATTTTTCAATTGCTAAACTCTAAATTGATATAAAGTTTACAATCATGTTTCCCATGGATAATTATATTAATTATTTAATGTTATAATCCATTATATTGGTTCTTAATTATTATATCTCATGCCTAATTAACACATGACGATCTATAAGGGATGTAAAATCAATATTCCTATAAGATCCTTCCTATTCTAATAAGAGGGCTCCAAATAACAAGTAACAATTAATCCCTTTTCAAAATTAATTTTATAATGCAATATAATTAGAATATAAGGAATGTGAAATTGTTGACCAATTGAATGATACACATGCTAAAATTTCAATCCTTAAGTTTCTAAATCAAAATAATGTTTATAGGGATATCTTATATAAAACACTTTATGAAAGACAAGTCCCAAATAATATTGAGCCTAATTTTTCTGTAGATATTATGCAAGATATTAATAATCATAATATGATAATAAAATTTGATCAAATAGATTCACCATCCAAATATATTATTTACCAAAACTTTCCTTTGTTCATATAAGTAACAATATAAAATAAAGGTATAAAAAGAGTTCTCATTGATAATGGAACAAACCTAAACATTTATAGAATGAAATTATTAAAAGTCATGGGTGTTAACCAAAATATTATTCAAAAAATGGTTATGCAAATACAAATGTTTGACAAGTCACAAATCCCTTTGCTTGGTTAAATTACATTAAATATTATTGTGGGTCCCTTTACATTACCCACTAAGTACCGAGTTATGAAAAAAGATTTGAACTATAAAATTTTATTTTGATGGTCTTGGATATATAAAATGTATGATATTACTTATATATTGCATACATGATTAAAATTTTGGCATCAGGGAATCCTTTACACATATATGATAGATTCTAATCCATTCAAACATTATGCATTGGTCCAACAAGTAGACAATCCTAAACTAAGATACTATGAATATGATCCTAAAATTGACACACTAGTAAAATAAACTAATTAGGTTGTAATATCTAAGGTACCAAAAAGATAATTATCATGCTTACTTGAGGCCCCAAATTCATTACTCTAGTTATTATTAGAGCATGAGCTTATATCTATCCCTCACCCTATTGAGGATGATATGAGTCAAACTCTACCCAATGGATATGATGTGAATGATTATTATGATTATCATCAAGGACCAAGGAATTCTATAAACTATTGATTTACATTGAAACACAACATCAGAGATCTTATCGATGATAAAAAAAACTTATATTTTAGGATCCTCCAAAGGAACTCAATTTCCCACAACTCAAAAAACATACACACAAACAAGATTTAACATTTACCTTATAAATGGGTGGTGCTTATTATTTCCATAACCATATTGATCTTGAAAAAATAAAAACCACTTAAAATATAAAGCATTTTCAATAACTTGGTTTTAACTTACAAGACTTGCAAAATATGGTAACTTGGAAAAAATTCTTGGGCAACATAATAATACCAATTGCTTGTGGTCCTAAAGTGATTCAAACATGGGTTTGGGTTATGCCTACCATATATCCATATACATTTACACTAGGAAATCTTTGGGTATATAAAATGGAAATAAAAATTGACCCAAATAAACAAGGTATTTCCTTTTCCAATGAAGGAAAATAATATATATTCCACATAATAACACTAACTCTTATAATACACATGAAAAATGTGAGGAGGAACATGTTATATACCTTTTCAACCTATCCAATCATGATGAAAACAATGTAAAAGATAAAAATTAAGGTTTCAAGGAACTGAATGGGGGAGATACCTATGATAATCCATTGGATAGGATCATAGATTAGTCTCTCCAAAAAATTCCAAAAAAATAAAATAAGAAACATCCAAAAATTCAAAAGCACTATCATCACTTACCTATTCTATTGACTCCTTGGTATCCATATGTTACTTCCATATTGATGGACCCCATATTTAGTTACTTATACATACACATATGTGTCACACTTTTACATTGGGTGTGATATAGGTATACATAAATAAATGATACACTCCTATTTAAGATGTTGGACTTTTCCTCTACTCATGTCATATGGACATTGGGTGAATCTACTTATTTGATCTTGATCCAAATAGGTTATATGAATCTATGATCATTATAGCTATCATGTTTGAGCTTACATATGTAATTACACTTATTTATTATCCATAATTATATCTTACATAGGGTACTTCAAATGCTATACACTTGACATACTTCTATAACACATTGGATTCATGGGCCATTATGACATGTTTATGTTGTTTGCTTATGCTTTACTTTATGCACTTCCTTGAGTGTCTTGTATTTCTTATTTAAGCATTTGAATATGCTCCTTTGCTTGTGGACCTGGTGCCTATGTATGTTTTTTTTGACATTTGCATCATGTCATTATTTATGGTATGAACATTTGAATATGTCATCCTTACTTTCATGTACATTCAAATAAGATGTCTCTTTGATTGTTTGACATTTGAACATGCTCCGTATTTGCATTCTTTTTGGACCATTGCTTTTTGACTTGTTTTTGAGTGCTCTTGTGTGTGTGCTTGTTTTATTGTTGATATTTTACTTATTATCTATACATTTCCATGATTTTTATCATTAATATTAGCCCTACATGGGATCACATTGGTTTTATTTAATTCAATGATACATTTACCTAGACATGTTACTTATATATGCTACATGGTTACATTCACAAATTTTATAGTTGTCTTACAATTTTTAGGTGAGTTAACTCCCAATTCATATCTTTCCCTCACCTCAAGGGGGGGATATTAGTAGGTGCATGTTTGGGAAGCACACTCTCCACACTTAGCATAGTTCTCATATTTAGTAGGGACATGCTTTGGAATCATGTTCTCTACACTCATTCAATATTTGATACTTATATCAATTTGTAGATTCATTGGGGGTATGCCATATGGGCATGGATTCCACAAATTAATTTTTTTTAGATTCAATCTAGGCATGATTTAGAATCATGTTATCCAAATTTATTTAGTATATGATACTTATATTAGTTCATAGATTTACTAGGGGCATGCTTTAGAAACATGTTATCTACACTTATTCAATATTAAACATCTCCAACTTACAATGGGGGCATGTTTTGGATATATATCCTCCAAATTGGTACTTATGTTAGTTTTTAGATTTAGTGGGGGCATGTAAAAGGGGAATGGATTCTACACATTCACAATTCTCTTATTTAGTGGGGGCATGATTTGGAATCATGTTATCCACACCTATTCAATATTTAACATCTCCAATTTATAGTGAGGGCATGTTTTTAAAACATGTCATACACATTGGTACATATATCAGTTTTCATAACTATCTATATATCATGGGGGTATGATTTGGAATCATGTTCTCCACACTCTTAGTTATCCAATTTGGAAAAATCACACAGTTATATGATTTAAATTCATAATTATGGCAAAATTCTATAAATTAGTACCATTATTATACATAATTTCAACATGATACATATGTAAGGTGCATATGTTATACAACATGTGCCTAATATTATAAAATTTAAATCATTTTCAGATTTAAAAACCATTACACATAATGATACCCCATAGAAATTTATGGACCATATAGAGCCAATATACTATAGTAGTTGGTTCACCTTTTGGTATGATTGAGGTGATAAAATCATTCAATATTTCCAAGTTTTTAGTTTGGAATTGATCATCCAACCCCACTAGATTATAAGCATCATTGGATTATACAGTTGAGCTAATCTTAACTATCAGGTGGCAATTCACTTTTGCTCCAAAGTTAGGGGTGTGTGCCTTCCAATATCTCTCTTTATCTCCTTGGATATATTCACTTTAAATATTTATCCTAATCTTAGTTTTAGAGTCTGATAATGATACATCTTTTGAAAAAACAACTTGCCAATGGGTAAGGTGGTTACATCGACACACATGCAATCCTAAACCTTGCTCTTTCCTTTCAATCTATTTCAAGTAATTTTTACCTAGATTATATGAGCTAATTTTACATTGTAACATGCTCTTAGTTTTAGGTTAGTAACTAGTAAAATCATTCAATTCAACTCAATCAAAGACAAGGTGTGCTTACACACCAAGGTACTTATTCATATCCTTTAAAATATAAATTACATTACTAGATTAAAGGTGGAAAATTTAGATGATATTTTATGTTTATATATCACCTTAATATTTTACACTTGACAAAATCAGCCCTTGGCTTTTCCTCTCCATTCTCTACCTTTCTTGCTTCTACAAGTCTCAATCTACTATATGTTTATGCCTCTTTGCCTATATATCTTAGTTTGAGTAGTCTTATATTGATGACCTAGGTCTTTTATATTTCCCAAAATGTTTAGAATGTACTTATCTTACATTTATTCAAGTTTTCAACTTATACTTGTTATCCTACTCCATGGTCACTAATGTCTAGGTTAGATAATAGCATCAATGTTATTGTCCTATCACTATGCAAGTTTATAGTGCCATAAGGTCATCCAATTAGTAAATGAAATGTATCCTAATGATCAGACTAAGTTATTTAAAGTAAGTTATTACTCCAAATGGATTGATATAATTACAAGATCAATCCTCATTCAAACCTCAACTATAAAATTCCAAAGAGACCAAGAAAACTATAAAAATTACCCTATCAATCATTTAATTAAGTAAAGCTTCCCTATTTACATACTAGTCATAGGGATTTAAAATCTATAAGTCTAAAGTACTAAATGAGTAACCCAAGATCCCGATTTTACAAATTAAAGGCTAGGTGATAGTTGTAATTTATTTACACATATTGAATGATTCCCATATAATACAACACATAGAGGATAACTATAAGTCTAAGGCCCTTGTTTAGAGTATTGGCTATGTAGGTAGTGACCTTTTATAATGGGGTCATTGGGGTAAGCTTGACACTATATTCACACTAACCCATTTCCCCTAAGGTCACATTAAATATGAAAATCTAGGGTTTTACCATTTCATAAAGAGTGATAGCCCATGACCTAGCTATGAATACACTAGAGTGAAGGCAAATCCAAACATAAAATCATCTTTGTGGTTGCATCTTGATTCACTAGATATCCTATATAGGACAATATCATTGGATTTAGACATTAGTGTCAATGAAATCATCCAAGGCTGACACAACTATCCCAGTAGTTAGAGGCACTCTATCTATAATATGAAAACTATTCTAGAACTATCTTCCAACCTAATTTTAGCTTGTCCCATATCTATAACTACAATAGCATTAGAAAAAGCTAATTACTTATCTTCTTTGTCCTTTATATATCTATCCTATTTATACTTTACATATTTAGAATATCTTAGCATAATAAAATTAGTGTGCATTTATATTTGAGTTTATCATTTAATTGGCCTACTATAGATCTGGTTATCACCCTTATGGCTTTTCATTTCTATATTCTTAACCCTAAGTTTAAATTGAAAACATACAATATATTTCATTTTAGGATTAAACACAAACTATAAAACTTTGGAAAGCCAAGGTTACCAAAATTGATCAATATTATATTAAATCACCTTATGATATTGATTCATAAGTTATGTTACATAATCATCTTACACCAAAAATATATTTTCACCTTTTTCCAACTAGTTTTGTTGCACCCAAGTTCATATTTTATGATGGAAATCATGATCCTGAATAACATCTTTGATATTTCTATGTGACATGCCTTGATTATGCTTCTTATGATAATTTTGAATGAATAATTTTCATAAATCCTTAAATATTATGAATTATGATGGTTATATTACTTACCAATCCAATCAGTGAGGGCATTTAAAACTCTAGCAGATCAATTCCTAGCACATTTATCTATCAACATCACTAAAAATATGTCATATTCTCAAAATTCAAAGATCAAACAAGGAAAAAATGAACCTATCAATGAATATTATTTTAGATATAAAATAATTTTAGCCAACATGACAAATCCAGTGGTAGATAAATAACTTCAATACATCTTCAAGAAAATCTTGCTTGCACCATTACAGGAGTCCATTGGTTTCAAAAATTTCAAATCTTTTTATGACTTTTTCCATATTTTTCAAGATCATGAACAAAAACTTATTTCCTTGAACAATCAAAATTATGTAGAAAACTCACCAATACATATAATATTAAGTTTCATATCAAACCAAGAAACAAGGTGAAACCCATAAAACCTAAAAAAAGAAACAATCACAATGGTTAACAGTGTCATAACAAGCTAATTGACTCATCTTATTCAATGAACCTAAGAGAAAACTTAGAGAATTCCTTAAGTCTCCAGCTTATTTACTTTATAATCTTGTGGAGTGTCATCTCATATCTCTCCCTCCTCCATAGAGGTTGATATGAGTCAACCTCTACCTAGAGGATATGGTGCTAATGCATATTATGACTATCACTAAGGCCTTGGGCATTACACGAAAAAGTGTTATAAATTAAAGAATAATATCAAAAACCTCATTGATGATGAAACTATTACCTTCAATGATAATCTAAAGGATTCAGATTCACAACCTGGTGATCGCCATAATTAGAATATATTTAATAATTATTTTCAAGATCATTCTAAGAAATATCCAAAAGTAAAAATGGCATATAATGTACATGCTCCTCTATCACATTATGGGTACCCATTATATGGGATTTACTTCACTTACACACTCACAATATCTCATATGTTTTAAAAATCTTCTATTGTATTTGATGATGGTAAAATAGTTGATGGTGGTTTAGATATTCATTCATTATTTATTCGATCATACCTTGATCATCAACCTATACATAGTGTTATGACCAATAATAATTTTATTGATAATTTATATACCATGACACTACTTACACATTTGGGATATATACATGATGATTTATACCCTTTGACCAAAACCATCATAACATTTGATGGGACATATCAACATGTTATTGGTGAGACTGATTTACCTTTATAGGTTGGTCTAACACATTTGGTTACCACCTTCTTAGTTATACCATATACAAGAGTATTTGATATGTTATTGAGACAACCTTATATACATAAAATCTACATAGTAACTTATATAGTGCATGGGTGTATTAAATATATTCATACCACATGGTAGTCATAGTTCCTAAAATTCCATATGAACATCCAATTGAACAAAAAAAAGTTTATTCCAAATAGAAAATTATATAGCTTAGTAAGGTTAATCCTCATCAAAAGGGTAAGAAATATGCAATCCCATTTCTTAGGCAACCCATATTAGAAAGGCTTTTTCACTAGAGACACACAGTGGATTCCACATAATATTTAGCAACTCATACACAACATACTCATTTACTTAGAGAAAATAAACATGTTTTAATTATATATACTCTAAATAAACCACAAATCACTAAATTATGAGTTCCATGGACCCTTACTCATATTTTATATTCACAACCACAAATTTATATTACACATACACATGATACCATAAATTCTATAGATCTATATATGACACCTATGCATGCTCCTTGTTAGTACCACCGGTTTCACATACCATATTATAATATTATATTACTACCTATGAACATCCCTTAAATGGGATAATAGGATATATTTTATTTTAAAACATTCTAAAAGTACAAATTTTTTTTTTAGGAAACATATAAAAACATTTAAATAACTCAAAAATATAAAAATATTCATCTTTCCTAGATTTTATTAGCTCTTTGACATTTATGTTATTTGATTTATGTTAGTAGATAGCATATAATTTCATTATAATATACACATATGTTTAATGCATCTTTGAGTGTGATACATGCATACAGAGACACATGATCTATCCATTTCTAGATGTTGGACCTTTTCTCTATTGACATCATATAGTATATTAGGGGAATTTGATTCTTTGATCATGATTAATACTAGTTACATATCCTTTATGATCATTTATACATTGTCATGTTTGAGCATATATGCTAATGCTTACACATGTATATATTCATGCTCATATCTTTCAAAATGTACTTGATATGCTATAAAACATAATATTTTTTACTAACACATATATGTAGGGACTAGTAGCATATCCTTATATTGGTTGCTTATAATTTAGTTATTCACATTGTCACTTCCTTGAGTGTTTTAAATTTATTGTTATTATCTTGTTTATGGAACATTTGAATATGTTCCTTTCTTGTTAGCCCTTGTTCCATTTTATATTGAATAGACATTTTAATATGTCATTATATGTTGATTATACATTTAAATATGTCATTCATTTTGATTGTGTAACATTTAAACATGCCCATTGTATGAGGTCTCCTTAGACCATTAGTTTTCATTACATTAAGTGAAATTGTGTGTGTACTTGATTTCTTGTTGATATTATAATGTTACCCTCTAGACATTTCCATAATCTAAATCATGCATTTTAGAACTTGGTGTGATCACATACTATGAGCCTAATTGATACATCTACTTTGATATGTTATCCATATATGCTACATGATTCATACATATGATATACAACTACCTTATAATTTTGAGTTAAGGTACCTAATATTTTATGTTTCCCTCAACTCAAAAGGGGAGGGGGAATTTCAATGGGGAAATGGTATAAAAGGCATGGCCTACACATTTTCATAGTTTTCTAGATTATAGTGAGGGTATCATAAAGGCATGACCTTCACACTTATGCATTTTCAATTTTTTTAGATTGCAATGGGGGCATGTCATGAGAAAATGGCCTCCACACTTATACATTTATTAAATATCTATATATTTTAGTGGGGGCATGTCATAAGAACATGACCTCCACACTTACACAAAATCCAATTTAGTTCCATGATTTAGATATACACTTGGGTCAAAATATTAAACATTGCATCAATTTTGAATAGATTAGAAACAAAGTTTTTCAAACTTATGACATATATAATAAACCTAAAACATATTAGAGGTGCATATTCCATGCTATTGCACAAAAAAATAGAAAATTTACCAATCATACTACTCACTAGGATGCACCGATTACACCAAGATGTACTATTATCAAGTCTTTTCTATTACAATAAGGGGTTTATTTTATAGGTTAAAGTGATTTAATAATTCAACCTCACCATATTTATATATTGGAATTATTAAATAATTAAATCTCACTAGATTTATAAGATGAGTTGATTAAATCACTAACCTCACCATAGTATATATTCATACTTGAGTTATATGATTGAGATATAATGATCTCAATGTCCCTATCACAACTCATCCTTTCACCTGATTTGGAGCATAATATATTATAATCTCCCTCTTTATCTCTCCAAGGTTTAGGTCTAAACCTTTTCTAGATCCAATGCTTCATAAAGAATAATATTTACCAAGCTAAATTATCAAGAAGCAACATGGTTGTAATGATACATGTGTACTCCTTCCTTGATCTCTATATTTTCAAACAGTTCAATTATTTAAAATTTTAGATTATAGGCAGTAATTTATATTATAACATGCTCTTTTTTATAGGTGATACACCAAAAAAAAACTCAAATTAGGCTCAAGTAAAGGCAAGGTGTGTTATACACACCTAAGTATGCATTTTTTCCCCTTTAACCTGGTAATTTCATCCTTATGCATTATTAGATTAAATGTTGGGGAATGTAGATAATAAAATGAATATTTATAGCATCTAAATCTTGTACATTTGAAAAATATAAATTAGGGATCTACCATTCAATTCTAGACTTCCCTACTATGAAAATGCTCATAGTCTCCATCTCAATGCACCTAAATAATTCTCTTTGTTTGATCCATATTATTCTGAAGACGCAGGTCTATTGCACTACTAAGAAAGCTTAAAACTTGATAAACATCATGTATTATAAATTTTATATTTTTAATTATTTTATATCCTTTTAGACACTACCAACCATAAAGGGATACTACCATGGTTAATAGTGTCCAAATCCTTATATAGTGTCTAGCAGAAAAAGTCATCTAATTATAAAATGATCGAAACCCATGGATCAAATTAATTGTCTAAGTTAACCCTACCATGAAATATATTCAAAAGGTGTGGTATAAATACAAGTCTAAATTATCATACATAATCTATCAAATACCAAAATAAACACCTAATAAAGCTAAACTAATCAACAACATAAACACTATATTATGTCCTATTTATTCCTATTTTCATATAAGCTAGATCACTATATGCATCTTCATATAGTATATTTCACCCTTGTGTACACACTTTCTCATATATTTGGGATAAACATATAATTATAAGTCCCTATTTGTAGTATTAGATATGTAAGCATCACCCATTTATAGAGGGGTCTTTGGGAAAACTTGACACCATGAGCCCACTAACCAATTTTAAAACAAAACTCATTCCAAGGGTGAATAATGATGAATAGGCAGGGTTTGATCAATCGATGAAGAGTGACAACATAAATCTTAGATATGGATACATAATTATAAAGGAAACATAAAACCAATAATGGTGAAGTTTGTTACATCCTGATCCAGTCATTATTTCGTATTGGACACCTACATCATATTTGGACACTAGTGTCTATGGTAGTGGCCAGATCTGACAAAAGTGGTCATGACCATAAAATTACAATTTCCAAAATTTCATGACTAATCCAAAATATTGACATTTCATATTTTACACCTATTTCTAGTCAATATTTACCCATGCATAGTAAACCAACTAAGTGACATTGTTTCTTATTATTGAAATATATTTCAATAGCTATACTTTAATATTTTTAGTAATCTTAGTTGTATAAATTTAGAATTTTGTTTATCTAAGTTTTCTATTAATTGTCATACTATAGATTAGTTTATCACCCTTGTGATTGAACTAATTATATATTATTAACCTTATACCCACCATTCTAAATTTAGGGTTAAATAATACCTTACTTGTGTCCCCTATGTTTCTTCTTCTTAGAAAATCATAGGATGTAGAAACACTAAAAAATACAAAAACCAATAAAAAATATTTATTAATGGATATGTATCATGATCATTTACCAATGATAGAGTTTTATTTATATCCATGTTTTACACATGCTTGTCATGACATTTATTTGAGTGGGTGAGATATATGATATATTATGGATAATTAGATGTTACACAATGATTTTATTGTCCACACCCTAGGGGACATGATCACTTTATGCTATACCTTAATTAGGGGGAATATATATTTAGTAGATTTATGTTTATTATGTGTGTGTGTGTGTGTGTGTAGTTTTTTCATCACCCTGTATTGCGAGTCCTTTTTCCTTGTCTGATGTTTTATTATGTAGATACATAGTTACATGTGATTTAAGTAGTATACTATGCAATATTATGTGAATGTTTTCATGATATAGATCATGCATTTATTATGTTTTTTAGCATGATATTACCCATGTAAATTACTATTTTGATACTAATATGATTTATACCTATGTTTCCATGGTCTTTACCATGCATTTATGAGGGCATACTATTTGCGTGTGGTTAATTGCTTTATCTAGGCTTACTAAGGGCATACTTGAAAAAATTAAGGCATAATAGTTGTCACTTTTGTGCTTTAAAATTTAGAAGAATCATACACTTATCCTTGAGTTATTAATAGTATACACATTTTATACATGTGAAGCATTAATTAGAGAATACTATTTACCTCTACATTTTCCTATTAAGGGAATTACGTGATGTTATATATACTACATGGTTTCAAATGGACATAATAGTTGCCCATCTCCCCTATTGCCACTATGAAGGGTCATCTTTTTAACTTTACAAAATTGTGTATTTCAACCTCATACAAGGATGTGCATATTTTTACTTGAGCCTTGTATTTATGATGGTTATAATTTTTAGAGCTTTATATAATTATATTAAGTGATGGTTACATGGCATTTGTATGATTTTCATGCATTTTGACACTTTTTATAACTCATGATGCATTTGAATATTTATTTTAAGATGATTGACTTAAATGTAGGGTTTTTTTAACCCTTACCTTATAAGTGTGGCATATATTTAGATATTTTAGTTTTTAATATGAATCAAAGGTATTGACCAAAAACATTGGGAAAAATTATGGAGCAAAATGTATTTAGAAATCAACATTAAGTGAACTTGAGTGAACTAAGAGTACCAAAAATGGTTTGTTGTCTATTTAATTAATTAAGAAAAGGATTGGGTTACAATAAATCTTGATTTTTTTCATTAGAATATTGTTTTATTTTTTTTATCAAAAGTGATGAGGGCATTGGTAACACTAGGGGTAGTCATTCCTATGCCCTGCCTTTAAATTTATGATTTTCAAATTACTATTTTTTTCACAATAATTTGATATTGAATATTTGATAGGATTTACCATTTTTTAGGTAGATTATATTTTTAAAGATACTAAAATCTATGTAAATGGAACCTAGTTCTAACATCCTTGATTCATCCTTCTTTTCATAGGTAAGTCAAGGTACATTCTTCAATTATTTATTTTAATACTTTTATGTACACATAACTTCAATCACATATACACATCATAGTAGGGGCATTAAAAAGACACCCAAATTCAATACAAGTCCCTTTTCCATAACATATTTTATATGTTTTTATACATCTGGTCCACTTGTCTATGTTTGGCTATTTTAGGGTAATTCCTACCCCACATTAGTATATATCTAGAATTATGCCTTCTATATATATTTAGTATTTATATATTATAGGTTTTAAACCTTATATAAATATATTCTAAGCTGTTAACACCCATTTTAGACATGTTTTTCTCTTAGGATAGATTTGTTGGCCACAATATAATCATTGAATCTGCCTCCCATGGATTTAGTGCTATTGAATTTGTCTTGTTCATTTTTGTGGGTCCTTTTGCCTTGCGATATTTTATTGTGCCTTGTATTTAACATATTAATATTTTTTATAGTCAAACATTATGTGTTTCAAATCCTTATGATTCTTATATATAAAATAATTCCTAGTCATTTATGAGGCATGAACAAATAGTAAATTTTTATCTATAATCTAATTAGTGATTTTAATTTGTATATTTATTTCCACTCCTAAATTTTTGGTACTTCAAGTATTATTTAAAAAATTATGACATCATCCATTTATGGAAAGGAGAGTTGTTAAATATTCATGTAGTTGCATGATCACTTATGAAGAAAAGGAGGTTAAAATCCTTCCTAGAAATTCCATTTACATTGCACAAGAACTACATGGGGTTTGATTTATGAAATATATTTAGTTTAAACTCCTCTTGAGGTTTCCCTACCCAATTTTTTATTCCTTATCTTTTTCATGTGTTTTGGAAAATTAGGTCAAGAGATGAAGATTACATCATCTTAAAAAATATGTCTTCAAATTTAGAGAAGCACAAATACAAGTCTCTACAACATCATAAAGTGAACCTACACATAAAAATAAAGAATATAAAAATGTGCACAATAAACATTCATCTCCCATGAAAAAATTCATCAATCATATAGGCGTAGCACTAAATCCTTGTGAAAATTTATCAGTATAAAGCATGTACCAAACATATCCTTGTAGAGTGAGCAAGCCATATTTTACATATAACTCATTCATTCCTTCCAGACTAGGGCTGCACTTCTAATTTTTTTGAAGTTTGTCAAGGTATGACTATTCCTTCTCTTTTGTATTTCATAATGTCCATTGATTGTAAAATAAATTTTAGTTACACATTTTTACTATTCTTAGACACTATAGTATATCTAATTTACTATTTTATATTGATATATCATAGATCTATCTTGTGCATCTTATTTTAGCATTCTAATAGTGTAATTATATACTACAGTCACATTTTGGTAAAAAATATTACTATAGAATGTTTGTAATTTTTCTAAATTGAAACTTAAGTGAGAATCCACTCACAAGAACTCTCCTCTATTGGCTATTTTTAAAATTAAAATTTACTTAATAAAGTTGAATGTGTATGCTTGGGTAGGTCTAGCTATCAAATTAACATTTCATGATGGTTATATCTTTCAATTTCCTTTCATTTTATTCCACCAATAAATTTTTAGATTGTCAAAAATGGATAATAGGTAATTTTTAAAATTAAAATTTACTTAACAAAGATGAATGTGTATGTTTGGGTAGGTCTAGCTATCAAATTGACATTTCATGATGGTTATATCTTTCAATTTCCTTTCATTTTATTCCACCAATAAATTTTTAGATTGTCAAAAATGGTTAATAGGCAATGAATAAAATTTGGATATCATTTATTCAAATAAATTTTAAAAAATAAATAAATAATGATAAGACACATGGTGTATATCATTTTCTCTAATTATTTCATTACAGATTTAGATTCATTATTGACTAAAACTTTTAAGGGACAAGTTAAATGTAGTTACTACTTTAATGATTTCCATCAAACTCCAATTAATTTTTAAAGTGCACATTATTAGATCATAAATGAACTTAAATCTTTAAAATAAAGTTTTAACAAGTAAATTTAGAATGAAAAACATGTAACCAATTCTATAAATAATATCTAACTAATTTAAGTAAAAGGGTATATAGAGTGCAGTATCATTCTAGATTTGATAGTTACAAAGTAATTATAAGTTTTGAAACATATATCAAACAAATTAAATATAATAATAAAATATAATTAGAAATTAAAAATAAAATTATAATTTTAACTACAAATAAAATCTATGGATTATACATATTTTCATCCCAATTTTTCCCCTAATGAAAATTATAATGACATTATAGTTGGTTCTATTATTTTTGATTTTGGGTGATTGAGTTTAGTAATACCATATTTAATTTAATTTAGATTTTAATATCTTGAATTTTGATTTGTATTTACAACATTATAGTAACTACAAAAAATGGATAATTATATATATTATTTATGTAACCTAAATTTTATGCTATAGTTCATTTGATGCATTTATTATGGATTATTTTTATCAGCTATTTTGATATACTTAGAAAACATACTAACTAACTTTATTATCTAGTTGAGGTGGATGCATGATAGATTCACCATTTCATTGCATTGAAATCATGAGGGAGATAATCAAAGGGGAGAGGGTGGAAAACCATGATAGATTAGGTAGACAAAACAATATGGGAACACTCACATAGTAATTTTAGTGGTAGTTGTTTGGATTAATTCTTTGTAGTAGTATTGATTGTTTAAATGTTTGCATTACATGCAAGTTATTCTTCTAGTGATTAGTATAATATTTATGCTAACTTACGTTGTTTCTAGTAACTTGTGTGTCTCTAGGTTTGATATGAAATGTATGCTATGTTAACATTATTGTATTGATTCCTACTAATTATGAATGATTATGGTAACAATTTATTAGTTTTCATGTTAAAGGAGACTTGTGTGTTTTTAACTTGAATGAAACTTTCAACCTCTATACAAAACCCTATAGTCTAGATGACAGTTCCTAAAACATTACCTTAAAGTTTTGACATGCACTATGAATTAGTTGCATAAGGACCATCACTAAAGAGTGCTTTAACATTGAAATAAATGACCACCTTTGGTGGTAAAGATAACATAGTTCTATTGATATTTTTAGATGAAAACTTAACATAGTTGTTATTGTTTCACTATGAGTGGTGGACTTAATTAAATCACTTATGATTAACATGCAAAGTATTCTCTTGGAGGTCAATAAGCATAGTCATTATTTAAGGCATGAGTAGGGTTTCACCTTTTGATGTAAGTCAATGAAGTATTGGTAGTGGAGGGAAAATAGGAAAATGAAGTCATAGTGAAGTAAATGGAAATTGAAATGTAATGAAATTACTTAGATGTTTGCAATAATGAAATAGTATATCAAATAATTAAGAGAAAAATAACCATATCCACAAAAATAATTTATGAAAGAGTAGAATAATTAATAATAATTACTAAGTTTCTTCAAGGGGTAAACCTCCACAATAATTAAATAAGATCATAATTTGAAATATAATGATCAAATACTGACCACTACCTTACACACACTCTCTCTCTCTCTCTCTCTCTCTCTCTCTCTCTCTCTCTCTCTCTCTCTCTCTCTCTCTCTCTCTCTCTTTACTAATCCATGGTTATTTCACAAACTAACCTTACTAAGAACATAGAGTGATGCAATAAGATAATATAAGAGGTATGTAATCCACAAGTTGGCTACACATATCCCTAAATATGTCATAGGTTAAGGGTGTAAAATTCCCCACCACTTTAGAAAAATGTTGTCCTCAATGTTTAATGAAACTAGGATGTTTTTGTAGGAATGACTCATCCTCCCATGTTACATCTTTACAATGTAAATTCTTTTATTTGATCAAATACTCCTTAATCAATCTGGTATGTAATTTCTTAGTGTGCATATGAAAGATCAATTTAGGCTCTAGAATAACTTAGACTTCATATAATTTAGGTTACTTAGTATAAGTAAATTTTTTGTGTCAAATTACCTTTTTCAGGCAAAAGACATGGAATACCATATGTATGTAAGTGGATGGGGGAAATTATATCTTTTAGGAAACACTACCAATTTTATGCAAGATTTGATAAGGACCATAATACTTAGGGGATAACATGTTATCCTTTTTTTATTACTTTAGAGACATTTGATGACATTTATATAAACACAAAAAGACCCAATCACCTATGTTAAAATCACACTCACTATGGTGTTGATCAACTTGATACTTCATTCTATTCTATGTCATTACTAATTCTCTTGTAAACTAGTGAGTACTTCCTATTGATGAATAAGGTGTTCCTTAACAACTCAAGAATAGGTATGCACCTTGAAGTCTAAAGTTATGTATGGGGGGTGATATCCATAAAATGATAGAAAGGGAGACATTTTGGAAGAAGTGTGAAAATAAGTGTTATAACACCATTCACAAGTGGTAGTTAATGACCCCATTTATCCTATTTATCAATAATAAAATAATGAAGATACCATTCTATACTTTTTTTGATTACCTCTATTTATCCATAAAATTAAGGATTATGGAATCGTATATATGCCAACTAGGTGCCCAAAAATTCAAATAATTAAGCCCAAAAATTACTAGTAAATATGGGACCTCGATCACTTACAATGATCTTTAGAGTACCATGCAATTTTAAAACTGTATTGAGAAAATCAAAAGCTAATGCACTAGTGACAAATGGTTGTGATAAGGAAAAAAAATGAGCATACTTTGTGAGTCAATCAATAATTACCATGATAACATTTTTACCCTTAGATAATGGTATCCCAACAATGAAATCCATAGAAACCTCCTTCTGCCTCTGGTTGGAGGTAGATAAAGGTTATAAAAGACATGGGGTCTTAATGTTTTCACATTGGTTCTATTGACATACCATGTATTTAGCTACATATTTATATACATCCCCCTGAGTCCTTCCCAAAATAAATCTTTCTTGATTCTATGATATGTTTAAAAAAATACTAAATGACCTCTTAATGGAGATGCATGAATTTCCTAAAGGACTTTATGTTTGAGGAGAGAATGATTACACATGTATACCAAATATTTATACCATAATGAATTCCCATTCCATGCAATTTTTTAGACCCCCCAAAACCAAATTGAATATCATGAAACAAATCCTGGATATCCCTGTCATTCTTCCATTCTTATATTAATTCCTCTAGCTAATCTACTTGCTAAATGATCATTGCACATAAAAATGCCTCAACTAATTCATCCCGAGTCAATAGTACATCTTCCACCACATACTATTTTCCTTTATTATATACTATTTCAAAAACATATCCTAAAATTTTATTCACCCATTTTTATTATTTTTTTGATGACAATCATTATCCCAAAAAATATTTGAAGCTATCATGACTAATATTTACCTAAAAGTGTCAACCCATAGTAAGGTCTACATTACTTGAATGCATGCATAATAGCCATCATCTCTTTCTCATAGATTAGATTAAGGCTATTTTCCCCTTTAGTTGACAGATATCAATTGTAAGTGGTGTGATTTATTTCTTGAGTATAGCCCCCATGCCATATCATGATGTATCATATTCAACAATAAAAGTTTTAGATGAATCAGGGGTAGCACAAAATGGAGTGGAACACATAGCCATTTTTATTTGTTTAAACACCTTGATATATATTTAAATTCATTGTAGGGAGCCTTTATTAGATAATTATGTGAGTGGGGATGTGATAATTCCATAATTTTTTACAAACATGCAATAGTAACCTATTATCCCCAGAAATCCCTAAAGATTTTTGTGGGTTCCTGGCAGTTCTCACTCCATCATCAGTTGAATATTTTTAGGATAAAATTTCACACCTTTATGTGAAACAATATGACCCAATTAATCCACATTTTTGACACCAAAAATACATTTGGAAGGTTTGACATAAAGATGATGTTGTTCCAGAACCAAAAGTACCTATTTCATGTGCTTCAAATGGCCTTCCCAATTTTTACTATAAATGAGGATGTCATAATAAAAAACCAACACAAAATTTATCAATAATGGCCTAAAAATATTATTCATTAAACATTTAAATGCATATGTTGTATTTTTAAGACCAAAAGGAATGAGTATTAACTCATAATTTCCTTCATGAGTTTAGAAATTTATTTTAGATATGTCCTCTTCATGGACTCAAATTTGATGACACCTAAAGTGATTATCTAATTTGTTAAAATTAATAGTGCCATGAAATTCATTTATAAAATCATCAATTATTATAATAGGATACTTATCTTTGATGGTGTACTTATTGAGTTCTCTATATTATAGCCAAATCTTCCAAGTGTCATCCTTCTTATGCACCATGACTACCAAGGAGGAATGTTCAATTTGACTTTGTCTAATAATTCCTACCTCCAACATCTCCTATAACATATTTTTAGTTTCAACCTTCTAAGCATAATGGTAATTTTAAGGTCTCATGTTGGGTAGTGTAGTACCTATAAGTATTCTACTAGCATGATCATGCACTATGCTTGGTGGAAGTTTTTTTCACATGGCACCAAAATAAATAAAATGGTCATCCAACACTAGTTATAAATTAGGATGGGTAGAATACCTTTTTAGTTAAAATTATATGGAAAAAATCATTCAAAAAATACTTCATTACCTTTTCTAATTATCTTCATCACATGGCGAGAACTAACCATTATGTATTTTTATCTTGTAAACCGTGTAGTTCAAATGCCCTGCATTTTGAATGAAAGCATGTGAATAGTTCCTAAAAATTCATCTCAATTATGACCAAAGTGATGATCCATTACACTCCAAAAATAATGTCAACCCCACCCATGGGAATAAAAAACATAGGATAATTTTAACATGAAATCTCCTATATCAAGATTAATACTATGGCATTTTCTATAATAATTATCTATATCACCATCTTCAATCATTACAAAAAATATTGGAGCTAGGTAAATGAAACAGTTCAAACAAATAACCAGATTACTATTTATGAAATTATGTGTGCTCCCAAAATAAATCAACATGGTCACCTTCTATTTATTTAGGAATCCTACCACCTTATGAGTTTGAGGAGTATTAATACCTAAAAGCACATGATAGGAAATAGTAGGTTGAGATTATTTAGATTCATCCTTGGGTTCTTCTAAAGCTTGAACTAAGGCCTCATCATATTATTAATCCTCATTAGCACCTTAAATGTAAAAAAAATTATTTTCAACACATATATGTCCTTTCTAAATTTTATATCATAGACAAAACATAAACCTTTTGTACGCTTCTCTTAAATTTACTGAGGGGCCAATTATCCTGGGTTGAGGAAATGATGGGGGTGGGAAATTATGTTCAAAAATATTAGTAAATGATCTTCATTTGACTATATATTTTTACTCTACCATGTGTATTATTGATATGGACTCAAATATTAAACTAGGATTAAACATGTGAACCTCCATTTGGATACTATCTTTGAGTCCACCCAAGAATAGGTCAGTCAAAGTTGAATCAGTGATGTCATCCACACATAAGGAGATATTATAGAATTGATGAATATAATCCTTTACAGTCCCTATTTTCCATAGTTTGGATAGCTAATTGAAGTATTTTTCCAAGACATTATTATGATAGTGGATCTAAAGCTCCTCAGAAAATACTGACTAGGAAACCTAAAGTCCCTTATTTTTATTCTAAGAACATAACCATCTATACCAAATGAATTACTTAGGTTATAGATATAAAAATGTTAGTAACACTTTTTTTTCACATGGAGTATGATATAGATCAAATGAATTTTCAATTTGATTGATCTAAGTGAGTGGATACTTACCATCAAACTTGCACAAGTCCACTTTTGACAACTACTCAGAATCGGATTGGAGGTGTGATTATTTGTATAGGGAGAACTATATTGGAGTGGTGGAGGATTATTTTATGAAGGTTGAGCTATAATATTGGATAATTTACAAGTTATATGCATTAATTGACCCTTAAAAACATCTATGTCCCCTCTTACCCTAATGATGTCCCTTTTGACCACATCAAGATCATATTTTCAAATCATGCTTTGTTAATATGAAAATTTTTGTTAAATTGACTCAGAAATAAATCTATCATAAATGGTAGAATCCATGTCATCCTTGTGAGGAGTTTTTGGAGTTTATTTACCTTTCCCATATTCACAAGTGTTAGGAACTCCTGTACACAAACCCTATAATGGAGGGTTTTATCCATGAAAAAAGTGTATCAAAATATTATACCATTGTGATAATCTCACTAAGATGAATCTAGGGACTACTAATGTGCACAATGGTGAAAAGAGTTTGCCAAAAAAATGTATTAACATATCATACCATTAAAATCATCTCACTAACACAAATCTAATGACTACATATTTTCAAATGTAGGTACTAGGTTTGAGTAATAGGAGAAATGATATCAACAAGTTTATTCAATTTAAGTATTTATTATTTAAAAAGATAATCTTTTTATGGCTTACAAAAGTGGTTGGAAAAATCAACTAGCCAACAATGCATTGTAACCAACCTATGTAAATAAAATATAAGTAACATAATAAATAAACTAAACTAAACATAATATTTGGATCATATATGACCCTAAAAACTCCCCATTGATCCAAAGATGTATATAATTTGAAAGAAATAGGGAAATGATTCTAAATTCATCAAATAATCTTTGAAGTAACTATAACTAGTACATTTTACTTCCTAGTACATGATCAAAATTGATGCCACTTTATAAATAATCTTGTCCTAATTTGTGGCATAAAAGGATAATGAACATGATCAAGGCCTAATCATCCCCTTTGATCATCATGCCATATAATAGTATAACATGATTAAGGCCTGCCCAATTACATCAATCCATATAAGACTCCACCTAGAAGCCCATCAAAGTGACCAACATGTACTATGTATGGCACATCTCCATGAAGTACAATAAATGATGATGACATTATCTCAACACCGATGGTGATAACAACTCCTATCAACTCATACTATCATTAATGACTAATTAAAGACCATCTAATGATATATCTTGTCCCCATATCAAGCAAGAGGTGAGAAGTCATGCATCAAGAGAAAACAATAAAATAACCATGTATACTCCATGTCATGAATATCAAGTATATAAATCCAAAAATATAATATAAAATGATAACACAAAGAAAAAAATGCTACTATAATAAATCCCAGTATTGAGCCTAGCAGCTCGCACAAGACAAGTGAGTCACTGATTAGTCATAATAAGATGTGAGGTCCATTAAGACCATAAAAATCAATCATATATGACACCTCTTGATCAGAATAAGTGTTAGAATAACTTTAATAAAAATAATAGCTATCACTTAATAATCCACATAATTGACTTTATCTCTCTTTTTTTGTAGAGTGAGGTCATAAAAAAGGACATACATCTGTAATATGTCAAGTAACACCACAATTGAAACATCTGGGCTATTTCATATACCATAAAGATCTAAAATAAGTTGAATCACTAGAAGAAACACTAAAATTAGAAGAGTTCCTATGGTGATTTTTACATTTTGATGATCCTAGAGAGTGTCATCGAGAACATAGTGGAGACTGTCTAAAATGATACAGAGACTATGTTAGATAATGTCTCAGAGAATTTGTCAGAGAGTGTTTCATATAATGCTTAAAACTACCTCTATACATAGTGATGATATTTGTGATGTGACATAGCATTTTTAAAGTGAGCCTCTTCAATATACTTACTCTTTTTATTTGTAAACTGTTACTCAAATTGAGTCAACAACTCACAAATAAAGTCAAAATTTTCACCATTTAACTTATCACTAAGTTGTAACATTTTGATAAAATTGATGTATGTATAATTGAGGCCATTTAGTGTGATGAAAATTAGCATGTCATCATTGATATTTCCACCTGTCATGAAATATTCTTTTTTTAACATTTTCATTTGAGAAATATATTTAGATACATTTTCATCATTAGCTAATTTTTTATTTAAAAGTTACATCAAAAGGTTAATGTTTTTATATGTATGCTATTTTTCATATAAGTCCTTCAATGTTTTCCATGATTTCCATAATATAGATTTTATAGATTCAATTTAAATAATCACTTGTGTAGTTCATGATGATTTGAGAAGTGTGAGTCCACGTTTATCACATTTTTGGTATTTAACTATTTTGGTTGCTTCAATGGGTGGTGAGGTTTATTTATATATTATTTACCATAAAACATTAAAGATGATCATCTTTTCCATATGTAAGCTTCATTAATTATAGTTTTTAGGTTTTAAGCATCTATTTTCAAAGATTAAACTCATAATTTTTTCCATGATGCTATCAAAAACAATCAAGTTAATGCTATCAGGGTTTGGTGTTGACCCACTAAATAGCTTTCATTTTAAAATATTAAAATTTTGGGACTTGTAAAAAAAATATTACACTTTACACCTTTATATATATTTTACACAACTATATCTTCTTTTTTAATACAAAACATGTCAAAAGTAAATTCGACTTGAGAGGGTATTGGAACCCTGGATCTCTCTTTCACAAGCTACTAATAAAATAAAACTAACCAACATGCCTTTAATATATTTGAATATGAAAATAAAATATAGTTAAAATATCCTTGACTTAGCAGATGTGAGAAAAACTAAAAAAAATTACATACACAAAAATATTTTACATAATATCTTCACCTTGCATGTGAAAAAGGATGGAAATGGGTTTTCACTTGGTGGGGTTTGCTTTAAATGCTAGGTCAAATTTTAGGTTTTTATAATGTCATCTAACACTCATAGAATTCAACATATTTTGTAAAAATAACATAGTAAGAGAACTAAATCTATAATCAGTTCTGAGATTTACAACCACATTCTGAAATGTACTCCAAGTCCACTTTCAAAATCTAATTTCTACCTCTACACCATATAAATTATTTTGAGGCACACATAAACAAGCAACCTAAAAGTAGTCACATTATTTGGAATAGTTTCATATTTTTTAGAATAATGAACTATGTTTTATATTACAATAGTTATGTTCTTGTCTCCAAACACATATTCTAGATATGTTTTTGGATAGGTTTGGGATTGTATTGGTTCTTATGCTTGTGCCTATTTATATATCCAAAATTTCACCTTTAGATATATGTGAAAAAGTGAATACCATTCCCCACCTATTAATTTCTCATATAAATGCATCTAAGTGAATCTTCTAAGGGCTTGAAAAGAGATGTACACATTTCAAAAGACAAAATTTCATTTACAGTCTTCTAGACACATTCCCTTCAGGTTGCTCCATACTTAGGACATTGTGTGTTTTAGCAGTGCCTAATCATAAACCATTTAGTATAATCTCAAGGGTGCCATGGGATTTTATCTTCTTTGTATGTGGCTCTACCAATTTATTCAATCCTATTACATAGCCTCTCTCATTTGAACTCTGATACCACTATAGGTACCTAGTCTGAGTAATAAAATAAATGATATTAATAAGTTTATTTGATGTAAGCATTTATTAGTTACAAAGACAATAATATTTTATGGATCACAAAAGTGGTTGGCAAAACCAACTAGCCAATGATGGTTTATAACCAACCTAGGTAAATAAAAAATAACTAACATAATAAACAAACTAAAGTGAACATAAGTTTTGGGTCATAAATAACCCAACAACACAAGGTTGAGAATTTTTCCAAAATTTTTTACTAGTTTTTTCAAAAAAACTTTTAAAAATACTATAATGATAGAAAATTAAATTATTCCTTGATCACAAGTTTTTTTTTTTATCCTTCCACTCGTAGGAGACCCATAACACTAGATCCAAAAAATGCCATATAATCTTTCTCAAATCAAAGATATGATACCAATTGTAATGAAATTACTTAGATGTTCATAATAATGGAATAATATATCAAAGAATTAAGAGTAGAATAATTAGATTCAAAATAATAATTGATGAAAGAGAAGAATATTTGATAATAAATACTAAGTTGTTTTGAATGGAAAACCTCCATAACATTGAAATAAGATCATAATTCATAATACGATGATCAAATAATAACCAATACCTCCTATATATACTCTACTTATCCATGGTTATTTTATAAACTAACCTTACTAAGAACATATAAAAATTCAAAAAGATAATATAAGAGGTATGTAAGACATAAGTTAGCCACACATATCCCTAGACACACCATTGGTTAAGGGTATATCATAAATAGAAGATTACATAGAATTTTATTTGGTATTAGCTATGGCATAAGTATTAGAGAGTTTAATGGAAAATGTTAAAAATGAGATCTACAACAACAAAGAAGAAAGATAAGGAAAGGAGAAAGGTAGAGGAGAAGTTGTAAGTACTCATCATTTTTGGAGGAAATATCTACCTAAATAAACTAAAAAAATTTACTTAAATAATCCAAACAAGTAATTAAATCTCTATTTTGGGATTTTTCTAGTTTAGTTTCTAAAAAGGGTTTTCAAAATGGTCTTTTTATGGGTGGTTTAAGTTTTGGAAAATTTGTTATTTTACCTTAAATAAATGTAACATATTATGTTGTTTTGCTTAAATGGATGTAGCATATTTATATTTGGTTGAATCCCTAAATGGTTTTAGTATATTGGGTATTGTTTGTGACTTAAATGGATACAAAATATTATTGATATTTTACCATAATAACTAGTAAGTTGTTATTGTTTTTGGTTATAAGTAGCTATAACATATATTTGATATTTTCCCCTAAGTGGCTATAACATATTCATTGTTTTTAAATCTATAAGGCTATAATGTATTTTTGATGCTATAACCTAAGAGACTATAGTGTATTAATTATTTTTTCTATGAGGTTGTAGTATATTGTTGATGCTTTGCCGAAAGAGGTTGTAGCATATTCACTGTTGGTTTTGCCTATACTACTATTGTGTATTTATCATCATAAACCCTAAGTAGTTGTAACAAATTTGATGTGGTTTAAGCCATGTGGTTGTAGTTTATCCTACCAAATATGGTTGTTTTAGGAGATTTATATGCTTAGAACCTTTGTATATAAAATGATTAGTAGGTTATGTAGCTATATCTTACTCTATATCAATATTATTTATTAATGGTAAAACCTATGGTAGTTGCATTCATTTAAGTCCATATAACTACAATACTAAATATATTTTAAGTTATTATATATTTATTTGAATTTATATTTTACATATGTGGTTAGAACTTGTATATTTCAAGATTTATCCTCAGAAATCATTCAAACCTTATAAACCTTTGGGTGTGAGTTCACTCTCACCCACATTACTATAAAGGTGAATGAATGATTAAAATTAAAAAAATTCTTTATTTCTCCCAAATTCTATGATGAATCCATAAACCCTTGAGGGAATAGGAATTTTGAATGAACTACAAACCCGAGTTAATATTATTCTATGAGTATGCTTTGGTGATAATAGTAGTTATTTTATAGTTTGGAAAATCCATTCTTTCAATAATAAGTTGTTCAATTCTTGATTAAGTTGATTAAAAACCAACTAAGTAATATTTGGTAATTATAACCCTATAAGCGGCCAAATTAATCACCTATAGGACTAGAGTTAGTAATGGGATGCACTTTGAATGGTTGTATAACAAACCCTTAACCAAAATAGTTATTTTTGAGTATAAATATAGGTATTAATAAAGTTTGAATCTATTAACATAATGATGAAACCCAAATGAATATATGATCAATTATCATGCTGAAAGGAAATCTATAATTGTTTTATTAAATACTATGGTATGCCACCATTAAAAATTCTTGTTTGATATTCCATTTAGGTAATGAAAGTCACTATTAGTATACAGTTATGTATGTTGAAGTTGTAGGTGAATTATATGGAAAGTATGAACTATCAGTCTAAAATTGTGATATATATCTTCTTGAGTGAAATATTTTAATATGAATTTTTGTCTAATACTCATTATATGGCTAAAATGGACTATTTTATATGACTGGTTTACAAATAATATATGATTTAGGTTTTTAATTTAAAAGGTCATATTTATTTTTTAAAGTATGATGAGTGAAATGAATGGAGACATATTAAAAACCACTCATCATTGGTTAGATAAAAATGGTATTGATGATTTTATTTTATAGTAGGGAGTAAAAAATACTTATGTGGACAATGACCTAAATTATTTGAAATATGAAAATACGATAAAATAATTTGGCCAAATTAATGTTATATATGTATACATTGTCTATCCATTATACCTTATAGTTTACATGTTTGCTTTAGGTCATAAAAAATAGAGGAGTACCTTGGGTATTTATAAAAAGATACATGTAATAGTGATTTTACTTTCACATGTGTTCTCAGATGGTTTTAGATTCTCACAATGTCATTATCTACCCCTTTTGAAGGGAAGGGCCCTTCCCAGTGAAGAGGTGTGTGGGAGACTATCAATTTATGGTTGGAGGTAATGCACCTAGATGATGTACTCCCTCATTACACCTAAATATAAAAAAAATATGATGCATACTCATGACCACTATATTATGTTTAGGAGATGTTCATAGATGCTCTGTTGTATTATTATATACTTGTTTACCAAACTATATATTACATCATAGGTTATTTGATTACTTGTATATTCAATTTTGTCATACTGTAGTTTTTAGGATGGATGTATATTGTGTGATAAAACTAATGACATACTTTTTAATTCATTATTTCACCATGTTTTACCTTTCATGTGAGTTAATCTATTTTATTGTGTATTTATACAACATTGTATTGTATGAGACCTGAGAGGGCTATTGTATGTATTGGCATTAATGCTTAGATCAGGTAAATAACCATGTATCATGAAATTATTATTTATTATATGACATAAACATTGAATTATCAAAATTACATGTTTAACATGGTGTAATATATAATTAATTAAGTTTTTGAGTATATTCAATAGTTAATTGGTAGTTAAGGTTGGGAAGCCTTCAAACCCTCTTCACTATACTTAGTTATTAGGGGGATCCTTTTTTACCCTCTTTTTTGTACCTGGATGTGGGTCTATTTGTCAAAACCTTCACCTCCCTAGTTCATAGCTCTAGTTTCAAAAGCATTTTATCTAATCAAACAAAAAAATAGTTAATTGGTATTTGGTTGATTTGGTTTAATTTTTAAAAAATAATAATATTGTGTTAAATTATAGATTAAACCTAAGTGAGTTGTAACATATATTATACATATTTTCAAATCTATTTTTATGGAAAATATATTAAGTTAAATTATATGATCTATTGATTAACTATGTTATAATTTATAGCTTTATCACTAGGTATGCCAAACCACATTGAACATGAACTCAAATCTTATCCTTTTTGAAATGATTTTGAATTATTTATTAATGTGTATATACACATCTAATAACCAAAAAATATCCTCACTCCATCCCTCTAACATATTTATGCATTTATTTTTTTATAAAATTAAAATAATAAAAAAATTATATTGTTCTAATTTAAATACATTTTTTTGGAACTTTATCCATTATATTTACACCATGAAATCAAAATTTAAATTTGTAACTTATATTTACACCATAAAACATTTCAAAAAAGACTATAAATTATCAAATTGTATCCCTTGGTGTGGGTAACATGCCAAAACTTAGTCCTACTTGCTAAAAATTAAGATTTAAAAAGTAAAACATAATAAATATAAGGTAGATACAATAAATAAAATCCATTGAGAAAATTTAAATTTCATTATTACGTAGAGCCTTAAAACCCATTTATTCCATGGAGACACTATGTTTATAACTAAAATCATATTGATATTTCTTTCTATTATCCAACTAACAAGACTAACTTCTGAAATATCGAACAATTACCTCAAAAAAATATGAATTGTTACACTTCATATAAATCTATATTTTCACTATTATTTTTTAAAGTTAAAAATACTTAAGCTAGAGCCACATATTTGGTTTGTCAAATGAGGTCAAAAAATGTTGATTGCTTTGGTAACTCTAATAAGATGTTTTCTAAGTTCCATATTTATCTTCTTAGATAATTGTGTTTTGAGAATGAAAATTAGAGGAATTGGAAAACCATATTTCAATACGTGTAAAGGGATCAAATTTTCACTTGCAAATACTTTAAACAAAAATAATACATATTCTTAATATTTTAAGCATCACAAAAAATTGAAAATGAAATTAAGAACTAGTCATCGGTAATTCATTTAATAATCTAGTGGCATATCACATTTATTCATAGTATACTAAATAGTGTCCCTATTTCTGTTTCTACCTTTCAATATTGTACTTTTAAAACACTAGAATATCCATTATTTTACTAGATTTTGTAAGTACCTATTTTTATCAATACATTTTTAATAACCATTTTTATTTCTACCTCTTACATGTTAAATTTAAAAAAAAAAAAAAAAAAAACATTAACAAAAACATTTGATCATGTTATCACTTAAAACCTTGTTGAAAGTGAATCTAAAGTTTGGAAATAACAAAATCTCAACATACTTAGTTTGATGTCTATGTTCCCTTCTTGTCTATTTGTGAAATATAAATCTTTAGTGTTTTTATTTCATATCCTTCTTGCATTCTAATTTACTTTCCCATACATTTCGCCCCCTCTTCATATATATACCTCAATTCCAATTTACAATCCCCTTAATCTTTTGTCCTTATGCATGTAAAATTATCCAACCAATATTCATCTAGAATTTCAATGTCAAGGTACTCATATAACATTTACCACTTAATCCTAATTTTTCATCAATATTTGGAGTCTACATTTTTCACATTAAATAGTGATTTTATATATGTTTCCCCCCATAATTCTTAGATCTGATAATCCTCTTTTGTTTTCCAAACTTTAAGTTCTTTGTAATTACTATTTGGTTTCACATATAGTTAATGGTTTAAGTATTTGAATAAGCCACTTATATTTTATTTTTGGATGGTTTCCAACTCCTTAAACTTATGATAATATTATAAAAAATAGGCAACGTAGTATATAATAAAATCTCTCCCCTTTAATTCTTATATTATTATAAGGTTTCTAATAACATTTTGGTAGATTTAAACATAGTTAAAGATAAATTTTAGAATTTTTGGGTACCATAAAGTTGTTATGTATAGTTAATACTTCCAAGAGATTTGAATCATTCATGAATATCTCCAAAGTGTTCATTTTCCTCTTAATGCTCACAATTATTATTGAAACTTTAAATTTTTTATCATGTTTAGGTTTTAAATAATATCCTTTACTATTAACAAACTTGAAAGGATATGAAAAAATCTCATCATTTATAATTTCTCTTTGTATTGAATTATATGTAGAATATTTTTGACATCTAATAATACAAACTATTAGTTTTCATTCATCACTTATAATTCAAAAATCAAGGTTTTACACTACATCCAAATGCATTCCAATCCTATACACACTTTGGTAAGAAGAGAACACTATTTGGTACAAAATCAATTAAAAATATAAATGAGAGTATCAACAAAATAATAACATGCTTGAGAAGGTTTGTGTAGATACTAAAATCTAGATTTATATGTTAAACTAGTCTTGTACACTAGGAAAATATCAGTCATGGATCTACCATTCAAATCTTGACCCATATTGTAGTTAAAAGGCTTGTGTTTACCATCTTACTATGCCTAAATACTTATCTTATAGTCCAACCATGTTATTATGATTAACAAAATCACCTGTATCCTAAAATAAGATTAAAACCAAATATGTATTCTTTAATTTTAGTCACAAAACTTTAACAAATTTATATCTTCTAGGATATTTACATTTAGAATTTGACACTAGTGTCAACTCTAGTGTCCGTTCTTTACAAACAGTTAAAATTTTCAAATATTTTGATATGTATCAATTAACTTATTTGATTTCACTAACCCTTCCATGATAAACATTTCAAAATAAATGGTATAAATATAAGTTAGATCCAACTTATTAATCATACAATAAGCACCTTTTAATCTTATAATACACTACTAAAAACAAATCACACAACTAATCTATTCTACCCTATTATTTACTATTTCTAAATAATTCATAAGAGAAATTTTAATACAAGTCTAAATCATCAAAAGAACAACCCATGAGTAGTAGTTTCCAAGTAACAAGATATATTACTACATGTACTTGCATATAACATATGGTGGCATGCCCTAATTTGAGGATCTAGGGTTTTGATCATAAAACTAATATCAAGATCTTGTGCACACAATATCAATAGATAATTCATAAGGTGATAATGATATCTAACAGTTATAGGTGGAATTTCTAGAAGAGTCTGTATTATGATCTAGATATAAGCATTAAAATCATGACAATAACATCACTACTAGTTTCCACAGGGTGACACAAGTGTCCAAGATGATAAAATATAAATATTTAGAATCTGAAAACAAGATTTAGATCTTTAAATATTCCAATCCTAAACCCATATTACTCATATATGACTTAACATAATTGTATAAGATAATTAAAATTTCTCCTTTATATTTATATTATTAGAGTATTGAATGTTGTACTTTTCATATTTA
The DNA here is from genome assembly GCA_037957365.1 of Torreya grandis. Taxonomy (NCBI): domain Eukaryota; kingdom Viridiplantae; phylum Streptophyta; class Pinopsida; order Cupressales; family Taxaceae; genus Torreya; species Torreya grandis. The sequence continues at coordinate 4,415,126 of JARHVA010000443.1, forward strand.
GCTTATACTTAGATTTAGTCAATCTCATTAGAATATCACAAAAATATAAATTCATTATTTGACCTACTTTTAGAGTATATTATTATTATTTTATTAGGATACTCTTCTTACTATACCTTATTTAGAAAAAAGATTAAACATTTTGTGAACCTGACTTATGAGTCCTTTCATGCAAATCCTATCTTTCCTAGGGTTTTCAACCTTATAGAGTTTTTGATTAATGTATTTAATCATATTTGTTAAATAATTATTATAAAACCTAAATGTAGTCATATAATTGGTGGTGATCCTATTGAACATATTAAGCCACCCATTGGGCCACCTAAAATGTCTCAAGATAACACCATGTCAAATTTTGCTAATAATGATTATGCCAATAATGAAAATGAGAAAAATAATGAAAATATTATTATAGGATATGAATATGATCATGAGGATAATGAAAGACATTAAAACAATGTGCATGAATAATTAGATCAAGATAAAGTGAAATATGTTGCATTATTTTGAGAATCCTATCAGGAAAATCTTGAAGATCTCAACAAGATCCTTAATACTATATTAGAACTAGAAAATCAAAAGGTGTTAGTGAACAACCATTTCTATCTCTTGATATAAATATTAGGGATATTAGATATGCCTATCACATAACAATTAAAATATCCCCCCCTTAAGCACCACATTTCATACTACATTTAATGGCATCAAAATATATGATTTTAAACCATTATTCACCAAAGATAAAATAACCATTATTACAACCCTCATGGGAACAATTAATACTCCAACTCAATTACCAATGTCAATTCCTATATCAACACAAGTGATGTTTTCATCCCCTTTGGTGGATTCTCAAATCTCAAATATAAATCCTAAAGGGTCTACTGTGCAAACTCTTCTCCAAGTTATTTAAGACTTGGAAGATAAGGTTACCATCATTGAATAAAATAATTTGAAATCAACTCATACTATTAATTCAAAAGATTTATTACATAATCATCTGCCACCCAAGATATATATTTTCACCCTTTTCCAACCATTTTTTTAGCACCTAATTTCACACTTTATGATAGAAAGGGTGATCTTGAGAAGCATCTTTGATAGTTTTATGCAACATCCGTATATTATGCTTCTAATGATAAACTTTTGATAAAATTATTTACAAGAAGTTTAAAAGACTATGCATTAAGGTGGTTGTATGATCTACCAATACAATCATTAAGAGCATCCAAGCCTTGGAATATCATTTTATTACATATTTTTAAATCAACATTATATAAAATATGTCATATTCACAAATTATAAATATAAAAAAGGAACCTATTAATGAATATGTTTTAAGCTATAATAAAATGTTGGCCAAAATGACAAATCCAATAGCTAATAAATAGATTCAAGATATATTTAATAAAATATTTATTTTTATTTTACATGATGTTGGAGAGTTTTTAGTGATGTCATGGAGGTGTCCTAGTGAGTGGATGAAGTTATTTTATATCCTAAGTAACAATAAAAAAGTGTGAAATGTGCTTGTCCTAGTGTGCTTGAAGTTGGCTTGGTTGATCTTCAGTTTTGACATCATTAGAGATGTTTAGGGATGAGTATAGTGATTTGAGGATGTGAAAGAGGTCCCTAAGATGTTTTATATGATTTGATTTCTTATGTGCATAAGTTTAATTAATTTATTTGTCTATAGTTTTCATCTAGACACTTTGGGTGTAGTGGTATAAAATCTCAGTAGGCAGTTTGATAACATCACCATTACCACATGTGGATGAGTCAGGAGGAAATGGTCACATGGGTTTATTTAGTATTATGCATAGTTATTATGAAATAAATATTATGTCATGAACCTAATCACATCAAATATATTCAAGTGCAAAGTTAGGATCCCAAGGATTTTGACAATGTTTTCCCATACTTAACCAAATTTGCATGAGGCAAGAAATAATCAAGTAAGCATTTTGATGGTAACATATATCACACGTGTGGATATTTAAAGAGAATTTGATCATATGGGTTTGTTTAGTTTTTTACCTAGTTTATTTTTGTTAATTTTTAGGTCAAGAACCCAAGTATGACAAAATATATTCATGTTCAAAGTTGGCCTTCTAGATAAGTTTTTGACATAGTTGGCTCTATGGTAGAAAAATTTGAGTGAGAATTTTAATGTCATTATATCTCACACATGTAAGGGTTTAAAGAGTAGTTTATAAAATTTCTAGATAATCCTATGTGAAGAGATCATATGGTCCAAATTTTATAACATATGAGTGAGTGAGGTAAAATATATGACTATGCAAAGTTAGCCTTCTAGGTAGTTAAACAAGGTTCCCCTACTTAGTCATTTTTCCACAAGTTAAAATTTGAGCAACATTGATGAAATGAATTAATACAAGAAGTTAAGAAGTAAATATATGGTGATAAGTTTCATGATAATTGGGTTTTTTAGACATATCTAATGATGATAACTATAAGGTAAATACCTGATTGATCCATAGAGATCGATGGTGCACGATGAGTCAACATTGTAAGAGTGCATGGGATGAGGTTAACATGTTCAAGGTTTAACATTTGGCATTGGTGGAGTATGTGTTAAAGGTAAATATTTGTAAAATATTATTTATGGTGTGTATTTAATCTAATTAGAGAGGACTCTAGCTGTGAGTAAAGTGTTTAAGGTTTAACTGTGACTGTTTGTATTTAAATATTCAAATTTAACAAGGGAAAAACTAGTTTGTAGTTTTTGGACCATATATTTTGATCAAGGAAATTTTTTCCCATGATTCAAAAATAAAATATGAATATCACTCTATGGAACATCTAATGAACCTAATTTGAAGATTTGGAAGTGTGTACAATTAAATATATTGATGTTTAAAGTTGATTGTGTGTTCGTGCTTGTTTTGCAAGTGACCCGAGAAGAGTAATTGAGCTTATGTAGATGTTTTTTCGATGTTTCATGGTGAATTATTTATTGGGGAGTGTTTTAGACTCCATGAAAATTCTCTATGTACATTATTAATTTTTGACCATTCATATTTAGTATGCCTAATAGTTTAGAAGGTGATTGTGTGTTCATTCATAATGACTATGTGCACAAAATATTTTTTGAGTAAATTATGCTTAAGTAAAAGGGTACTATGTTGGTTGTTGGAACTTAAGGGGGACATATATATCATATGGAATTGTTCCATACATTTTAAAGTGGTCTTGTGTTCTTGTTTTATTTGTTGATGTGCTAAATGGGTAAATAGGTCTCCATGAGACCTATAAGAGCTACAAGGGCCTTATTAAAAGGTATAAATTCTTAAGGGTGAACCAAAGATGCTATGGACAAACTATGAAGATTGTATTGAGATATGTCTCAGTGAGATATATGATTTAACTGTTAAGGCATGCTTAATGGCTGACCAAGATGGTGATGATCATGACTACTCTATAAATAGTGAAACCAAATATGTTAGTTTCTAAACTTGTGAGAGAGGCTTGTATGTGTGAATTATGGAGTGAAGGAGGGGTAGAGTTACATGTGGATGTGTTGAAGAGTATAATAGATTTAGGAATATTTTTATGACCTTTAGGTCATAATTTTATTAGTAGAATAGTGCTCTTGCTATTTGAGTATGAACGAAGGTGAAGAGTAATAATCATAGGTCCATCATCAAGTGTTAAATACATCAGTTCATAGATGGATATGTTTATAGGTGTTATTGTGGAAACTAAACATATAAGGGGGTTTCACCTTCCTTACAAGGGGAAATTTGCTAAAAGTTTGGTTTTTATTATAACTCAAGTAGACAGGTGTTATAACACCTTGTGGGATTGTAGTCTCACTAAATAAGGATTTTAGTTCCTTGATCAATTGTATTTATTATAAATTGGATCTTTTTATTATAGGATAGTAGTCCAATTATAGGTTCTAGTGGGTTTTATCTTCAAGAGGGTTTACCACATATGTCATGTGTTACATGATCGATCTTATATTGTCTTTCTTATTCATTGATATGAATGATGTGTATGCTTCATGAATGCTTGTGGTAACTGATTAAGTGTTTATAAGGATTGAAATTGAAGTTGGATTATTTGGGGTCATTAATTCACCCCACCCCCTCTCAGTGATTGTACCTATAATAATTGGTATCAAAGCAGGTCCTTTGGTAAAGGCATGATAGCTTGAAGGTGATCTAAGGTACAATATGGGTATTCATCAAGGAGGTTTCTCTACTAATCAAGCATTAATGTTCAATGGATTCAATTATGCTTTTCTGAGTGAAAAAATAAGGATATACATTATGTACCTAAGGTTTGATGTATGTAAATCTATTGTGGATGGCTATGTTACTCCTAATACTCCTCTATCTAGTGCTAAAGATAAGAAGCTATTTGAGAATAATTTTGAGGAAATTAATGTCATCCCCTATGGTCTTACAAAGACTGAGTTCACCAAGGTAGTCCATTTTAAATATACTGAAGAGATATGAGACAAAATGTAGATCATTTATGAAGGAAATTCAAAGGTAAATATTGATAAATTTCAGACTTACATAAGGCAATTTGAAAGTCTCAAGATGAAGGAAGAAGATTATGTGGCATTCTTTGTATAGAGAGTTGATGAGACTATGAATAATATCAGAGGTCTTGGAGATAACCTTGAAGAGGATATTGTAGTTCAAAATGTATTAAGGTATTTATCTCTCAAGTTTGATCTAAAAATATATGCTATGGAAGAAAGCCATGATCTTACTTAGTTGAAGATGGATTAATTACATGACACCCTTACTACATATGAGATGAGAGTAAATGATGATATACCACCCAAGAAGGAAGACAACATTTCAAGATAGAGATGAAGCCTAAGAAGAAGTTTTAAGGTAAAAAACCCAAAGAGGATGACATATTTGATATTGATGAGGATAAACTAATTACTTTGATTACTAGGAAATTGAACACATAAGGTCAGGGAAGTATAAGGGTAGACTATCCTTCAAATGTTTCAATCTGTAGAGAGATAGGACATTTTTCTCATAAGTTACCCTCATAAGCATGAGAAGATATTGATGATGAAGAGTCATGGTGAAGGCCAAGTTGAAAATAATAATACATATACATGAAGAAAGGATTCAGAAAGTTTAATAACAATAATAAGTCCTTTAATATCAAGAAGAGTCTCTACACCAAAGAAGATTGCAGCTCATCAAATGAGAGTGAAGGTAATGACTCAAAATAAGATGATGAAGATCCTACTAAAGATGAAGCTTTGTTCATGGATGAGGAAGAAATTTTGCTCACATCAAAAGGAGTCTAATTGGAGTGATTTAGATGATGATGAAGATGAGGTGGACGATGAGACTTACATTGATGAATGATCTTGAAGAACTGAAGATTGAGAAGAAGATCACTAAGAATATGAAATCTAAACTCAAGGAACTATGAGGAAAAATTCAGTGTGTTTGAGGCAAGATTGGTTGAAGACTCTAGGGAGCATGAAGGTGTTATCATGTTTCTTAATTATAAGTTGGAATATATGTCTGAAAGTCTAGGAGACTAAAGAATAATAATGATAAAGGTATGCTTATGATATTAGTGTCTTTGAAAGATGAGTTAGAAAAAATCTGTAGGTAAGGTGAAATCATTTGTCAAGTTTGATAAAAGTTCTAATGATCTAGATGATCTCCTAAAGAGTCAAAAATCAGCTAGTGATAGATCTGGATTGGGTTTTAATGAAGATCCCAAAGTTGTCTACTCAAGTTGACATGAATATCAATAAGAGCAAGGTGGATTAGTCTTTGAAGATAAATCATTATACAAGGAATGAAGGTACTAGAAGAATGGAAGACAAATCAAATCATACAACCTAATGCCATGAGGTATGCAAGATTTCAATGGCTACTAATTACACATGTAATAAATTTGGGCATAGAGATCTAGAGAATGCAAGAGATACCTATTAGAAATGAGTTTACATGGGACTATGATAGGGGTCATTAGTCAAAAGGAGTGAGAAAAATTAATTACTTCAACTGTCTTGATGTGGGATGCTTTGTCAAACCATTATCCACATAAGATTAGACAAGGTGAGTCCTCTTAAAAAAGGGGAGGTTGTTTTATTTGTCATGACAAAGGATATATTGCAATTTTTTATATGCAAACATGGTAAGACAAATTATGTTTCCATCATAGGAGTTTTGGTGTGCTACAATTATAAATAGAGAGGTCACATTGATAGGTTCTACAAGTCAAAGGTATATAAGTTAGAATAGGTTTAATCAAGATCTTAGAGTGAAATAAAGAAGTAATGTTAACACATGACAAGCCAAAGGTGACAAGTGTGAGTCATGATGAGTCTACTAGGTTGAATTAATTTTTTTTATATGGTAGAGAATGCTTTAGAAGTTGAAGAGTGCCAAGGGTTCTCATTTTCTACTCATGTTGAGAATGAAGATATCAAGACTCAAAGAGAAGACCAACGATACTGGTTGAGGCTAGTTCTAAGGTGTGTATGAATCCAAGTGAACATCCTACTATTACTGATCATGTGTAATGAAAAGAACATCAATTATGTCTATGCCTAGTTATGAGTTTCCAAACTACAACATGGAATCTATAGATGAAAAGGTATGTCGTGAATCTTTCTTATCTCCATGTATTGTCAATATAATTCTAGAATAAAAGGAGAATGTACTGTAGTGGTTGAGCATGTTTACTTATCTTAAGTCTAAGAAGAAGAAGAAGAATAAGAACTATAAGTATCAGATGACCAAGGAGGAGAAGGAATATGAGGAGTTGTGGGAAACTCTTAGTTTCACATTATTGTAAGACATTGTGAAGTAGGGTGTATCTGACCTATGCTTCTTAAGAGACATCATTTTCTTGTGGAGAATGAAAGTTTGTGTGATCAAGATGATAATGTCAATTAGATAAGGTCTTTGGTTAAGGAGGAGCAACAAGATCATGATCTTGTTCCAGAGATTTGTAAAGGAGATATACTATACGTGATCAAAATGGGTATTTCAAGATGGCATAATGAGTTTTATGCATTGTAAAGAAATGTTTAGCACTCTAGAAATGGTCTGTGCATTTCTTTGTGATGTGCTTCCAGGGGTTTTTGAGGTCTGAATGATATGTTTGAAGCCAAATTAAAGATATTTTTATGTGCTCTCAATGGTTCTATAATTTTTGGTTTAAGGGAAAGTAAGCCTAAAATGGGTTATATGAATGTCAAGACTTCTTAAAGGTGTGAGAAGCTTAAATCTTGGTCTATAAGTGTTTAATGGGTTTCTTCTAAGTGTGTAAGAAGTTTTAAGAGGTGTACATTAACCAGAAGGAGGTTTGTTGACCTTGTTATGTTTTGAGATTATAGGGTTTTAGGCTATGCTATAAAAGTGGTTTGACACTTATGAGTTGAGATCTTAGGTTTCTTAATAAGTTGAATGGGCCAAATGGGTTGTCAAATAAATCTTCACATAGATATTTGAAGGTTTGTGGTACTTAAAGTTATTCATGTGTTTTGTCAGATATGGAGGCTTAATTAGCTAGTTGGTTTGTGAAGGAAGTATATTACAAAAGTTGAGATAGTTGTTTAAAATTTATGTGATTAAAGGTGGAATATTATATTGCTCTAAATATGAAATTTATAGGTCTTTAATGTGTGTCTATTGAAATTTTTGGGCTTCTATAAGTTCTAGAGTAGGGCTATAAGGAAACTAGACAAACCTAGTGTGAAGATTTGAGTGATTTTTGTTCAAGTGTTCTCCAAAATATCAAGCCATGATTATGTTCAAGGTGAAGGTATCAACGTTGGATTTTAGATGCATATTTCCTATGTTTGGAGAGTGGACATGAAGTTCTGTTGGTGGTCCTTAAGTGATAGTTTGAGATAGAAAAGGCTAGTAAGCATTTATGGTGGTTCTTCATGGTATGTGGAGATATGAAGATTCTCAAGAAGGTGAAATTGATTATAGATATTAGTGGGAGTACCTTTTATCAGATGTTTCTTGGTGAGTTCTATCATATTTATTTTAGTGTTTGTTTAAATTATTTATTCATTGGTTGTAGTGCTTGGTTGAAGTGAGTGTGGGCATGGAGCAAGAAGGATGTTGTCAAGACAAAGAAGAGGTAGGATCAAGGTAAGGTGTTAGTTTGTATCATATTTATAATATGGTCCTCTCTTATTGGTGGTCTTTCCAAGTCCTTAATCATTAGTTGGTTCCCACTTTGTCATTATGTCAAAGGGGGAGAAAGTTCCTAGTGTGAGAGTGCTTTAAGAGAGAGAAGGAAGATGAGCTAAATATTGTTATATGATGTTTGTTGACATCAATGACAAAGAGGGAAGATTATTGAAGAGTTATCAGTGGTGTCATGGTGATGTCATGGAGGTGTATTGGTGAGTGGTATGAAGTGCTTTGATAACCTAAGTAACAATGACAAAGTGTGCAATAGTGTGCTTGAATTTGGCTTGGTTGATCTTAAGTTTTAGTCATGGTTAGAGATGTTCAAGAATGTGTATGGTGATTTGAGCATGTGAAAAAGGTCCCTAAGATGTTTTATAATATTTAAATGCTTGTGTGCATGAGTGGATTTCATTTGGTTGATCTATTGTTTTCATCTAGACACTTTAAGGTCTAGTGGCAAAAAATCTGAGTAGGCAATTTGATGACATTACCATTGCCACGTGTGGATGAGTCAGGAAGAAGTTGGTCATATGGATTGTGATATAATTAGTCCCTAGCTGCCTATGTGATAAATCTTAGGTCATGAACCTAAATGCAGTCAATTATATGTGGGTGCAAAGTTGGGATCTTAGGCATTTTGATAATGTCTTCTATGTTCAAATATAAGCCAAGTGAAGAATGTTAAAGATGTCTGCATTCACATGCATAAAGGTTTCATGAGGAAATGGTCACATGGTTTTGTTCATTATTGTGACTAGTTCTTATTTTATAAATATTAGGTCATGCATCTAAGTGATACAAAATATATGCAACTACAAATTTGGGATCCCAAGCAGTTTGACATTGTTTTCCCATAGCCAAATATTACATGAGGCAAGAAAGTGTCGAGTAAGTAGTTTGGTTATGTCCTATCACACATGTGCAGATGTTTAAAAATAATACTGATCATATGGTTTTGTTAATTTTTATAACTAGTTTGATTTGTGATAACTTTTAGGTCAAGCACCAAAGTACAACAAAAGATATACGTGTTCAAAGTTGGTCTTCTAGACAAGTTTTTGACATAGTTGGCTCCATGTGGCAAAAAAATTTGAGTGAAAATTTTAATGTCATTATATCTCACACATATGAGGGTTGCTATGAATAGTTTTTTTACATGGTTTTATTATCCTATTTGAGGAGATAATATGGTCCAAATTTGAAAACATGTGAGTGAGGTAAAATATATAACTGTGCAAAGTTGGCTTTCTATACAGATAAGCAAGGTTCCCATACTTAGTCATTTTTGTACAAGTTAAAGTTTGAGAAACATTGATGGAGAATGTGTTGATCCAAGAATTTATGAAGAAGTAATGATATGGTTCTAAGTGTCATTATCTATGAGGGATATGATTAAGATGGAATGGTGAGTGACTATAAGGTAAAAACCTGATTGATCTGTAGAGATTGACATGGTGCACAATAAGTCAAAATTGCAAGAGTGCATGAGATAAGGTCAACATGTTCAAGGTTTAACATTTTGTAATTTGTATAATGTGTGTTAAATTTTGATATTCATACAATAATATAAATAGTGTGTATTTAATCTGAGTAGTGAGGACTTGACATGTGAGAAAAGTATTTGACATTTAACTGTGATCGTTTGCATTTAAATATTCAAATTTAACAAATGGAAAAACTAGCCTGTGGTTTATGGATCATATATTTTTATCAAGGATGAATTTTATCATGGTGTAAAAATAAAAGTATGTATAATACCTACATATATCATATCTAAGATGAATGAATTTAATTAGAATATCTGAGAAGTGTGTATAGTCAAATATATTAAGGTTTAAAGTTGACTATGTGTTCGTGTTTATTCTGCATAGTGACCTAAAAAGAGTAATTGAGATTATGTAGATGTTGTTTTAGATGTTTAATGGTTAATTATATATTTTGGAGTGTTTTATAACTCCATGAGGATGATCTCTATGTATTATGAAGGTTTGACCATTCATATGCAATATGAACAATGGTTTAGAAGGTGATTGTGTGCATATAATGTTGTTTGAGAAAATTATGCTTAAGCAAAAGGGTATTATGTTAGTTGTTGGCACTTAAGGGGGACCTATAGATCAAAGTGGGTCCATGAATTTGGAAGTGGTCATATGTTATTATTTTATTCATTGATTTGGTAAATGGTTAAATAGGTTTCCATGAGACCCATAAGAGCTATAAGGGCCTTATTAAAACGTGTAACTACTTAAAGGTAACCCATAGATGCTATGAATCAAAATATGAAGATTATATTGAGCTGTGTCTCAGCGAGATAGATGAATTAAGTGTTAAGGTATGCATAATGGCTGACCAAGATGATAATGATCATGATTTCTCTATAAATAGTGAAACTAAATGTATTGGTTTCTAGACTTGAGTGAGATACTTATGAGAGATTTGAGAGAGGATTGTGTGTGTGAATTATGGATTAAAGGAGGGGTAGAGTGAATTATGGATGATATAAATAGTATAATAGATTAATGACTATTTGTATGACCTATAGGTCATAATTCTATTGGAATAATAGTGCTCTTTTTGTTTGAGTATGAGTGAAGGTAAAGGGTGATAATCAGAGGTCCATCATCAGGTGTTGAGGACATCAGTTCATAGGTGGATGTGTTCATAGGTTTTTTTGTGTAAGATTATAATATAAGGGGGTTTTAGCCTCCTTTCAAAGTAAAACATACTAAAATTCTAGTTGTTATTTTAGCTTAGTTAGATAGTTTTTGTAGCACCTTGTGGAATTGTAGTATCACTAAAGAGGGATTGTATTTCCTTGATTAGTTGTAGCTGGTTTAAATTGGATCTTGTTATTATAGGATAGTAGTCCAATTATAGGTTCCAATGGGTTTTCTCTCAAGAGGGTTTCCCATATATGTCATGTGTTATTTGATTGATATTGCATTGTCTCTCTTACTTATTGCTATGAATGATGTGTATGATTCATGAATGTTTATGGTAACTGATTAAGTGTTTGTAAGGATTGAAATTAAAGTTGGGTTATTTGGGATCACCGATTCACCCCCCTTCTCATTTATTGTACCTCTAACACATGAGTCTATTTTTTAAAAAATGTTATAATATTTTGATGACTTATGCCATATTTTTCATGATAGATAAATGAAATTTATTTCATTGAACAAGAATAATTATGTAGCAAACACACTAACTACATCCAATACCAAGTTTCATATTAAACAAATATATAATTTAAAACTTATTGAAGTTAAAAATGAAGTAACTACAATGGTTAATATAATGTCACTACAACCTAATCATCTCATCCTACCTAATACACCTAAGAGATAATTTTCATGATTAACCAAGTCTCTAGCTCTGATCCTTCCATAGTTAATGGAGTGTAATATCATCTCTCTCTCTCTCTCTCTCTCTCTCTCTCTCTCTCTCTCTCTCTCTCTCTCTCTCTCTCTCTCTCTCTCTCTCTCTCTCTCTCTCTCTCTCCACCCTTATATGGTGGTTGATATGAGTCAACCTATATGAAAAGGATATGATGTAACTTCTTATTGTGAATACCACCAATGTGATGGGATTTCTACAAATATATGTTTCAAAATGAAGCATAACATACATGGCCTTATTTATAGTGACCAACTCACCTTTGAAGATTCTCTAAAGGATTTAGGATCACAACCTAATGATCATGAAAATAAAATGATATTCAATAATCCATTACAAAATCATTATAAAGAAATACTAGAAGTGCAAATGACATATCATGCACATCCTCATACATTACATTACGGTCACCCATTAGATGGGATTATTGGTAAAATTACATGAGAGATACTTGTAATGGTTTAGATTCCTTCCACCTCATTTTATCATAGAGAGATTGTGGATGATGAATCATATACTCATTTATATTTATTAGAGTAGATATTGATCATTAACATATACACAAAATTATGGTTGATAATGGTTCTACTGAGAATGTATGTACCATGAAATTAATCACACATTTGGGACACACATAGGATGATTTATTTTCTTTGACAAAAATGGTCAAATCATTTGATGGGAAGACACAAGAAGTTTTTTATGAGATTGATTTACCTATATATACTGATCCAAGACATGTGGCCACAAATTTTTTGGTTATAAAACATATGGTAGTCTTTGATATGTTATTGGGATGGCCTTGGATTCATAAATTTTTTGAACTACCTTCCATAGTGCACAATTATCTTAAATATATTCATGCTGATAGGGTAATTATAGTTTCAAGGATTTAACATGAATATCCATTGCAATAGGAAAAATTTGTTCCATGACAACAAATTATACAACATCTTAAGATTAATCATTAGTGAAATGAAAATAAAAAGGTAAGTCCCTTTCCTATGTGATCAATACTTAAGAGGCCATTACATCAAAGATACACAGTGGATCCTATAAGGGTCTCATTTACACCTCCATGGCCTAACTTGTTTTTGAAAATACAACATGTTTTTGAGAGGGCATAAATACCCAAAATTACACCAAGGAAATAATAGAGCATTAAATAATGGGTTCCATGAACTTATTTAGCTTATACTACTTCTTCATAACCACTTATCCCTATGAGGAATACTCAGAGTATTACTAATTCTCCATATCTAGATTTGGCACATATACATGACCCTTAGTAGCATGACCAATTTATTGTTCCATATTTAGAGTATATATGACCTTATCAACATCCCTTGGATGGGATCATCAAATATAACTCTATTTTCAAAAATTTCAAAAAAAAATTAAATATTCAAGAAAATAAAATAACATTAAATAAAGTAAAAATATAAAAATATTTAGTATTTCATATGTTTACTATATTTTGTATATGTTGTTTAATTTTTTTGGTAGTTAACATATCATTTTTATACACACATATGTTTCATAGGTACTTGAGTGTGAGATATGTAAACATTAGATATATGTTACATGAGCATGTAGATGTTATACCTTTTCTCTTCCCTTGTGACACACTACATTGGAACATATTGATTTTATTTGATCATGACTGACACAAGTTCTATTATTTATGATAATTTTTAATTATCACATTGAGATTATAAACTAACATCTACAAATGCCTATACTTATAATACTATCCTACACAATTTACTTGATATGATATTTTACAAGACATTTTGCTAACATATGTATGGATTAATACATAATGCTTATGCTAATTGCTTATATATCAATTAATTCATTTCCACATATAAATTAATTGAGTGTACTTTTTTTCTTCATTATCTATACTATTTAACATTTGAAAATGTTCCTTGCTTGTTGGCCATAGTGCCTTATGTTTTAATTATTTATTTGGTGTGTGGAAATTTGATTAGATCCTCCCTTGAGTATGTGACATTTTAAATGCCCCTTATTTTTAATCTCCTTAGACCCATGTTTGTGTGACAATAAGTGATTTTGTGTGTTTTCTTGATTATATTTTGAGCTTGGTACTTATAGACATTTACATGATCCATATCATTCATCTTAGGGATTTTTATGTTTATATATTGTGAGTTTAATTAATGCATCTACTTAGACATGATACTAATATATGATTAATTAATATATGATTGATACATATGTAGCATGGTTATCTTATCCTTTGGAGATAAGGTGATTGCCACTTTTCATTCCCCTCATCTCAAAATGGGGTGGGGTACATTAGTGGGGGAATTCCATACAAACATGAGTCCACATACATATAGTTGACAAAATTGGTAGAATTTGATATAATTTATATGATTTAAATGTACACTTGGGATAAAATATTATACATTTGGTAAAACATTTTTTAGATTGTGATACATAATATACATAGTTATAAATTAGAGGTTACATTTTAATAGATAATTCAGCTTGAGACACATTTGAGGTGAATATGCCATGCATATTCACCAAATTACAAACACATTATTTAAACCATACTAATATTCATGTACCAACCTTACCAATATGTATCATTTGAGATTTTATCTACTGTTGTAATTGTCTCCTTTTATTAGTGTGATTGAGATTCAACACTCTTGATGGAATTGGAATTAATTATATTATTATGGGTTTATATGGTTGCACCATTTGACTTGGGTGAAATTTGATAGATTATGTTCACATTTGAATTGTGCAATTAAGATTTAGTTTTCTTGATGGGCTTGGTATAAGTTACCCTTGCACTATATTGGGTTCATGATCACTATTCAACTCCCCCTCTTCACATCTCCAAAGTTTAGTTATGAACCTCTCTACAATGATTCAACTAAGGAACATCATTACAAAAACAAACTATCAAAGGGAAACATAGTTTCATTGAAACACAAGTGTAATCCTTTCTTGCTCTCTTTTATTTCAATAATTTAAAATTTTAAAATTTTAAGATTATATGAATTAATTAAACTTATAACATACTATTGATTATAGGTCATACACATATAAAATTCAAATAGGTTTGAATTCAATGTAAGGTTTGTTGTACACACTATGGTATACATTTATTTCCTTTAGACTAGTAATTTCATCCTTATGTATTAATAGATTAAAGCAATGGATGTAGATACTAAAATATAGATTTATATGTTAAACTAGGCTTATACACTTTTAAAATATATATCATGGATCTACCTTTCAATTCTTGACCTATGTTGCAACCAAAAGGCTTGCAATCACCATCTCACTATGATTAACTAATTATATTATAATATAAACTTATTATTATAATTACCCAAATCACCTGTATCCCATAATCAAATAAAGCATGATACATCCTTCACTTTTGGTTACAAAACTTTACGAAATTTGTATCTTCCCAAACACTTGTGTTTAGATTTAGATATTAGAGTCAATGCTAGTGTCCCTTATCCAACACATGTGTCTGTACCTTACAAACACCTAGATTTTGAAAATATTTTGATATGTATGAGTCAAATTTTTTGATTATATTAACCCTTGTATGAGAAAAATTTCAAAAGAGGTGGTATAAATAAAATTTAAACCCACTCATCTAACAAGCACTTATCATACTTATACTACACTCAAAATAAATCACACAACTAAGGTATTATGATTTATTCTTCCTATTTCTAAATCATTCATAAGATTAGTCATATTCAAGTTTGAAGCATTAAAAGAAAAACCCATGGGAATTATTATAAAAACTACAAGCTATATCACTACATGCACTCACATATATCATATTACACACTTGTTCATACACAATCCCATATAAGGGGGATAAATACATTTGTCTGAGGCCCTCTTCAGAGTATATGGCTATGTAGACAACAATCATTGATATAGAGGTCTTCTAGGTCAAATAAAATTCATTTGAGCCTATGAACTCCTATTTTCCAAGGTGGCATTCCATTATTTGAGGAATATAGAGAACATGTGCACATAATCTAGATAAAAAATTTATAATTTGACAAGGACATATAATAGGCGAAGTGGAATTTCTATAAAATAGTATGTACTACAATTTGGATAGAAGCATTAAAATTAGGATAGTAGTGTCCATGGTAGTATGTAAAAGGTGACATAAGTGTCTATTTATAATCTTACAATGAGATCAAAATCTTCAGATAGTCCATTCCTACACCCATATTTCTTAGATCTCCCCATGCATCATGGTATAATATAAGTATAATTTCTCCTTCATAGTTATAATATTATAGTATTGAATGTTGTAATTTTTATATTTGGCATATGATTATATTCATATATCTCATCATAATATCAATATAATCTAAATTAATTATTTAACCTACTTTTAGAGTGACTCACTCCTCGGTTGTTTAGGCTACTCTCTTTCACATTAATCTTTATTTCCAAAAAGGGTTAAATAAGTTGTTTCACACTCATCCTCACTTGGCTTATAAGAAGTCTAATAACATTCTTAAGAGTCCTAGTATAATGATGGCATACCATGAATTACCATACACATGTGATGACTATAATTGATGATCATTTTCCTACTAAAAAATAAACAACTAAACCAGACTAGTTACTTGATCATTCACAAGAAAATAACATGAAGTTAGTCTTCATTCATAACAAAACACAAAATTTAACCTATGTTAATATTTTGGATTTTAGTAGGTACTAAAAATGTATCTCATAATATAATAGATCATTTAAGTAGTTGGACCTTACCATTTATATTATGATTCTTGTGTGAGGATAAACTAATAAACATGAACCCTAAAAAAAAAGATATGTTCCTAAGGTATGATGATATTGTATCATTTATTTATTATGTTGGTAATTTTTTTATATCTAATTTACCATATAACATAATTTTTATTATATTTTAAAAGTTTTCAATGATTGACAATAATGTTTTTTGGTATTTTAGTAATTCAACTGATGCTTAATGGCTAATAGAAAACTTCTAGAAACTAGTAATATATACAACCTGAGACAATGAATGCATATAATTTATGTTCAATCCTAATACATGTGTACTCTATCTAAGTGGTTATAATATATTTATAACACATCTTAGAGGTATGAATATGGGATTGGTGTATAATTTCATTTTTATATTGTTTGCACATGTGTCGTTAAAAAAAATTCAAGAAAGGTTGGCTGATTTTATAAAGATGAATCATTTCCTTAAAGACTAGGTGTCTTAATAGTCCTTTATTCTCACAACCATTCTCTGATAGGGGTATCCCTATTGTTAAAATATGGAATAATTATAATTTTAAGCTATGTAGAAAATTGGGGTAATAATTGATAATTATTTTCTTAGATCTCCCTTATCTTAATGAACAATAAGTATGAGGAAATAAAAATATGGATATAACATAATTTATATAGATAAAGTGTGTATGAAAATTGTGTAAACAAGTTGGATGTAATGGTTAATGTAAAACTAATGTAACTCCCACACTCACTTATAATTATTTAATCTATTTTGAATTGAATAATCAAATTAATAGATCTAAACTATTGAAATTAATTTACAAGATATATATAGATATGGAAACGAAATACATAATTTATAATATTTTAAAATTGGATAAAAATAGTAAATAGGCCGATAAATATGTAAACCTACTTAAAATAGATGTAATGCTAATTGTGTCTGGAAATTAGCTAAAATGACTTGTGAATTATGTCACATGAGAAAAATAAGTATTTAAACTTTGCTAGGAGAAATTTGCAGGAGGATAATGGTGCATTCTAGCCTTATCTATTGACAATGGT
The DNA here is from genome assembly GCA_037957365.1 of Torreya grandis. Classification (NCBI taxonomy): domain Eukaryota; kingdom Viridiplantae; phylum Streptophyta; class Pinopsida; order Cupressales; family Taxaceae; genus Torreya; species Torreya grandis. The sequence goes on from JARHVA010000443.1 coordinate 4,432,558, forward strand.
CATATACTTGTTGAATGTGTGATTGCTTTATGGATCTAGGTCTATATGACTATATATGAGGGTTTATTAGTTAATTTTGTGTGCTGAGTTAATGAGTGAAAGACCTAAAAATTACAAACCCTTGATATTGAATAATATTTTTTTTTGAGATCAAATGTAAAAGGGGGAATGCTAATGGGAATATTTGAGCTATCCTTAAAAAACCTTCATAATTTGAGTTATACCTACATAGCCCAAATGGGCCTCAGACTGATGTAGTTCTCCTTCCTAGGCTGAGTGTTTGATCTATGATTATGAAACTATATGAATATAAAAATAAGTTTTATTGAAATTATTGACAATTTATGCCCTTTACCTACATTAAAATGTATTTAGACTGTGCCTATGACTACTATAATTCAAAAAAATTAAAATTTAAGGAAATAATGCTCTTTTGTTTAGAGTGCAATATAATTTCTAAGTGATTGTGAGATGTATTTACAGAATCTTTATGTAATTCTATGGGGGAATATTTCAAATATTCAAACTAACTAAACTTAATAAAAGTTTTAGAGGGGGAAGTTGGACCGTTTGAAATTTACAAATTTTCCATTAGAGCATGGGGGATAGCACTGTAGTATAATAACCCTATCTAACCTATTACGGTCCTATCTTAGAAGGAAAAAGACTTCTAGAAAAGATCTAGCATGTCTATGTAAGAAGATTAGGGTCATTTAAATGATGTTATGATTATTTTCAAGATAAATGCTAGAGTAGTGTATTCTCACATGAATATGATAAGTTAGCAGAATGATGAACATGATAAGCTAGGTAAGGATGTCAAGATTAAATATTGTCAAACACTTAATGATTAATTTTATGTCTAAATTTTAAATCACTTCATTTTAATGATAAAAAAGTGAAATTACTAGATTAAAGTAGATGAAAACCTATGTTTGTACACAGACTTTTTATTTTGATGTGAAGATTGATAGTGTGATATGCCTTTGTGTGAAATCTGTAACAATGCCATTGAAAGTAGTTACTATGCATATTTGAAAATTGACAATCTAAAACTTGTAATCTAAAATATTTGAAAAGAGAGAAAGGAAAGTATACAACTAAAATAGTTCACAATATAGTTACCTTATAACTTGAGAATGGATAAGTGATTTCCCCCTTATTGAAGAATTTGGATAAATGTTAAACCTGTGGTGAATTAAGAGTGATAAATTCTCAATTTGAAAACATTTGAATTATTTTGAGTTGGAAATATTGAATGATCTAACTCTCATTTTAATGTGTAGAGTTTTATATAAAATAATTAAAGGGATGGAACTACCATCTATGATTTGATACATATATAAAGTGAAACCATAGATGTTAAGTGTGACTAGAGTCTAACATGGCCAATTAAAATGAGAATATGAACCACACAATCATAGATGGATATAGATTCAATTTTAAACTTTGTAACTTTTCAAAATTTCATGCAGTATCATGCCCCATGTACCATGTTGAATTGATATTTAATGCCATTTTAACTTTGTAAACCTATGAATTTTTGAAACTTTCTACTTATAACTATAGGAATGAGTGCACATGCATGTCACATATGCTCCATAATTTAAAAATTATATATCATGTTGTAATTTTAGAAGCACTACAGTGTCATAAATATTAAGTTTACTCATGAGGCTTGAATCCTCAAGACAATCCCATTGTGATGTCTCCCTTTTTAGATGAGAGACATAGCCTGCAAATCACTTATCTCAAAAATAAATAACATGTGAAAGATATAATCATGTAATATAATTTTAATGTTTGAATGTATTAAATCATAGTATTTGAATATAACATTGAATTTGTATATGAAACATGGGTTATATAGATATATCATTGAAGCACATAAGCAACATGTACATGATATGTATCATAAAACCAAAGTAAGAATAAAGAATAGGAGTAATTTATGATAGGAATATTAGAACTATAATAACAAGCAATTAAAATATAATCAATGTCATAATATGTCACAAAATTTGTATATAATGTCACATGTAAGGCCTAAAGGCCACAAACAAGGGACATGAAAATTACAAATAAACATGCAAGTATAAGTGCCACACACAAATGGTATAATGATGCCATACAAGAAAGAATACTTCACATAGAAGGCCATATGACACACATAATAATCAAGCAAGTTATAATTTATCATACAATAAAGTAAAAAAAAAATCATAAAGCAAATGAGACTATGTTGCATCCACCATATGTATCAATGTCATTGTTATCAAGTAGAATATTTCATGTAACACGTATAGTATGAGTGATTATCAAAAAAATTGTAGATACAACCTGTTAAAATTTTCATGGAGAACAAAGAGATACCCCCAATTTAGAAAGGTTGTTGGGTAATAACAAAAGCTCAACATTGAAACCATGTAAAATTATGTCTTGTATCACCTTCAAATACCTCATGAAAATAAATGTGTATTAAAAACTGAGATATGTTATCTACTTAACATAAAATAAATGACATATGTAAATAAATAAGCTAGTAACAATTGTAAATACTTGTTGGGTCTTGATTTTTATTTTTTTTAAATATTTTGATTTTTTTGAAAATTTGAAATTCTTATAATTTTTGAAAATATTGGAATGTAAAAAGATTGGAAAAAGGGTGATAATAATTGAGGATTTAAAAATGTAGGAAGTGGTATGGATTCAAACAATCATTTCAAGGTGATAAAGCACAATGGGGTAGGAAGGAAAGCAAGCAATGTGACCCCCCCAATGTATGTGTGAATGAATCATAACAATGTATCTTAAAATGATAAAATTGATAAAGATGTACATACTCCTTATGGGAAAGAGAGAAATGTGATAATGTAAGTACAATGAAGGCCATAGTATGGTAGGTATGAAATGAAAATAGATTAGAGTGCCATGGAGATAATTATTTTATATTATTTGAATTAGTTTTGAAAATCAAAAGGGCAACTATCTAAAGTAAAAATAAATCCAAGGGCTAGAAGAATACTTGGATATAGGATAAAATAATTTAAAGGAAGTAAAAGTGAAAAATCCATGTATAAAATAAATTATGTAGGTAACTAATCAAGAGACTCAGCCCAACTAGTGGATTGGGAGGAAGTAGGGAGTTTTGTACAACCAAGGATATCATCAGGAGGATGCATATATGTATACCTAATTGAATTACCATGAGTGACTTTCTATGAATAAGAAGTACCAATTTTATATGTTTTTGGATTATAATAAGTATCATATGATGTAATATAACCTTCTGAATCACTACTCACATACCCATTTAAACTTGTATCATCATATGTATTAGGAGAAGATGTAACAACCTATACTTATGGTGAAGATTTTTGAATAACCTATGATGCCTTAGGAGATGAAGAGATCATTTTATGTGCCATTTTATACTTAATATAATGTACCATGATCTTTGGAATTAGTTGAATAAGATCATGTGTAACTGTATCATCCTCATAAGTAGATGGAGAAATAAATTTTATAATATGCTCATGCTCATAAATAGATGGAGAAATTTATTATATAATATCATGTGTATTATGTAAATCATGCTATTGAAAAGTTATGTATACTATTTCATTACCATATTACTCAATGATTATGTTAGGAAATTATTTTATAGGAGAAATAAATATAATTAATTCCAAAGGATATTCATATTTGATTCTTGTAATTTTGACCACATGATTATCATGAATATATTTTAGATATTTATGTACTATAGAAGTACTACTCTAATATTTTGTATCAAAGGGTGTCCCAATAACATATCAAACACCCCTATACTTGGTATAACTAATAATGGAGTGGATGTTATGAGAAAGCTCACTTGTAAAGGTAACACTATATGCCTAAGATTATCTTGTGTATAAATGTCAAGTGATTTTACAACTCTAGAAATATCCTATAAATCTTGCTATGTATAATCGAGAGAGTAAAATAGAGTTATGGTGCATAAATTGTAAGTTGAGACATTATCTATAAAAAACTATATATGGATTGTTTGTCAATATATAATCTAATAAAGAGTCCATGTCTATCTAAATTATCATCAACAATTTCACTATCATCGAATTTAATCTTAGGAGGTGATGCTTGCTTGATTGGAATTATACTAATGATGTTATCAAGTGGATGTCTATATGTAAAAGGAAGAGGATGAAAATTATATGCATAATATATTACATAATTATCCTTTTTATTTATTACTTCATGTTTTGGAAAATGATCTTTATATATTTTAAGCTTTTCACTATCATTTTCATGTATAATTCACACTGGGTTCACCATAGTTTTTAATATATTTTGAATTGAATGAATCAAACTAATAGATTTAAACTATTGAAATTGATATACAAGAAAAATATAGATGTGGAAGTGAAAATAGAATCTAAAAAAATTATAAATTGGATAAAAATAGTAAATAGGCTTACATATATGCAAACCTCCCTAAAAAGATGTTATGCTAACTGTGCATGTTGATGGTGATTAAAAATTGGTTGACATGACCTATAAACTTTGTAAAACCTAAAAATAATTAGAGAGTTTTTAGTGATGTCATGGAGGTGTCCTGGTGAGTGGATGAAGTGCTTTGATAAGCCTAAATGACAATGACAAAGTGTGTAAAGTTTTTGTTTTAGTGTGTTTGAAATTGGCTTGGTTGATATTTAGTTTTGGAATGGATAGAGATGTTTAGGGATGAGTATGAAGTATTGAGTATGTTAAATGGGTATTATAAGAGTTTTTATATGATTGGAGAGCTTATTTGCATAAGTGAAATTCATCTGGTAGTCCATAGTTTTCATCTAGACATTTTGGGTCTAGTGGTGGAAAATCTAAGTAGTTTGTTGACATCACCATTGCCACGTGTGGATGAGTTAAGGGGAGTTTGGTCATATGGTTGTGATCACATTTATACCTAGTTTTTATAAACTAAATCCTAGGTCATACACCTAGGCACAGTCAAATATATGCAAGTACAAAGTTGGGCTCTCAGGCAATTTGACAGTGTTTTCCCATACTTATCCAAATTTGCATGAGGCAAGAAAGAGCTAAATGATCAGTTTGATGATGTTATATCTCACACATGTGGATTTTTCAAAACAAAATGATCATATGGGTTTTTTTAGTTTCATTTCTAATTCATTTACACTAAATTTTAGGTCATGTATTGAAGCATGTCAAATGATATGCATGTTCAAAGTTGGCCTTCTAGATAAGTTTTTGACATAATTGGCTCTATGGTAGAAAAATATGAGTGAGAAAATTAATGGTGTTATATCTCACATGCAAGAAGGTTATAGGAGTAGTTTTTTATATGGATGGATTTTCCTATGTGAAGAGATCATATTGTCCAAATTTGAGATCATGCATCTAAGCACAGTAAAAGTTATTAAGGTTCAAAATTGGATATTAGGAATATTAAAATGGTCCCCATAGTCAATTTTGTAAAAGGTAAAGTTTGAGAAAGTCTCAAGGTGATCGATGGAGTGCATTTTCTCCAAGATGTTAGGAAGTAGTGAGATGGTACCAAATGTTCTATATTTAATACTAAGCAGAGATAAAGATCAATTTTCTTCTAAGGATAAATGATGAGGGGGTGATTGTATAGATAGAGATCAATGGTGACTATTAAATTCAAGAGGTCAAAGTGATAATTGTTTAGCATTGTTAAAAATTGAGCTTCATATAAGAGATCGATGGAGTACATTGAGTCAAAGTTTCCAGATTATACGAGATGAGGTTAAAGTGATCAAGTTTTAGTGTTTGAGCATTGGAGCCTATGCATTAAAGTTTAGAGAAGATCGACAATGCATTTTCAATTTGAGCAGTGAGAACATGAGATGAGATTATAGTGTTCAAATTTTAACTGTGACCATTTTATTTTGAATATTTGTAATTTGTAAAGGAAAAGACCAATGTCTAGTTTTTATGCCATATTTTTTGATCTATGTAGAATTAGCTCATGGTATAAAAAGTGAATATGTATAGGACTCCAAGATGCATCTATAAAAATATATTTTAATATCTAAAATTCTGTATAGATAAAAATATTGAGCTTAAAATTTGACTGTGTTCATTCTTATTTTACAAGTGACCCGAGAAGAGTAATTGAGCTTGTGTTGATGTTGTTTCAATGTTTAATGATGAATTGGATATTGGAGAATATTTTAGAATCCACGAGGATGATCTATGTGAATTTTTAAGGTTTGAATAATTATATGTAGTATGAAAAAAGTCTTAGAAGGTGTCTATGTGTTCATTCATAATGATTGTGTGTTTAAAGAAGTGTTTGAGAAAATTGTGCTTAAGTAAAAGGTTAATATGATGGTTTTTAAAACTTAAGGGGGACCTACATATCATGTGGAAGGTGTCCATGCTTTTTTAAAGTGTTCCTATGTTTTAGTTTTCTTGGTGAAGTGTCAAAGAGTTCCATAGGACCTAAAAGTGACTTAAGCCTATTTGAATGTGGATTGTGCTTAAGTGTGACCTATGTAAGATTCCTTAATGGTGCACTAGTATAACTTGGCAAATGAATGACTACGTGACTAAAATTTTTAGTCATGATAACTAAAAATGACTAAATTCTACTAATTTTTTGCAACACAACTATAAATGACTAATTTAATCATTGGATAAAAAACATAACTAAATAATTAGTCACACAAATAAAAATTAGACAATATGATATTAAAGTGGGTAATTAAAAAGGTGTCTAGAGATGTAGGTCACAGAAGCAGAGACCAAATCATTTCTACTACCAAGACTATATTATACACACAACTAGACTAAGTCTATATGCCACTATGTCAATCTAGTTTTGCTTTACTATTAAAATTTTGATAACTAAACAAATAAATTAATTGGACATTGAAAACCCAATTTCATAAATGATACACTAAGCAATTAATAATCATTATTTCCAAATACTTCAATATTATTTACATTATTTTAAAAATATAATAATAGTTGCATTACAGTATGAATTTGACTATTAAGTTGTCATTAAGTTAAGTGTGTTAAAATATTTAATTGGTCTTTAATAATTATCATTTCTAACCAAATAATTAAAAGACACCTTATAAAAATCAATGAAGATAGTTAATTATTTTAACTTATAAAAATTTATCCATCCAAATAAAATAAATAATTACAAATAACTAAATCTAAAAATTACTTTTATAAACTAACTGATAACAATTAATTTCAAATTTAACATAAATATCAAAATATATTTACTGTTAATAATTAAATAGTATTTACCACTAAGAATTAAATAAAATAATGTTATCAGCCCACAAGTTTGATCTTGGTAGCCCTTATTTTGCCTCTAAAGGCAAAACCACCCTTGAGGTTGATGATAACAAGGGTGTTGAAGACTCCCTTCTAAAACTCCATACAAAAATCATGATCCAAAATCTCCTCTGCAGCAAAATCTTGGAGGAATTTCAGAGGCTAAGTAATTTTATTGTTTTAACAAGTTTGTTATGCACGATGGTAGAACCTTCGAGACCCAAAACTATGATGAAGACTCCCTCCAGAATGACATTAGGGAGGAGGACATCTAGATTATTGAGGATATCATTAATGATTCCCCTCATTTGGACCTCAAAAGGAAGAAGTTGGAAAAAGCGGAAGAGTAATTTATCGACAGTTGTACTGGAGAAAAATGTCATAAGAAAGTTAATACTGCAGCCAAACAACTGGTCACCTACTCTGAGTTGGAATAACTCTGGTTATTTTCATTTGTTTGGGTTAGTTCTTTTTTGTGCTCTCGACTAGTTTTTGGCTGATGAATAGTAGAAGTTAGGCTAGTTTTCAAGGTGTTTACCCTTATCTATTTGGTTTCTTTTTTGCTATCGCTCATTTCTTATTCTACTCTCTTTTGTATAGGGTTTGGGTCCCTTCAACCCATTTTAACCTATCAAAAAAAATAAAAAAATAAAACAATGTTATTTAATTATTAGTGTAGGAGGTTACCCATGAAACAATTAAATAAAATACATTTCAACCTTTTTTTTTGAATACTTAATTATTAACTTTTACAAGTCTACAAAAAATAATTAATTTATAAAGATAAATTAAAATAATTCATTAATTTCATGTAAGTCACTAAGAATAATTTAATTAACTTTAAATTTAAATTTCAAAGTCAAAAGTCTTTTTCCCTCCCATTTGCAAGTGGTCCCACTTGCAAGTGGAAGAATAAGTGAGAGCCATAGGATTGAACTAATCTAAACCCTAGGATCTAGGTATTCTTAGAAAACTCTAAATTTCCTTATGACCCAAATAAAAATTATTTTTTTCAAACCCATTTCTATTTTTTTACTTTGTTTTCTCTCACAGGTTTGTAGGTTCAAGCTATGGAGGAAGCTTAAAATAATTCACTCCAATATGAAAATCATATTGCTTGCATATATAAACTCAATGTAAATGTATTTTCTTACTTTATATTAATTTTCTTTTTATTATTTTTATTTTCTGTAATAAATCCATATTGTTTATATATATATATATATATATATATATAGATTATCAAAATCAAATATTTATATATATGTAAAACCCTATATATTACACACACACACACACACACACACACACACACACACACACACACACACACACACACACACACACACACACACACACACACACACACACACACACACACACATTAAATATTATAATCTAAAATAAAAATACCTGAATCAATCATAAATTATATATATAACATAATATTTTATAATTTTTTTAAATTTTCTATTTTGTTAAATTTATTATTTTATTTTAATAGAAAAATGCATTTGAATATTTTATTTTATATTTTTTTTATTTAATAAAAAAATTGCAGGGTTAATGGGCCGACCCAGGTCTACAGCCTTGGTGTTAGCCATGACCCTTTCTTGAATCTATTGGGGGTGGGGCAGCTGATTCACTGAGCTTCCCTTGCCCCATCTCATTTTTTTATTATTGTTTTTATTTTATTTATTTATTTAATATATTTTTTACTAATCTAAATTATTAATTAATTAATTATTATTTATTTATTTATTTATATATGAATACATGATATATGTATTTATTTATTATTATTATTATTTTATTATTGAAAGTATAAAAATTATATATATATATATATATATATATATATATATATATATATATATTATATGCATTTATTTATTTATTTAATTTATATGCATTTATTTATTTATTACATGTATTCAGGTTTCAAATGGTAATATATATTTTATAAAATATATATGTATTTATTTATTTATGTATTATTATTATATGTATGTATTTATTATTATTATTATTTTAATAGTCTTAATAATTAATTTATATATATATTATTGAAAGTATATATATATATATATATATATATATATATATTTTAGAATAAAATTTTATGGTTTCAAATGGTAATATTTATTTTTAGGATATATATAAATATATATATTTTGTATGATAATTTTGGTCAAAATATATATAAAGATGGAAATGAATTTTGTTTTATAGGATGAGTTACTATGGGCTGCAACATCGTTGCACAAGGCAACTGATCGAGTATCATACATTAACTAAATTTTAAAAAACTCTAAGTCATTTGAGGTGAGCATAAACATAAACGAATTTGGATGGGACAACCAACATGCAGGAGTGAAAAGAAAAATAATGATTAAAATGACTAAATATACTACCAATGGATGGAAATCAGTTAATAAAAATGACTAAATATGCTACCAATGGATGACAATCAATGAATAAAAATGATTAAATATACTACCAATTGATGATAATTAATGATTACAATGACTAAATAAATGACTACCATGACTAAATAAATGCCTAGTTAACAACAATTAATGACTAAATTAATGACTAAATATACTACCAAATTGATCAATCAAAACAATCAATAAATGACTAAAAATGGTTTAGTCATCAATTTGGTCACATTATAAATGACTGGCAATAAACTACTAATGGTCATGTGATCATGTTTTGTAATTTATATGTAGTTTTTAGTAATTTTTAATCATATATTATAATTTCTATACTAGTGGTGAAGGTATGTATTGTGGTTGACCAAGTTATTGATAATTCATGATAGCTCTATATATAGTGAAATCAAATATGGCGATTTTTATACTTTGTGTGGAAGACTTATGAGAGTGACTAGTGTAAGGTGTTTATGAGAGTTATGGAGTGAAGGATAGGTAATGTCCCTATTGGTTGAGTCAATCAGTAGAAAAGGTTTTTAACTATGTGCATGACTTTTAGGTCATGTTCCTAATGTCATAATAGTGCTCTTGCAGTTTGAGGATATGTGAAGAGGTCTAAGTGTGTATATGAGGATAGTTTGAGTAAAGGAGAGAGATTATGGCATGCCTATGTGAGAGGCCTATTTGAGATAGAGAAAGAGTTTATGTAGGGTTTAGATAAATAAATACCCATCATCAAGTGTTGAAGACATCATTACTAAGGTGGAAGTGTTCAAAGGGGGTCTAAAAGGCTTGATCTTCCTTAAGGGTAGTTGCTCCTTGTGAAGCAGGTGTTTCATAAAATACCTTTGGTCAAGAGGACATGATCAAAGTTTTTTGGTCTAAAGGAGTTAATCAGTATCTTTTTATAATTTATTATAGGATAGTAGTCCATGTGTTGTATACTTGAAAGTCTATTTTATTTCCCATGAGGATTTCCCATAAGAACTATGTGTTATGTGTTTGATCTTGTGTATGCATTGAATGAATGAGCTCCCTTGTTAATGTTGATTGATTAATTTGATATATGTTGATTACTTTATAGTTTAAAATGACTATAGTTATAATTGAAATATCTAGACTCATTGATTCATCCTCCCCTCTTAGTGATTATACCTCTAATAATTGGTATCAGAGCATGTCCTTTGGTAAAGTCTTCACAACTTGAAGGTGATCCAAGGTAAAATATGGGTATTCATCAAGGAGGGTTCTCTACTAATCAATAACTGATGTTTAATGGATCCAATTATGCATTTTGGAGTACTAAAATGAGGACACACATTATGTCTCTAGGGTTTGATGTTTGGCAATCTAGTGTGGATGGATATGTTGTTCCTACTATTCTTCCATCTAGTGTTGTAGATAAGAATTTATTTGAAAATAATTCCAAGGCAATAAATGCTATCACTTGTGGTCTTTCAGAGACTGAATACACCAAGGTTATCAATTATAGTTCTATTAAATAAATATGGGACAAAATGTAGATCATTTACGAAGGAGATTCAAAGGTCAAGCTTGATAAGTTGTAGACTCACAAAAGGTAATTTAAAAGTCTCAAGATGAATGAAGATGTTGTGGCATCCTTTCTATAGAGAGTTGATGAGATTATGAACATCATCAGAGGTCTTAGAGAGAACCTTGAAGAGGTTAATATTGTTCAAAAGGTATTAAGGTCTCTATCCCCCAAGTTTAATCTAAAGGTATCTATTATAGAAAAAAGTCATGATCTTACTCAGTTGAAGATGGATCAATTACATGGCACCCTTATTGCCTATGAGATGAGGAAGAATGATGATATACCACCAAAAAGGAAGCAAATTTTAAGACTAAAATGAAGATGAAGAAGAAGTTCTAAGATAAGAAACTCAATGAGGATGACATACCTGATATAGATGAGGATGAACTAATTAATTTGATTTAAAGGAAATTAAGAACCTCTTTAGGTAAGTATAAAGGTAAACTACCCCTAAAATTATTTAACTATGGTGAGATAGGACATTTTGCTAATAAGTGTCCTCATAAGTATAGGAAGGATGATGATGAAGATCATGATCAAGGTCATGATGATGGCAAGATAACATTCAGGTTTGATAAAAGTAAAAAGGGATTTAGAAGGTTTGATAACAAGAAGAAGTACTTCAAGGACAAGAAGAGTCTCTATACCAAAGAAGATTATGGCTTATTAGATGAGAGTAAATCTAATGACTTAGAGTATGATCATGAAGATGATGGTCTTGTTAAAGTTGAAGATCTATTCATGGCTGAGGAAGGTAGTTGATCACATCAAAAAGGGTCTAATTGGAGTGATTTAGATGATGATGAGGTCTACTATGAGACTGCATTAACTAAAGCTCTTGAAGAACTTAAGATTGAGAAAAAGATCAATAAGAAGATGAAATATACACTCAAGGAATTTAAGGAGAAATTCAATGTGTTTGAGGCAAGAATGGATGAAGATGCCAAGGAGCATGAAGATATGGTTAAGTATCTCAGTTGTCAATTAGAAGTCCTATCTACAAGCCTGAAAGGTAAAGAAGATGAGTGCTCAAGGTATGTAATTGAAAATTAGTTATTAAGATCTAAGTTAAAGAAGACATCTAGTAAGCTAATGTCATTTGTGAGATTTAAATAGAGCTCAAGTGATCTAGACAATATTTTGAATGATAGAAAATATGCAAGTGATAAAACTGGTCTTAGATACAAAAAAGAACTAGAGATTGTAAATCAAGACAAGATGAAGACTAATGTGAACAAGGGCAATCAACCTTTTAAGACAAATCATCAGAAAAAGAATGATGGTGTAAATAGATTGAAGACAAACTAGATCAGATAACCAAATGCCATGAGGTGTGCAAGTTTTAATGGTTACTACTTCACATGTAATCAATTTGGTCATAGGGCTAAAGAATATAAGAGACCTATTAAGAATGAGTTTTCATGGGACTATGATGGGGATCATTAGTCAAAAGGTGTAAGCAAGGTTGAGTGTTTCAACTATCATGATGTGGGACACTTTACAAAACATTGTCCATTTAACGTAAGGCAAGTTGAGTTTTCTTTAAGAGATATTGAGTGCTATAGTTGTTGTGAACTAGGACACATTGTAAGATTTTATCCAAATTTGGTAAGATAAAATGAGCTTCTTACAAAAGGTATGATGTGCTTAAACTATCAAAAGAGAGGTCACATTACTAGATTCTATAAGTAGAGGCCTACAAGTCAGAATAGGTTAAATAAAGATCCTAGAGTGCAAGGAAGAAGGCAAGTCAACTCATGGAAGTCAAAGGTGGGAAATATGACTCATGATGAGATTGTAGGTCTAATTAATCTATTTTATATGATGGAGAATACCATAGAAAGTGAAGAGTGCCAATATCTCTCATTGACTACTCATGTTTTGAATGAAAAGACCAAGCTCAACAAGAAGAGCAGGGTACTGGTTGAGGCTAGTCCTAAGATGCGTATGGATCCAAGTGAACATCCTATTATTGTTAAGCAAGATTCATGCAAAGAATATCAATTGATAGTATCTAGTGATGAGGTTCCAAGCTGCAAGGTTGATGCTTCAAATGAAAAGGTATGTCAAGATTCCATCGTTGCTCCACCTATTATCAATTCTATCTTAGAAGATAAGGATAGTGATATAGAAAAGGAAACAGTTGTCATAGTTTAGACTAAAGAGAAGAATAACAAGAATAAGAAGTCTTATAGCTACAAGAGGATTCTAGTGGTTACTAAGGAGATGTGGGTCACTCCTGGCTTCACTTTATTTTATAGCATTTAGGTGCAAAGGATGTCTTTGTCTATACTTCTTAAGATATTCCTTTTAGTGGAGAAGAAAGTGTTGTTGTGGTGTTATTGATATGGTTCTATAAGAATAGAGTTGAGTGTTCCTAGTTGGAATAAGTACGTCCAGGTGGAAAATATGTTGAGGTGATGTCATGATATTGATAATTATATATGGAGTCATCTTTAGGGTTAGATTGAAGGTTCCTAGATGACAAAGGAGGATTTGTGATTATCAAGATAATATTTTTTCATATAAAGGTCTATTAACCTTATTATAGCATGTTAAAAATGGTTTTATAGTTTGAAGGTATGTTGAAGTCAATTTGTAGATTTTTATTTGCTCTTGGGTTTCTCAATTTGTGCTTAAGAGCTTGTAGGTCCTAAAATGGGTTATAGGAAGTCAAGGTTACCAATGGTGTGGAATCTCAAATCTTGGTCCATAAGTGTGTAATGGTGGTCTCTAGGTGCACAAGAAGTTTTAGAGGTGGACATTGATTGAATGGTGCTATGTTGACCTTGTTTGTTTTTGAGATTCTAGGTTTTGGTATCTACTTGAAAAGTGGTCAGCCTTATGAGTTGAGGTCTGAGGCTTATTAATATGTTTAATGGGCCAAATGGGTTATCAAATCAATCTTCACAAATATTTGAAGGTTTTTATTTCTCAAGTTATTTAATTTTTTGTCAAGTTGGAGGCCTAATTAGGTAATAAGTTTGTGAAGGAAGTATGTTGCAAAGGATGAGATAGTCATTTAGAATTAGTGTGTTGGAGGGGGAATATGAGAGTGCTCTAGATATGATTTTTTATGTCTTGAATATGTATTTATTGAAAGTTGTGGTCTTTAAAAGTTTTAGGTAGGGCTACAAGGAGTCTAAATAGGCTTAGTCTAGAAGATGTGCCTTTTATTAAATTTATCCAAAAGATCAAGGCATGAGTATTTCAAGGTGATTGCTTAGATTGTTTTAGAGCATGTTTTATATTTTGTGAGTTTAACGAAGTTCTATTGGTGGTCCTTGAGGTGGTTTGAGAGAGAAGGCTAGTTAGCCTCTGAGGTGGTTCTTCATGGTGTATAGATATCTAAAGATGATAAAGTGGTGAAATTTCTTAAAAATCTTAGGGGGAGTCCCTCTTGGATGTATCTTGGTGAGTTATATCATATTTTAGTTCTTTTATATAATACTTCTTCATTGGTTGCAGTGCTTGGTTAAAGAGAGTGTTGACATGGAGCAAGAAGAAGGTGCCAAGGCAAGAAGAGGAAGACTAAAGGTAAGGGGGATTCTGTATCATATTTATAATATGGTCCTTTCCTATTGATGATTTTTTTAGGTCCTCAAGATTAGTTGGTGCCCACTTTTTCAATGTGTCAAAGGGGGGAGAAAGTTCCTATTGTGAGAGTACTTGAAGAGAGAGATGGTGAGCTAAATGATGTTTTTTAACATAAATTCAAAAGGGGGATATTGTTGGAGAGTTTCAATTGATGTCATGGAGGAATCCTAGTGATTGGATGAAGTGCTTTGATAAGCCTAAATAACAATGACAAAATGTGTAAAGTGCTTGTTTTAGTGTGCTTGAAGTTGGCTTGGTTGATCTTCAGGTTTGGCATGGATAGAGATGTTCAAGGATGAGTATGGAGTATTGAGCATGTGAAAAGGGTTATATAATATATTCTCTATGATTAGAGATCTTGTGTGTATAAGTGGAATTAATCTGGTAGTCCATAGTTTTCATCTAGACATTTTTGGTCCAGTGGTAGAAAATTTGAGTAAGTAGTTTACTGACATCGCCATTGCCATGTGTGGATGAGTTAGGGTAGTTGGTCATATAGTTGTGATCAAAATTTAACCTAGTTTTTATATGCTAAATCCTAGGTCATGCACCTAAGTGCAGTTAAAGATATACAAGTGCAAAGTTAGGCTCTTAAGTAGTTTGATAGTGTTTTCTCATAGCTGAATTTGCATGAGGCAAGAAATAACTGAGTAAGTAGTTTGATGATGGTATATCTCATACGTGTGGATGTTTAATAACAAGATGATCATATGGGTTTGTTTAGTTTTTTACCTAATTAATTTACACTAAATTTTAGGTCATGCACTGATGCACATCAAAATATATGCATGTTCAAAGTTGGCCTTCCAAACAAGTTTTTGACATAGGTTGCTTTGTGGTAGAAAAATCTAAGTGAGAATATTAATGGTGTTATATATTTAATGTGAAAAGGTTCTAGGAATAGTTTTTTATAAGGATGGATTCTCATATGTGAGGTAATCATATGGTCCAAATTTGAGATCAAGTATCTAAGAGAAGTAAAAGTTATTAAGGTTTAAAATTGGATTCTCAAGCATATTGAAATGGTCCCCATACTTAGTCAATTTTACAAAGGTAAAGTTCAAGAAACTCTCAAAGTGATCTATGTAACATGTTTGATCCAAGATGTCAAGAAGTAGTGAGATGGTTCCAAGTGTTCTATGTTTAATGCTGAGTAGAGATAAAGATCGAGCTTCTTCCAAGGATTAGCAGTGAGTGGGTGATCATATAAATAAAGATCAATGGTGCATATTAAATTCAAGAGGTCAAAGTGACATATATTTTTCATTGTTAAAAATTGAGCTATGTATAAGAGATCGATGGATTGCATTGAGTCAAAGTTTCTAGATTGCATGAGATGAGGTAAAATTGATTGAGGTTTAATGTTTGAGAATTAGTGCCTATGCATTAAAGTTCAGATAAAATAGATAGTGCATGTTTAATCTAAGAAAAAAGGACATAATATGTGAGAATAGTGTTCAAAGTTTAAGTATGACCATTTGCTTTTGAAAATTTAAAATTTGTAAAGGAAAAGATTAATGTTTGGTTTTTGTGCCATATCTTTCAATCTATACAAAATTTTGTCATGGTGTAAAAACCAAATATGTAGAGGAATATAAGGAACATATATAAATATGTATTTGAAGATCTATAAGTGTGTACAGATAAATATATTGAGTTCCAAATTTGACTATCTATTCATGCTTATTTTGCAAGTGACCGAGAAGAGTAATTAAGCTTGTTTTGATGTTGTTTCAACATTTCATGATGAATTAGATATTGGGGAGTGTTTTATACTCCATGAGGATGCTCTATTTGTGCATTTTAAAGGTTTGATCAATCATATGTAGTATGAAAAAAGTCTTATAATGACTGTGTATAGAGATGTGTTTGAGAAAATTATGCTTAATCAAAAGGTTACTATGATGGTTATTGAAAGTTAAGGAGGACCTAAAGATCATGTGGAATGGTTCCATGATTTTGTAAAGTGAACCTATGTTTTAGTTTGCTTGGTGAAGTGTCAAAGAGCTGAATGGGTATCCATAGGACCTAAGCATGACTTAGGCCTATTTGAAAGTGGATTGTGCTTAAGTAAGACCTATGTAAGATGCTCTAAGGGTGAAGGAATGTATTATGTCCAACCAAGTTATTGATAATTCATGATATATCTATATATAGTGAAATAAAAGATGATGATTTATAGACTTTGTGTGGAAGACTTATGAGAGTGACTAGTGCAAGGTGTTTGCGAGAGTTATGGAGTGAAGGATAGGTAGTGTGCCTATTGGTTGAGTTAATGAACATAATAGTTTATTGACTATGTGTATGAAATTTAAATCATGTTCCTAATGTTATAATAGTTCTCTTGTATTTTGATGATATGTGAAGAGGTCTAAGTGTGCATATGAGGATAGTTTTAGTAAAGGAGAGAGATTATGGCATGCCTATGTGAGAGGCCTGTTTGAAATAGAGAGAGTTTATGTAGGGTTTAGATAAACATAGATACATCAACAGGTGTTAAAGACATCATTAATAATGTGGAAGTGTTTAAAGGGGGTCTAAAGGACTTGACCTTCCTTAGGAGTAGTTTTTCATTGTGAAATAGGGGTTTCACTAAATACCTTTGGTCAAGAGGACATGATCAAGGTTTACTGGTCTAAAGGAGTTGATTAATATTTTGTTTGTAATTTATTATAGGACATTATTCCATATGTTTTAGACTTGAGAGTGGGTTTTATTCCCCATGAGGGTTTCCCATAGGAACTATGTGTTATGTGTTTGATCTTGCATATGCATTAAATGAATGAGCTCTGTTATTAATGTTGCTTGATGAAGTTGATATATGATAATTAATTGATAATTAAAAAGGATTGAAATTTTAATTTAAATATCTGGACTCACTGATTCACCTCCCCCTCTTAGTGATTATACCTCTAATAAAAATAAGGATTCAAACTATGCTAAGACAAGTCTATAGAAGGAGAACAAGGGCATGATACAACCCTATATATTGAATGTATCCACATCTTGGTTTATTGTCAGATTAATGTATCAATATGTGTATGTGATATTGTTGACAAGGGTTTAATGATTAATTATGTGTGTCAAGTTGATGTGTGGAAGGCCTGAAAAGTATAAAAACTTGATCCTACAGAAAAAATAAGATAAAGATAAAATGAAAAAGGTGGAATAAAGTAAGTGGAATAATTGAGATATATTCATAAAACCTTGAAAAATATTAGTGATATCTACATATCCAAAATAGGCCTCAGGTTGATGTAGTTCTCCCTCTTAGGGTGAGTGTGTGATTGTGTAACTATATGAATATAACTAGAAGATTAATTTAAATGCTTGAAAATGGATGATATTAATCTATAATCTAAGATTTTAAGACTTGGATTATGACTATAATAATTTATTAGAATTGAAATTGGAAGAAATAGTTCTCTTTTGCTTAGTGTGCAGTATAATTTCAAATTGACTGCTATATGTATTAAGAGAATCCTTGATGTGATTAAATAGGGGAATATTTCAAACATTTACGATAACTAAACTTGATAAAAGTGAAATAGAGAATATAAATCACTTTAAATTTAAAAAATTACCATTGGATCACATGGGAGAAGGTTACATTAGTGTACAAAGCCATAGTGCAGCCTTGTTTGAACTAGTGTAGTCCTGTCCTAGAAGGGAAAAAACTATTGAAAAAGATATGATAGGGGATTTTATTTAGGTTAGGTATGTTTTAATGATGTTATAATTATTTTAAATATATTTTATAGTGTATTTTATGCTCCTATAGACATTATAAATTATCATGATGGTGAATAGGCTAAATGAGGCAAGGATGTCAAGATTTAACATTTTCAAGTACTGAACGATTAATTTTATGTGTCTAAAACAATATTATAGGTTGGATAAATACTTATAAAAATATTAAAGAATTAAATAAATAAGTGTTTTGAAACATTTTTTTATTAGATAAGGTAAAAAAATAGGTTTTATAGTGCTCATACAACCACCAAGTTTAATAGGAAAACAACAATAAATATATAATTAAAAAAAATCCACCTAGGCTATCCAATAAGGAAAGTCAACAACCAAACACCCACTATCCTTATGATAAAAAAAATTATAATTTATAAGACAAAAATAAACTATAAAACCATAAATAACAAAAAATAACTAGAAGACTTATCAGAGTTGGCATGTTCCATGTCTCTATCTCATTCCACCTTGCCTTTTTTATCCTTGAGCTTGTCCTTTGTGATTATTCCCTTAGTGCACTTTATTGGTAATTAATTTGAATGCTTTTGACATTTATTTTTTTGGGTCATGGCATCCTTTACCCTAATGTATTTATTTTATTTATTGTCCTTCTTAGTGGATCTATTTCTCTTACTCTTCATGTTGTTTTGTGGGGGGGGGGGATTCGACAGAACTAGAGTTCTTAAAACATGATATTAAGAACCCAAGGTAATTTTTTTTCATGGTGGTTTAAACATTGTATGATGAATAAAAATATACTTAAATAATAAATAATTGTTTGTAAAATATGTTTGCTAATAAATCCTCTATTAAGTTTAGTAAACAACTATTTAACTTTTGATCGATAAAAGAGGTCTATGAGGTCCGTCACCCATTTAATTAATATTGTAAAAATATTATAGATAATTTATTATTATCTACCATAAGGATTTAAATTTATATTATACAAAAAAAATCCACATTGACTCAAAAAACATACACCATATCTTCTGAAACCATAGGTTGCATAACTTATATATCTATACATGTGAAATAATAATTAGCCTATATGTAAAAAGGACTACGAGTTATGTACCCATTTTAAAATAAAATAAAAAACTATAATTTTCATAGTTTCCCCTTTCAAATTCCCAAAAAGAAATCATGAAACATTCCTTAGGCCCAACCATAATTGATTTAGAAATAAGAAATCAAGGAATAGAAATTCCATTGCAACTTCAACCATTATTTTTGTAGAAAAAATATATATAGGGAAGATTCATTGACATTAGATTCCAAAATATTTTGTAAAACTATTTTGTCACTTTATTGAATAATAAACACTAAGGAGAAGGGATCTTAAAAAATTCCTACATTATCTAATAGGTCCCCAACTTTATTACATTCCTAAAATAAAAGATGAAAAGAGATCAAATAAAATTTCCCAACCAATTCCCTAACACCATAGAGAATATTATTCAACTTCAAATTTGGATTCATTCCATTAATCATAGCATTAAAAATTAACATCAAATTCTCTTAAGAAATGAAAACTTTAAAACCTTTATCTTATGTAAGATTGATTCTTTATAAAATCGCAATGGCCTTTTCCTCTTTATTAATAGCTTAGGAAAGAAAAAATGAACCATATATAAAATATTTTCTTGAGGAAAACAAACCAAATATCTTAAAACATTTATCCTGTGATAACCTTTTAAGGCACCATAATAATTTATTTTAACAAATCCAACATTTTTTGGGATCCATTAGGAATTTGATCTATTTTTATTTTATATTTTAGCCTACTAAATCATACACAAAATAATCTAGGGTCAGTTTTCTAAAAATAAACTGTCTTACAGTGACCATATTTTTATTTATCTTAGCTAAAAGAGAGACATTAAAATAAATAAATTGTTATATATTTTCCCAAAATATTTCCCATTCAATCCCTTTGTTAAAAAAATATGTTATTTCATTCCTTCTAAATATTCTAGATCATGTTTGTAAAGATTACTAACAAAAGGCTAGAAACAAGTTTAAGACCATTAGGCCAAAATTAAAACATTTACTTAATAGTTTTGGGGAAAACACAGGGTTTATCTAACCTATAGGATATGTAAGACCAAATTTTCATATCATAAGAAAAGTGAAGAAGAAAATGGTCCACTTATTCTTCTACTTCTTTACACATTATGCAAATAGAGGAATCAACAAAACCTATATGTTGTAATCCATCCTGATTAAGGATTCTTCTAAGAAAATGATATAAGAAAAGGAGTTAGCCCTTGGGCTTCTTTTATTTCAATAAAAAAATTATTTCCAACCTAAAAAAATAGATATATAGCATAATATCCTTTAAATAATTATAAATCAAGGAATTAACACTACTCAACATAAATATTCAACAAATAAATCTAAGTTTTTATTAGATACGACTCTTAGTAATGAATTTAAATTATATTTAACACATTTAAATTTTAATATAAAATAATTTATGGGTTTATTAATAACAATGTTCTCATGTAATCCATTCGGTATTCATAATGTTTTATTCTCCTAAACATTGGTGAAGGGTAAAACCACATAGCAAGATATAAGTTTCATGCATGGAGAAATAAAATAATAATTAATCTACATATTTTATCCATCGAGAATCATTTTTAAATTTCATATTAACTAAAATTATAAAAAATAAACTTATTACTTCCACTTGTTAAATAATTTATAATGCATAGACAAGTAAATGCACACTTTTAGATTAAGAGCTATGTATAATCTTAGAAAATATATTTTGCATAATATAATTCAAATTCATACATCCATGGTTTTCCCATGTATTATTAACCTTCATTCAGTTGTTTTTATTTTTTCATTGCATATCAAAAGCACACTTCAATGTAGTTTAGTTAAGTAACTATTGTGATTATTGTAAAAGTGTGCTTCTTTACATGGAAAGGAAACAAATGGTTTAATGGTTTACATTTAGGGGTAGAAATTAAATTATCGATCCATTTAATTATAATGAGATATATATTATTCTCTAATAACCTTAATAAAAATAGGCATAAATTCATATTGCTATTGAATTTAAGAATAGATAATTATTTAACAAAATAATAATATTTAGGAAGTTGAAAATCAATTCAAATTTACTGTAATTCTCTAAATAGGATCGATATTTTAAATTTTTGAATGGCTATAAAATTGGATATTTTTTTTTAAAAAAAGAAAGGGATTGAAAAAATATTCAATCATATTCAAAATATAAATTCTATTTTTATATAAGTAAATTTTCATTCTATCCTAAAAAATGATAGGTCAAGATCCAAATAGATCAATAAACTAAAAAAGAAAAAACTTAATATGAAGACTTTCAAAATGTGGGTGGCTGAGGATTAATATTGATGGTGCTTATATAGACAAACTTGGTCCTTATGGGTTAGGATATTTCTCATCCTGTGGTATAAGAGGATTCTATATAATTGAGAAAGGTAATCTATTGTTTACCTACTTCAAGGAAACTTGATGAACACAAACAAGTAGAGTTTAACGGGCTCATCATTACTATTTGTTTAGTGAGGAAATAATGGTTAGATAAATTTAAATTCTATAGAGACCCTAAGTTAGTTATTGAAGGTATTTAGCAAATAAATTTGAAGGAATGGATATTTAAGGTTATATTCATGGATTCCCTTATTATATAAATTATATATATCATATATTTAAACTATTCTTATAAAGAGTAGAATAAGTGGTGGACCTATTGATTGGTAAAAATAATGAAAT